>CAWVNZ010000429.1:0-349426 GCA_963930735.1 Dioctria linearis | reverse complement strand
TTACTATAGAAAAGGCAATCCCTGGCGTAATTAAAATTTGCGAGAGTATAAAATTATTTTTTGAATAATTTACTACAGAAAAGGCAATCCCTGGCGTAATTAGAATTTGCGACAGTAAAAAATTATTTTTTGAATAATTTACTATAGAAAAGGCAATCCCTGGCGCAATTACAATTTGCGACAGTAGAAAATTATTTTTTGAATAATTTACTATAGAAAAGGCAATCCCTGGCGTAATTAAAATTTGCGACAGTAAAAAATTATTTTTTGAATAATTTACTATAGAAAAGGCAATCCCTGGCGCACTTAAAATTTGAGACAGTAAAAAATTATTTTTTGAATAATTTACTATAGAAAAGGCAATCCCTGGCGTAATTAAAATTTGCGACAGTAAAAAATTTTTGTTGAATAATTTACTATAGAAAAGGCAATCCCTGGCGCAATTACAATTTGCGACAGTAGGAAATTATTTTTTGAATAATTTACTATAGAAAAGGCAATCCCTGGCGTAATTAAAATTTGCGACAGTAGAAAATTATTTTTCGAATAATTTACTATAGAAAAGGCAATCCCTGGCGTATTTAAAATTTGCGACAGTAAAAAATTATATTTTGAATAATTTACTATAGAAAAGGCAATCCCTGGCGTAATTAAAATTTGCGACAGTATAAAATTATTTTTTTGAATAATTTACTAGAGAAAAGGCAATCCCTGGCGTATTTAAAATTTGCGACGGTAAAAAATTATTTTTTGAATAATTTACTATAGAAAAGGCTATCCCTGGCGCAGTTACAATTTGCGACAGTATAACATTATTTTTTGAATAATTTACTATAGAAAAGGCAATCCCTGGCGTAATTAAAATTTGCGACAGTAGAAAATTATTTTTTGAATAATTTACTATAGAAAAGGCAATCCCTGGCGTATTTAAAATTTGCGACAGTAAAAAATTATTTTTTGAATAATTTACTATAGAAAAGGCAAACCCTGGCGTATTTAAAATTTGCGACAGTAAAATATTAATATTTTGAAAAATTTACTGTAGAAAAGGCAATCCCTGGCGCAATCAAAATTTGCGACAGTAAAAAATTATTTTTTGAATAATTTACTATAGAAAAGGCAATCCCTGGCGCACTTAAAATTTGCGACAGTAAAAAATTGATTTGTGAGAAATTTACTATAGAAAAGGCAATCCCTGGGATATTTAAAATTTGCGACAGTAAAAAATTATTTTTTGAATAATTTACTATAGAAAAGGCAATCCCTGGCGTATTTAAAATTTGCGACAGTAAACAATTATTTTTTGAATAATTTACTATAGAAAAGGCAATCCCTGGCGTATTTAAAATTTGCGACAGTAAAAAATTAATTTGTGAGAAATTTACTATAGAAAAGGCAATCCCTGGGATATTTAAAATTTGCGACAGTAAAAAATTATTTTTTTGCAAAATTTACTATAGAAAAGGCAATCCCTGGCGTATTTAAAATTTGCGACAGTAAAAAATTATTTTTTGAATAATTTACTATAGAAAAGGCAATCCCTGGCGCACTTAAAATTTGCGACAGTAAAAAATTAATTTGTGAGAAATTTACTATAGAAAAGGCAATCCCTGGGATATTTAAAATTTGCGACAGTAAAAGATTATTTTTTGAATAATTTACTATAGAAAAGGCAATCCCTGGCGTATTTAAAATTTGCGACAGTAGAAAATTATTTTTTGCAAAATTTACTGTAGAAAAGGCAATCCCTGGCGCAATTAAAACTTGCGACAGTAGAAAATTATTTTTTGAATAATTTACTATAGAAAAGGCAATCCCTGGCGTAATTAAAATTTGCGACAGTAAAAAATTATTTTTTGAATAATTTACTATAGAAAAGGCAATCCCTGGCGCAATTAAAACTTGCGATAGTAAAAAATTATTTTTTGAATAATTTACTATAGAAAAGGCAATCCCTGGCGTAATTAAAATTTGCGACAGTAGAAAATTATTTTTTGACTAATTTACTATAGAAAAGGCAATCCCTGTGATATTTAAAATTTGCGACAGTAAAAAATTATTTTTTGAATAATTTACTATAGAAAAGGCAATCCCTGGCGTATTTAAAATTTGCGACAGTAAAAAATTATTTTTTGAATAATTTACTATAGAAAAGGCAATCCCTGGCGTAATTAAAATTTGCGACAGTAAAAAATTATTTTTTGAATAATTTACTATAGAAAAGGCAATCCCTGGCGTAATTAAAATTTGCGACAGTAAAAAATTATTTTTTGAATAATTTACTATAGAAAAGGCAATCCCTGGCGCAATTAAAACTTGCGATAGTAAAAAATTATTTTTTGAATAATTTACTATAGAAAAGGCAATCCCTTGCGTATTTAAAATTTGCGACAGTAGAAAATTATTTTTTGGAAAATTTACTGTAGAAAAGGCAATCCCTGGCGCAATTAAAACTTGCGACAGTAGAAAATTATTTTTTGAATAATTTACTATAGAAAAGGCAATCCCTGGCGTAATTAAAATTTGCGACAGTAAAAAATTATTTTTTGAATAATTTACTATAGAAAAGGCAATCCCTGGCGCAATTAAAACTTGCGATAGTAAAAAATTATTTTTTGAATAATTTACTATAGAAAAGGCAATCCCTGGCGTAATTAAAATTTGCGACAGTAGAAAATTATTTTTTGACTAATTTACTATAGAAAAGGCAATCCCTGTGATATTTAAAATTTGCAACAGTAAAAAATTATTTTTTGAATAATTTACTATAGAAAAGGCAATCCCTGGCGTATTTAAAATTTGCGACAGTAAAAAATTATTTTTTGAATAATTTACTATAGAAAAGGCCATCCCTGGCGTAATTAAAATTTGCGACATTAGAAAATTATTTTTTGAATAATTTACTATAGAAAAGGCAATCCCTGGCGTATTTAAAATTTGCGACAGTAAAAAATTATTTTTTGAATAATTTACTATAGAAAAGGCAATCCCTGGCGTAATTAAAATTTGCGAGAGTATAAAATTATTTTTTGAATAATTTACTACAGAAAAGGCAATCCCTGGCGTAATTAGAATTTGCGACAGTAAAAAATTATTTTTTGAATAATTTACTATAGAAAAGGCAATCCCTGGCGCAATTACAAATTGCGACAGTAGAAAATTATTTTTTGAATAATTTACTATAGAAAAGGCAATCCCTGGCGTAATTAAAATTTGCGACAGTAAAAAATTATTTTTTGAATAATTTACTATAGAAAAGGCAATCCCTGGCGCACTTAAAATTTGCGACAGTAAAAAATTATTTTTTGAATAATTTACTATAGAAAAGGCAATCCCTGGCGTAATTAAAATTTGCGACAGTAAAAAATTTTTTTTGAATAATTTACTATAGAAAAGGCAATCCCTGGCGCAATTACAATTTGCGACAGTAGAAAATTATTTTTTGAATAATTTACTATAGAAAAGGCAATCCCTGGCGTAATTAAAATTTGCGACAGTAGAAAATTATTTTTCGAATAATTTACTATAGAAAAGGCAATCCCTGGCGTATTTAAAATTTTCGACAGTAAAAAATTATATTTTGAATAATTTACTATAGAAAAGGCAATCCCTGGCGTAATTAAAATTTGCGACAGTATAAAATTATTTTTTGAATAATTTACTAGAGAAAAGGCAATCCCTGGCGTAATTAAAATTTGCGACGGTAAAAAATTATTTTTTGAATAATTTACTATAGAAAAGGCTATCCCTGGCGCAGTTACAATTTGCGACAGTATAAAATTATTTTTTGAATAATTTACTATAGAAAAGGCAATCCCTGGCGTAATTAAAATTTGCGACAGTAGAAAATTATTTTTTGAATAATTTACTATAGAAAAGGCAATCCCTGGCGTATTTAAAATTTGCGACAGTAAAAAATTATTTTTTGAATAATTTACTATAGAAAAGGCAAATCCTGGCGTATTTAAAATTTGCGACAGTAAAATATTAATATTTTGAAAAATTTACTGTAGAAAAGGCAATCCCTGGCGCAATCAAAATTTGCGACAGTAAAAAATTATTTTTTGAATAATTTACTATAGAAAAGGCAATCCCTGGCGCACTTAAAATTTGCGACAGTAAAAAATTAATTTGTGAGAAATTTACTATAGAAAAGGCAATCCCTGGGATATTTAAAATTTGCGACAGTAAAAAATTATTTTTTGAATAATTTACTATAGAAAAGGCAATCCCTGGCGTATTTAAAATTTGCGACAGTAAAAAATTATTTTTTGAATAATTTACTATAGAAAAGGCAATCCCTGGCGCACTTAAAATTTGCGACAGTAAAAAATTAATTTGTGAGAAATTTACTCTAGAAAAGGCAATCCCTGGGATATTTAAAATTTGCGACAGTAAAAAATTATTTTTTGAATAATTTACTATAGAAAAGGCAATCCCTGGCGTATTTAAAATTTGCGACAGTAGAAAATTATTTTTTGCAAAATTTACTGTAGAAAAGGCAATCCCTGGCGCAATTAAAACTTGCGACAGTAGAAAATTATTTTTTGAATAATTTACTATAGAAAAGGCAATCCCTGGCGTAATTAAAATTTGCGACAGTAAAAAATTATTTTTTGAATAATTTACTATAGAAAAGGCAATCCCTGGCGCAATTAAAACTTGCGATAGTAAAAAATTATTTTTTGAATAATTTACTATAGAAAAGGCAATCCCTGGCGTAATTAAAATTTGCGACAGTAGAAAATTATTTTTTGACTAATTTACTATAGAAAAGGCAATCCCTGTGATATTTAAAATTTGCGACAGTAAAAAATTATTTTTTGAATAATTTACTATAGAAAAGGCAATCCCTGGCGTATTTAAAATTTGCGACAGTAAAATTTTTTAAAATTTTTTGCAAAATTTACTGTAGAAAAGGCAATCCCTGGCGCAATTAAAACTTGCGACAGTAGAAAATTATTTTTTGAATAATTTACTATAGAAAAGGCAATCCCTGGCGTAATTAAAATTTGCGACAGTAAAAAATTATTTTTTGAATAATTTACTATAGAAAATTTGCGACAGTAAAAAATTAATTTGTGAGAAATTTACTATAGAAAAGGCAATCCCTGGGATATTTAAAATTTGCGACAGTAAAAAATTATTTTTTGAATAATTTACTATAGAAAAGGCAATCCCTGGCGTATTTAAAATTTGCGACAGTAAAAAATTATTTTTTGAATAATTTACTATAGAAAAGGCAATCCCTGGCGTATTTAAAATTTGCGACAGTAAAAAATTATTTTTTGAATAATTTACTATAGAAAAGGCCATCCCTGGCGTAATTAAAATTTGCGACAGTAAAAAATTATTTTTTGAATAATTTACTATAGAAAAGGCAATCCCTGGCGCACTTAAAATTTGCGACAGTAAAAAATTATTTTTTGCAAAATTTACTATAGAAAAGGCAATCCCTGGCGTAATTAAAATTTGCGACAGTAGAAAATTATTTTTTGCAAAATTTACTGTAGGAAAGGCAATCCCTGGCGCAATTAAAACTTGCGACAGTAGAAAATTATTTTTTGCAAAATTTACTATAGAAAAGGCAATCCCTGGCGTAATTAAAATTTGCGACAGTAGAAAATTATTTTTTTGCAAAATTTACTATAGAAAATGCAATCCCTGGCGTATTTAAAATTTGCGAGAGTGGAAAATTATTTTTTGAATAATTTACTATAGAAAAGGCAATCCCTGGCGTAATTAAAATTTGCGACAGTAAAAAATTATTTTTTGAATAATTTACTATAGAAAAGGCAATCCCTGGCGTAATTAAAATTTGCGACAGTAAAAAATTATTTTTTGAATAATTTACTATAGAAAAGGCAATCCCTGGCGCAATTAAAACTTGCGATAGTAAAAAATTATTTTTTGAATAATTTACTATAGAAAAGGCAATCCCTGGCGTATTTAAAATTTGCGACAGTAGAAAATTATTTTTTGCAAAATTTACTGTAGAAAAGCCAATCCCTGGCGCAATTAAAACTTGCGACAGTAGAAAATTATTTTTTGAATAATTTACTATAGAAAAGGCAATCTCTGGCGTATTTAAAATTTGCGACAGTAAAAAATTATTTTTTGAATAATTTACTATAGAAAAGGCAATCCCTGGCGTACTTAAAATTTGCGACAGTAAAAAATTATTTTTTGAATAATTTACTATAGAAAAGGCAATCCCTGGCGTAATTAAAATTTGCGACAGTAGAAAATTATTTTTTGCAAAATTTACTATAGAAAAGGCAATCCCTGGCGTATTTAAAATTTGCGACAGTAGAAAATTATTTTTTGAATAATTTACTATAGAAAAGGCAATCCCTGTGATATTTAAAATTTGCGACAGTAAAAAATTATTTTTTGAATAATTTACTATAGAAAAGGCAATCCCTGGCGTATTTAAAATTTGCGACAGTAAAAAATTATTTTTTGAATAATTTACTATAGAAAAGGCAATCCCTGGCGTAATTAAAATTTGCGACAGTAAAAAATTATTTTTTGAATAATTTACTATAGAAAAGGCAATCCCTGGCGTAATTAAAATTTGCGACAGTAAAAAATTATTTTTTGAATAATTTACTATAGAAAAGGCAATCCCTGGCGCAATTAAAACTTGCGATAGTAAAAAATTATTTTTTGAATAATTTACTATAGAAAAGGCAATCCCTGGCGTATTTAAAATTTGCGACAGTAGAAAATTATTTTTTGCAAAATTTACTGTAGAAAAGGCAATCCCTGGCGCAATTAAAACTTGCGACAGTAGAAAATTATTTTTTGAATAATTTACTATAGAAAAGGCAATCCCTGGCGTAATTAAAATTTGCGACAGTAAAAAATTATTTTTTGAATAATTTACTATAGAAAAGGCAATCCCTGGCGCAATTAAAACTTGCGATATTAAAAAATTATTTTTTGAATAATTTACTATAGAAAAGGCAATCCCTGGCGTAATTAAAATTTGCGACAGTAGAAAATTATTTTTTGACTAATTTACTATAGAAAAGGCAATCCCTGTGATATTTAAAATTTGCGACAGTAAAAAATTATTTTTTGAATAATTTACTATAGAAAAGGCAATCCCTGGCTTATTTAAAATTTGCGACAGTAAAAAATTATTTTTTGAATAATTTACTATAGAAAAGGCCATCCCTGGCGTAATTAAAATTTGCGACAGTAAAAAATTATTTTTTGAATAATTTACTATAGAAAAGGCAATCCCTGGCGCACTTAAAATTTGCGACAGTAAAAAATTATTTTTTGCAAAATTTACTATAGAAAAGGCAATCCCTGGCGTAATTAAAATTTGCGACAGTAGAAAATTATTTTTTGCAAAATTTACTGTAGAAAAGGCAATCCCTGGCGCAATTAAAACTTGCGACAGCAGAAAATTTTTTTTTGCAAAATTTACTATAGAAAAGGCAATCCCTGGCGTAATTAAAATTTGCGACAGGAGAAAATTATTTTTTTGCAAAATTTACTATAGAAAATGCAATCCCTGGCGTATTTAAAATTTGCGAGAGTGGAAAATTATTTTTTGAATAATTTACTATAGAAAAGGCAATCCCTGGCGTAATTAAAATTTGTGACAGTAAAAAATTATTTTTTGAATAATTTACTATAGAAAAGGCAATCCCTGGCGTAATTAAAATTTGCGACAGTAAAAAATTATTTTTTGAATAATTTACTATAGAAAAGGCAATCCCTGGCGCAATTAAAACTTGCGATAGTAAAAAATTATTTTTTGAATAATTTACTATAGAAAAGGCAATCCCTGGCGTATTTAAAATTTGCGACAGTAGAAAATTATTTTTTGCAAAATTTACTGTAGAAAAGCCAATCCCTGGCGCAATTAAAACTTGCGACAGTAGAAAATTATTTTTTGAATAATTTACTATAGAAAAGGCAATCTCTGGCGTATTTAAAATTTGCGACAGTAAAAAATTATTTTTTGAATAATTTACTATAGAAAAGGCAATCCCTGGCGTAATTAAAATTTGCGACAGTAAAAAATTATTTTTTGAATAATTTACTATAGAAAAGGCAATCCCTGGCGTATTTAAAATTTGCACAGTAAAAAATTAATATTTTGAAAAATTTACTGTAGAAAAGGCAATCCCTGGCGCAATTAAAACTTGCGATAGTAAAAAATTATTTTTTGAATAATTTACTATAGAAAAGGCAATCCCTGGCGGATTTGAAATTTTCGACAGTAAAAAATTATTTTTTAATAATTTACTATAGAAAAGGCAATCCCAGGCGGATTTGAAATTTGCGACAGTAAAAAATTATTTTTTAAATAATTTACTATAGAAAAGGCAATCCCTGGCGTATTTAAATTTTGCGACAGTAAAAAATTAATTTGTAAGAAATTTGCTATAGAAAAGGCAATCTCTGGCGTATTTAAAATTTGCGACAGTAAAAAAATAATTTGTGAGAAATTTATTATAGAAAAGGCAATCCCTGGCGTAATTAAAATTTGCGACAGTAGAAAATTATTTTTTGAATAATTTACTGTAGAAAAGGCAATCCCTGGCGTATTTAAAATTTGCGACAGTTGAAAATTATTTTTTGAATAATTTACTATAGAAAAGGCAATCCCTGGCGCACTTAAAATTTGCGACAGTAAAAAATTAATTTGTGAGAAATTTACTATAGAAAAGGCAATCCCTGGGATATTTAAAATTTGCGACTGTAGAAAATTATTTTTTGAATAATTTACTATAGAAAAGGCAATCCCTGGCGTATTTAAAATTTGCGACAGTAAAAAATTAATTTGTGAGAAATTTACTATAGAAAAGGCAATCCCTGGTATATTTAAAATTTGCGACAGTAAAAAATTATTTTTTGAATAATTTACTATAGAAAAGGCAATCCCTGGCGCAATTACAATTTGCGACAGTAGAAAATTATTTTTTGTATAATTTACTATAGAAAAGGGAATCCCTGGCGTAATTAAAATTTGCGACAGTAGAAAATTATTTTTTGAGTAATTTACTATAGAAAAGGCAATCCCTGGCGTATTTAAAATTTGCGACAGTAAAAAATTATTTTTTGAATAATTTACTATAGAAAAGGCAATCCCTGGCGTAATTAAAATTTGCGAGAGTATAAAATTATTTTTTGAATAATTTACTATAGAACAGGCAATCCCTGGCGTAATTAAAATTTGCGACAGTTGAAAATTATTTTTTGAATAATTTACTATAGAAAAGGCAATCCCTGGCGCAATTACAATTTGCGACAGTAGAAAATTATTTTTTGTATAATTTACTATAGAAAAGGGAATCCCTGGCGTAATTAAAATTTGCGACAGTAGAAAATTATTTTTTGAGTAATTTACTATAGAAAAGGCAATCCCTGGCGTATTTAAAATTTGCGACAGTAAAAAATTATTTTTTGAATAATTTACTATAGAAAAGGCAATCCCTGGCGTAATTAAAATTTGCGAGAGTATAAAATTATTTTTTGAATAATTTACTATAGAACAGGCAATCCCTGGCGTAATTAAAATTTGCGACGGTAAAAAATTATTTTTTGAATAATTTACTATAGAAAAGGCAATCCCTGGCGTAATTAAAATTTGCGACAGTAGACAATTATTTTTTGAATACTTTACTATAGAAAAGGCAATCCCTGGCGTATTTAAAATTTGCGACAGTATAAAATTATTTTGTGAGAAATTTACTATAGAAAAGGCAATCCCTGGCGTAATTAAAATTTGCGACAGTAGAAAATTATTTTTTGAATAATTTACTATAGAAAAGGCAATCCCTGGCGCAATTAAAATTTGCAACAGTAAAAAATTATTTTTTGCAAAATTTACTGTAGAAAAGGCAATCCCTGGCGGATTTGAAATTTGCGACAGTAAAAAATTATTTTTTGAATAATTTACTATAGAAAAGCCAATCCCTGGCGTATTTAAAATTTGCGACAGTATAAAATTATTTTTTGAATAATTTACTATAGAAAAGGCAATCCCTGGCGTAATTAAAATTTGCGACAGTAGAAAATTATTTTTTGAATAATTTACTATAGAAAAGGCAATCCCTGGCGTAATTAAAATTTGTGACAGTAGAAAATTATTTTTTGAATAATTTACTATAGAAAAGGCAATCCCTGGCGTATTTAAAATTTGCGACAGTAAAAAATTAATTTGTGAGAAATTTACTATAGAAAAGGCAATCCCTGGGATATTTAAAATTTGCGTCAGTAAAAAATTATTTTTTTGCAAAATTTACTATAGAAAAGGCAATCCCTGGCGTATTTAAAATTTGCGACAGTAAAAAATTATTTTTTGAATAATTTACAGAAAAGGCAATCCCTGGCGCAATTAAAATTTGCGACAGTAGAAAATTATTTTTTGAATAATTTACTATAGAAAAGGCAATCCTTGGCGGATTTGAAATTTGCGACAGTAAAAAATTATTTTTTGAATAATTTACTATAGAAAAGGCAATCCCTGGCGCAATTAAAATTTGCGACAGTAGAAAATTATTTTTTGAATAATTTACTATAGAAAAGGCAATCCTTGGCGGATTTGAAATTTGCGACAGTAAAAAATTATTTTTTGAATAATTTACTATAGAAAAGGCAATCCCTGGCGTAATTAAAATTTGCGACAGTAGAAAATTATTTTTTGAATAATTTACTATAGAAAAGTCAATCCCTGGCGCACTTAAAATTTGCGACAGTATAAAATTATTTTTTGAATAATTTGCTATAGAAAAGGCAATCCCTGGCGTATTTAAATTTTGCGACAGTAAAAAATTATTTTTTGAATAATTTACTATAGAAAAGGCAATCCCTGGCGTAATTAAAATTTGCGACAGTAGAAAATTATTTTTTGAATAATTTACTATAGAAAAGGCAATCCCTGGCGTATTTAAAATTTGCGACAGTAAAAAATTATTTCTTGAATAATTTACTATAGAAAAGGCAATCCCTGGCGTAATTAAAATTTGCGACAGTAGAAAATTATTTTTTGAGTAATTTACTATAGAAAAGGCAATCCCTGGCGCAATTAAAATTTGCGACAGTAGAAAATTATTTTTTGAATAATTTACTATAGAAAAGGCAATCCCTGGCGTAATTAAAATTTGCGACAGTAAAAAATTATTTTTTGAATAATTTACTATAGAAAAGGCAATCCCTGGCGCAATTAAAACTTGCGATAGTAAAAAATTATTTTTTGAATAATTTACTATAGAAAAGGCAATCCCTGGCGGATTTGAAATTTGCGACAGTAAAAAATTATTTTTTGAATAATTTACTATAGAAAAGGCAATCCCTGGCGTAATTCAAATTTGCGACAGTAGAAAATTATTTTTTGAATAATTTACTATAGAAAAGGCAATCCCTGTGATATTTAAAATTTGCGACAGTAAAAAATAATTTTTTGAATAAATTACTATAGAAAAGGCAATCCTTGGCGTATTTAAAACTTGCGATAGTAAAAAATTATTTTTTGAATAATTTACTATAGAAAAGGCCATCCCTGGCGTAATTAAAATTTGCGACAGTAAAAAATTATTTTTTGAATAATTTACTATAGAAAAGGCAATCCCTGGCGCACTTAAAATTTGCGACAGTAAAAAATTATTTTTTGCAAAATTTACTATAGAAAAGGCAATCCCTGGCGTAATTAAAATTTGCGACAGTAGAAAATTATTTTTTGCAAAATTTACTGTAGAAAAGGCAATCCTGGCGCAATTAAAACTTGCGACAGTAGAAAATTATTTTTTGCAAAATTTACTATAGAAAAGGCAATCCCTGGCGTAATTAAAATTTGCGACAGTAGAAAATTGTTTTTTTGCAAAATTTACTATAGAAAAGGCAATCCCTGGCGTATTTAAAATTTGCGAGAGTAGAAAATTATTTTTTGAATAATTTACTATAGAAAAGGCAATCCCTGGCGTAATTAAAATTTGCGACAGTAAAAAATAATTTTTTGAATAATTTACTATAGAAAAGGCAATCCCTGGCGTAATTAAAATTTGCGACAGTAAAAAATTATTTTTTGAATAATTTACTATAGAAAAGGCAATCCCTGGCGCAATT
This sequence comes from Dioctria linearis, assembly GCA_963930735.1. Taxonomy (NCBI): domain Eukaryota; kingdom Metazoa; phylum Arthropoda; class Insecta; order Diptera; family Asilidae; genus Dioctria; species Dioctria linearis. Next base: position 337,336 of record CAWVNZ010000429.1, on the reverse strand, counting down.
AAAATTTGCGATAGTAAAAAATTATTTTTTGAATAATTTACTATAGAAAAGGCAATCCCTGGCGTATTTAAAATTTGCGACAGTAGAAAATTATTTTTTGCAAAATTTACTGTAGAAAAGGCAATCCCTGGCGCAATTAAAACTTGCGACAGTAGAAAATTATTTTTTGAATAATTTACTATAGAAAAGGCAATCTCTGGCGTATTTAAAATTTGCGACAGTAAAAAATTATTTTTTGAATAATTTACTATAGAAAAGGCAATCCCTGGCGTAATTAAAATTTGCGACAGTAAAAAATTATTTTTTGAATAATTTACTATAGAAAAGGCAATCCCTGGCGTAATTAAAATTTGCGACAGTAGAAAATTATTTTTTGCAAAATTTACTATAGAAAAGGCAATCCCTGGCGTATTTAAAATTTGTGACAGTAGAAAATTATTTTTTGAATAATTTACTATAAAAAAGGCAATCCGTGGCGTATTTAAAATTTGCCACAGTAAAAAATTAATATTTTGAAAAATTTACTGTAGAAAAGGCAATCCCTGGCGCAATTAAAACTTGCGATAGTAAAAAATTATTTTTTGAATAATTTACTATAGAAAAGGCAATCCCTGGCGGATTTGAAATTTGCGACAGTAAAAAATTATTTTTTGAATAATTTACTATAGAATAGGCAATCTCTGGCGGATTTGAAATTTGCGACAGTAAAAAATTATTTTTTGAATAATTTACTATAGAAAAGGTAATCCCTGGCGTATTTAAAATTTGCGACAGTAAAAAATTAATTTGTGAGAAATTTACTATTGAAAAGGCAATCCCTGGCGTATTTAAAATTTGCGACAGTAAAAAAATAATTTGTGAGAAATTTACTATAGAAAAGGCAATCCCTGGGATATTTAAAATTTGCGACAGTAAAAAATTATTTTTTTGCAAAATTTATTATAGAAAAGGCAATCCCTGGCGTATTTAAAATTTGCGACAGTAAAAAATTATTTTTTGAATAATTTACTATAGAAAAGGCAATCCCTGGCGCACTTAAAATTTGCGACAGTAAAAAATTATTTTCTGAATAATTTACTATAGAAAAGGCAATCCCTGGCGTAATTAAAATTTGCGACAGTATAAAATTAATTTGTGAGAAATTTACTATAGAAAAGGCAATCCCTGGCGTAATTAAAATTTGCGACAGTAGAAAATTATTTTTTGAATAATTTACTATAGAAAAGGCAATCCCTGGCGTATTTAAAATTTGCGACAGTTGAAAATTATTTTTTGAATAATTTACTATAGAAAAGGCAATCCCTGGCGCACTTAAAATTTGCGACAGAAAAAAATTAATTTGTGAGAAATTTACTATAGAAAAGGCAATCCCTGGGATATTTAAAATTTGCGACAGTAGAAAATTATTTTTTGAATAATTTACTATAGAAAAGGCAATCCCTGGCGTATTTAAAATTTGCGACAGTAAAAAATTATTTTTTGAATAATTTACTATAGAAAAGGCAATCCCCGGCGCAATTACAATTTGCGACAGTAGAAAATTATTTTTTGAATAATTTACTATAGAAAAGGCAATCCCTGGCGTAATTAAAATTTGCGACAGTAGAAAATTATTTTTTGAATAATTTACTATAGAAAAGGCAATCCCTGGCGCAATTAAAATTTGCAACAGTAAAAAATTATTTTTTGCAAAATTTACTGTAGAAAAGGCAATCCCTGGCGGATTTGAAATTTGCGACAGTAAAAAATTATTTTTTGAATAATTTACTATAGAAAAGGCAATCCCTGGCGTAATTAAAATTTGCGACAGTAAAAAATTATTTTTTGAATAATTTACTATAGAAAAGGCAAACCCTGGCGTATTTAAAATTTGCGACAGTAAAAAATTAATATTTTGAAAAATTTACTGTAGAAAAGGCAATCCCTGGCGCAATCAAAATTTGCGACAGTAAAAAATTATTTTTTGAATAATTTACTATAGAAAAGGCAATCCCTGGCGCACTTAAAATTTGCGACAGTAAAAAATTAATTTGTGAGAAATTTACTATAGAAAAGGCAATCCCTGGGATATTTAAAATTTGCGACAGTAAAAAATTATTTTTTGAATAATTTACTATAGAAAAGGCAATCCCTGGAGTATTTAAAATTTGCGACAGTAAAAAATTATTTTTTGAATAATTTACTATAGAAAAGGCAATCCCTGGCGTAATTAAAATTTGCGACAGTAAAAAATTATTTTTTGAATAATTTACTATAGAAAAGGCAATCCCTGGCGAACTTAAAATTTGCGACAGTAAAAAATTATTTTTTGAATAATTTACTATAGAAAAGGCAATCCCTGGCGTAATTAAAATTTGCGACAGTAAAAAATTATTTTTTGAATAATTTACTATAGAAAAGGCAATCCCTGGCGCAGTTACAATTTGCGACAGTAGAAAATTATTTTTTGAATAATTTACTATAGAAAAGGCAATCCCTGGCGTAATTAAAATTTGCGACAGTAGAAAATTATTTTTTGAATAATTTACTATAGAAAAGGCAATCCCTGGCGTATTTAAAATTTGCGACAGTAAAAAATTATTTTTTGAATAATTTACTATAGAAAAGGCAATCCCTGGCGCAATTAAAATTTGCGACAGTAAAAAATTATTTTTTGAATAATTTACTATAGAAAAGGCAATCCCTGGCGTATTTAAAATTTGCGACAGTAAAAAATTATTTTTTGAATAATTTACTATAGAAAAGGCAAACCCTGGCGTATTTAAAATTTGCGACAGTAAAAAATTAATATTTTGAAAAATTTACTGTAGAAAAGGCAATCCCTGGCGCAATCAAAATTTGCGACAGTAAAAAATTATTTTTTGAATAATTTACTATAGAAAAGGCAATCCCTGGCGCACTTAAAATTTGCGACAGTAAAAAATTAATTTGTGAGAAATTTACTATAGAAAAGGCAATCCCTGGGATATTTAAAATTTGCGACAGTAAAAAATTATTTTTTGAATAATTTACTATAGAAAAGGCAATCCCTGGAGTATTTAAAATTTGCGACAGTAAAAAATTATTTTTTGAATAATTTACTATAGAAAAGGCAATCCCTGGCGTAATTAAAATTTGCGACAGTAAAAAATTATTTTTTGAATAATTTACTATAGAAAAGGCAAACCCTGGCGTATTTAAAATTTGCGACAGTAAAAAATTAATATTTTGAAAAATTTACTGTAGAAAAGGCAATCCCTGGCGCAATCAAAATTTGCGACAGTAAAAAATTATTTTTTGAATAATTTACTATAGAAAAGGCAATCCCTGGCGCACTTAAAATTTGCGACAGTAAAAAATTAATTTGTGAGAAATTTACTATAGAAAAGGCAATCCCTGGGATATTTAAAATTTGCGACAGTAAAAAATTATTTTTTGAATAATTTACTATAGAAAAGGCAATCCCTGGAGTATTAAAAATTTGCCACAGTAAAAAATTATTTTTTGAATAATTTACTATAGAAAAGGCAATCCCTGGCGTAATTAAAATTTGCGACAGTCAAAAATTATTTTTTGAATAATTTACTATAGAAAAGGCAATCCCTGGCGAACTTAAAATTTGCGACAGTAAAAAATTATTTTTTGAATAATTTACTATAGAAAAGGCAATCCCTGGCGTAATTAAAATTTGCGACAGTAAAAAATTATTTTTTGAATAATTTACTATAGAAAAGGCAATCCCTGGCGCAGTTACAATTTGCGACAGTAGAAAATTATTTTTTGAATAATTTACTATAGAAAAGGCAATCCCTGACGTAATTAAAATTTGCGACAGTAGAAAATTATTTTTTGAATAATTTACTATAGAAAAGGCAATCCCTGGCGTATTTAAAATTTGCGACAGTAAAAAATTATTTTTTGAATAATTTACTATAGAAAAGGCAATCCCTGGCGCACTTAAAATTTGCGACAGTAAAAAATTATTTTTTGAATAATTTACTATAGAAAAGGCAATCCCTGGCGTAATTAAAATTTGCGACAGTAAAAAATTATTTTTTGAATAATTTACTATAGAAAAGGCAATCCCTGGCGCAGTTACAATTTGCGACTGTAGAAAATTATTTTTTGAATAATTTACTATAGAAAAGGCAATCCCTGGCGTAATTAAAATTTGCGACAGTAGAAAATTATTTTTTGAATAATTTACTATAGAAAAGGCAATCCCTGGCGTATTTAAAATTTGCGACAGTAAAAAATTATTTTTTGAATAATTTACTATAGAAAAGGCAATCCCTGGCGCACTTAAAATTTGCGACAGTAAAAAATTATTTTTTGAATAATTTACTATAGAAAAGGCAATCCCTGGCGCAGTTACATTTGCGACAGTAAAAAATTATTTTTTTAATAATTTACTATAGAAAAGGCAATCCCTGTCGTAATTAAAATTTGCGAGAGTATAAAATTATTTTTTGAATAATTTACTACAGAAAAGGCAATCCCTGGCGTAATTAGAATTTGCGACAGTAAAAAATTATTTTTTGAATAATTTACTATAGAAAAGGCAATCCCTGGCGCAATTACAATTTGCGACAGTAGAAAATTATTTTTTGAATAATTTACTATAGAAAAGGCAATCCCTGGCGTAATTAAAATTTGCGACAGTAAAAAATTATTTTTTGAATAATTTACTATAGAAAAGGCAATCCCTGGCGCACTTAAAATTTGCGACAGTAAAAAATTATTTTTTGAATAATTTACTATAGAAAAGGCAATCCCTGGCGTAATTAAAATTTGCGACAGTAAAAAATTTTTTTTGAATAATTTACTATAGAAAAGGCAATCCCTGGCGCAATTACAATTTGCGACAGTAGAAAATTATTTTTTGAATAATTTACTATAGAAAAGGCAATCCCTGGCGTAATTAAAATTTGCGACAGTAGAAAATTATTTTTCGAATAATTTACTATAGAAAAGGCAATCCCTGGCGTATTTAAAATTTGCGACAGTAAAAAATTATATTTTGAATAATTTACTATAGAAAAGGCAATCCCTGGCGTAATTAAAATTTGCGACAGTATAAAATTATTTTTTGAATAATTTACTAGAGAAAAGGCAATCCCTGGCGTAATTAAAATTTGCGACGGTAAAAAATTATTTTTTGAATAATTTACTATAGAAAAGGCTATCCCTGTCGCAGTTACAATTTGCGACAGTATAAAATTATTTTTTGAATAATTTACTATAGAAAAGGCAATCCCTGGCGTAATTAAAATTTGCGACAGTAGAAAATTATTTTTTGAATAATTTACTATAGAAAAGGCAATCCCTGGCGTATTTAAAATTTGCGACAGTAAAAAATTATTTTTTGAATAATTTACTATAGAAAAGGCAAACCCTGGCGTATTTAAAATTTGCGACAGTAAAAAATTAATATTTTGAAAAATTTACTGTAGAAAAGGCAATCCCTGGCGCAATCAAAATTTGCGACAGTAAAAAATTATTTTTTGAATAATTTACTATAGAAAAGGCAATCCCTGGCGCACTTAAAATTTGCGACAGTAAAAAATTAATTTGTGAGAAATTTACTATAGAAAAGGCAATCCCTGGGATATTTAAAATTTGCGACAGTAAAAAATTATTTTTTGAATAATTTACTATAGAAAAGGCAATCCCTGGCGTATTTAAAATTTGCGACAGTAAACAATTATTTTTTGAATAATTTACTATAGAAAAGGCAATCCCTGGCGTATTTAAAATTTGCGACAGTAAAAAATTAATTTGTGAGAAATTTACTATAGAAAAGGCAATCCCTGGGATATTTAAAATTTGCGACAGTAAAAAATTATTTTTTTGCAAAATTTACTATAGAAAAGGCAATCCCTGGCGTATTTAAAATTTGCGACAGTAAAAAATTATTTTTTGAATAATTTACTATAGAAAAGGCAATCCCTGGCGCACTTAAAATTTGCGACAGTAAAAAATTAATTTGTGAGAAATTTACTCTAGAAAAGGCAATCCCTGGGATATTTAAAATTTGCGACAGTAAAAAATTATTTTTTGAATAATTCACTATAGAAAAGGCAATCCCTGGCGTATTTAAAATTTGCGACCGTAGAAAATTATTTTTTGCAAAACTTACTGTAGAAAAGGCAATCCCTGGCGCAATTAAAACTTGCGACAGTAGAAAATTATTTTTTGAATAATTTACTATAGAAAAGGCAATCCCTGGCGTAATTAAAATTTGCGACATTAAAAAATTATTTTTTGAATAATTTACTATAGAAAAGGCAATCCCTGGCGCAATTAAAACTTGCGATAGTAAAAAATTATTTTTTGAATAATTTACTATAGAAAAGGCAATCCCTGTGATATTTAAAATTTGCGACAGTAAAAAATTATTTTTTGAATAATTTACTATAGAAAAGGCAATCCCTGGCGTATTTAAAATTTGCGACAGTAAAAAATTATTTTTTGAATAATTTACTATAGAAAAGGCAATCCCTGGCGTAATTAAAATTTGCGACAGTAAAAAATTATTTTTTGAATAATTTACTATAGAAAAGGCAATCCCTGGCGTAATTAAAATTTGCGACAGTAAAAAATTATTTTTTGAATAATTTACTATAGAAAAGGAAATCCCTGGCGCAATTAAAACTTGCGATAGTAAAAAATTATTTTTTGAATAATTTACTATAGAAAAGGCAATCCCTGGCGTATTTAAAATTTGCGACAGTAGAAAATTATTTTTTGCAAAATTTACTGTAGAAAAGGCAATCCTGGCGCAATTAAAACTTGCGACAGTAGAAAATTATTTTTTGCAAAATTTACTGTAGAAAAGGCAATCCCTGGCGCAATTAAAACTTGCGACAGTAGAAAATTATTTTTTGCAAAATTTACTATAGAAAAGGCAATCCCTGGCGTAGTTAAAATTTGCGACAGTAGAAAATTATTTTTTTGCAAAATTTACTATAGAAAATGCAATCCCTGGCGTATTTAAAATTTGCGAGAGTGGAAAATTATTTTTTGAATAATTTACTATAGAAAAGGCAATCCCTGGCGTAATTAAAATTTGCGACAGTAAAAAATTATTTTTTGAATAATTTACTATAGAAAAGGCAATCCCTGGCGTAATTAAAATTTGCGACAGTAAAAAATTATTTTTTGAATAATTTACTATAGAAAAGGCAATCCCTGGCGCAATTAAAACTTGCGATAGTAAAAAATTATTTTTTGAATAATTTACTATAGAAAAGGCAATCCCTGGCGTATTTAAAATTTGCGACAGTAGAAAATTATTTTTTGCAAAATTTACTGTAGAAAAGCCAATCCCTGGCGCAATTAAAACTTGCGACAGTAGAAAATTATTTTTTGAATAATTTACTATAGAAAAGGCAATCTCTGGCGAATTTAAAATTTGCGACAGTAAAAAATTATTTTTTGAATAATGTACTATAGAAAAGGCAATCCCTGGCGTAATTAAAATTTGCGACAGTAAAAAATTATTTTTTGAATAATTTACTATAGAAAAGGCAATCCCTGGCGTAATTAAAATTTGCGACAGTAGAAAATTATTTTTTGCAAAATTTACTATAGAAAAGGCAATCCCTGGCGTATTTAAAATTTGCGACAGTAGAAAATTATTTTTTGAATAATTTACTATAGAAAAGGCAATCCCTGTCGTAATTAAAATTTGCGACAGTAGAAAATTATTTTTTGAATAATTTACTATAGAAAAGGCAATCCCTGGCGTAATTAAAATTTGCGACAGTAAAAATTATTTTTGAATAATTTACTATAGAAAAGGCAATCCCTGGCGCAATTACAATTTGCGACAGTAAAAAATTATTTTTTGAATAATTTACTATAGAAAAGGCAATCCCTGGCGTAATTAAAATTTGCGACAGTATATAATTATTTTTTGAATAATTTACTATAGAAAAGGCAATCCCTGGCGTAATTAAAATTTGCGACAGTAAAAATTATTTTTTGAATAATTTACTATAGAAAAGGCAATCCCTGGCGCAATTACAATTTGCGACAGTAGAAAATTATTTTTTGAATAATTTACTATAGAAAAGGCAATCCCTGGCGTAATTAAAATTTGCGACATTAGAAAATTATTTTTTGAATAATTTACTATAGAAAAGGCAATCCCTGGCGTATTTAAAATTTGCGACAGTAAAAAATTATTTTTTGAATAATTTACTATAGAAAAGGCAATCCCTGGCGTAATTAAAATTTGCGAGAGTATAAAATTATTTTTTGAATAATTTACTACAGAAAAGGCAATCCCTGGCGTAATTAGAATTTGCGACAGTAAAAAATTATTTTTTGAATAATTTACTATAGAAAAGGCAATCCCTGGCGCAATTACAATTTGCGACAGTAGAAAATTATTTTTTGAATAATTTACTATAGAAAAGGCAATCCCTGGCGTAATTAAAATTTGCGACAGTAAAAAATTATTTTTTGAATAATTTACTATAGAAAAGGCAATCCCTGGCGCACTTGAAATTTGCGACAGTAAAAAATTATTTTTTGAATAATTTACTATAGAAAAGGCAATCCCTGGCGTAATTAAAATTTGCGACAGTAAAAAATTTTTTTTGAATAATTTACTATAGAAAAGGCAATCCCTGGCGCAATTACAATTTGCGACAGTAGAAAATTATTTTTTGAATAATTTACTATAGAAAAGGCAATCCCTGGCGTAATTAAAATTTGCGACAGTATAAAATTATTTTTTGAATAATTTACTATAGAAAAGGCAATCCCTGGCGCAATTAAAATTTGCGACAGTAGAAAATTATTTTTTGAATAATTTACTATAGAAAAGGCAATCCCTGGCGTAATTAAAATTTGCGACAGTAGAAAATTATTTTTTGAATAATTTACTATAGAAAAGGCAATCCCTGGCGTAATTAAAATTTGCGACAGTAGAAAATTATTTTTTGAATAATTTACTATAGAAAAGGCAATCCCTGGCGCAATTAAAATTTGCGACAGTAGAAAATTAATTTGTGAGAAATTTACTATAGAAAAGGCAATCCCTGGCGTAATTAAAATTTGCGACAGTAGAAAATTATTTTTTGAATAATTTACTATAGAAAAGGCAATACCTGGGATATTTAAAATTTGCGACAGTAAAAAATTATATTTTGAATAATTTACTATAGAAAAGGCAATCCCTGGCGTAATTAAAATTTGCGACAGTATAAAATTATTTTTTGAATAATTTACTAGAGAAAAGGCAATCCCTGGCGTAATTAAAATTTGCGACGGTAAAAAATTATTTTTTGAATAATTTACTATAGAAAAGGCTATCCCTGGCGCAGTTACAATTTGCGACAGTATAAAATTATTTTTTGAATAATTTACTATAGAAAAGGCAACCCTGGCGTAATTAAAATTTGCGACAGTAGAAAATTATTTTTTGAATAATTTACTATAGAAAAGGCAATCCCTGGCGTATTTAAAATTTGCGACAGTAAAAAATTATTTTTTGAATAATTTACTATAGAAAAGGCAAACCCTGGCGTATTTAAAATTTGCGACAGTAAAAAATTAATATTTTGAAAAATTTACTGTAGAAAAGGCAATCCCTGGCGCAATCAAAATTTGCGACAGTAAAAAATTATTTTTTGAATAATTGACTATAGAAAGGCAATCTCTGGCGCACTTAAAATTTGCGACAGTAAAAAATTAATTTGTGAGAAATTTACTATAGAAAAGGCAATCCCTGGGATATTTAAAATTTGCGACAGTAAAAAATTATTTTTTGAATATTTTACTATAGAAAAGGCAATCCCTGGGGTATTTAAAATTTGCGACAGTAAAAAATTATTTTTTGAATAATTTACTATAGAAAAGGCAATCCCTGGCGTAATTAAAATTTGCGACAGTAGAAAATTATTTTTTGAATAATTTACTATAGAAAAGGCAATCCCTGGCGTATTTAAAATTTGCGACAGTAAAAAATTATTTTTTGAATAATTTACTATAGAAAAGGCAAACCCTGGCGTATTTAAAATTTGCGACAGTAAAAAATTAATATTTTGAAAAATTTACTGTAGAAAAGGCAATCCCTGGCGCAATCAAAATTTGCGACAGTAAAAAATTATTTTTTGAATAATTTACTATAGAAAAGGCAATCCCTGGCGCACTTAAAATTTGCGACAGTAAAAAATTAATTTGTGAGAAATTTACTATAGAAAAGGCAATCCCTGGGATATTTAAAATTTGCGACAGTAAAAAATTATTTTTTGAATATTTTACTATAGAAAAGGCAATCCCTGGAGTATTTAAAATTTGCGACAGTAAAAAATTAATTTGTGAGAAATTTACTATAGAAAAGGCAATCCCTGGCGTATTTAAAATTTGCGACAGTAAAAAATTATTTTTTGAATAATTTACTATAGAAAAGGCAAACCCTGGCGTATTTAAAATTTGCGACAGTAAAAAATTAATATTTTGAAAAATTTACTGTAGAAAAGGCAATCCCTGGCGCAATCAAAATTTGCGACAGTAAAAAATTATTTTTTGAATAATTTACTATAGAAAAGGCAATCCCTGGCGCACTTAAAATTTGCGACAGTAAAAAATTAATTTGTGAGAAATTTACTATAGAAAAGGCAATCCCTGGGATATTTAAAATTTGCGACAGTAAAAAATTATTTTTTGAATATTTTACTATAGAAAAGGCAATCCCTGGAGTATTTAAAATTTGCGACAGTAAAAAATTATTTTTTGAATAATTTACTATAGAAAAGGCAATCCCTGGCGTAATTAAAATTTGCGACAGTAAAAAATTATTTTTTGAATAATTTACTATAGAAAAGGCAATCCCTGGCGAACTTAAAATTTGCGACAGTAAAAAATTATTTTTTGAATAATTTACTATAGAAAAGGCAATCCCTGGCGTAATTAAAATTTGCGACAGTATATAATTATTTTTTGAATAATTTACTATAGAAAAGGCAATCCCTGGCGTAATTAAAATTTGCGACAGTAAAAATTATTTTTTGAATAATTTACTATAGAAAAGGCAATCCCTGGCGCAATTACAATTTGCGACAGTAGAAAATTATTTTTTGAATAATTTACTATAGAAAAGGCAATCCCTGGCGTAATTAAAATTTGCGACATTAGAAAATTATTTTTTGAATAATTTACTATAGAAAAGGCAATCCCTGGCGTATTTAAAATTTGCGACAGTAAAAAATTATTTTTTGAATAATTTACTATAGAAAAGGCAATCCCTGGCGTATTTAAAATTTGCGACAGTAAAAAATTAATTTGTGAGAAATTTACTATTGAAAAGGCAATCCCTGGCGTATTTAAAATTTGCGACAGTAAAAAAATAATTTGTGAGAAATTTACTATAGAAAAGGCAATCCCTGGGATATTTAAAATTTGCGACAGTAAAAAATTATTTTTTTGCAAAATTTATTATAGAAAAGGCAATCCCTGGCGTATTTAAAATTTGCGACAGTAAAAAATTATTTTTTGAATAATTTACTATAGAAAAGGCAATCCCTGGCGCACTTAAAATTTGCGACAGTAAAAAATTATTTTCTGAATAATTTACTATAGAAAAGGCAATCCCTGGCGTAATTAAAATTTGCGACAGTATAAAATTAATTTGTGAGAAATTTACTATAGAAAAGGCAATCCCTGGCGTAATTAAAATTTGCGACAGTAGAAAATTATTTTTTGAATAATTTACTATAGAAAAGGCAATCCCTGGCGTATTTAAAATTTGCGACAGTTGAAAATTATTTTTTGAATAATTTACTATAGAAAAGGCAATCCCTGGCGCACTTAAAATTTGCGACAGTAAAAAATTAATTTGTGAGAAATTTACTATAGAAAAGGCAATCCCTGGGATATTTAAAATTTGCGACAGTAGAAAATTATTTTTTGAATAATTTACTATAGAAAAGGCAATCCCTGGCGTATTTAAAATTTGCGACAGTAAAAAATTATTTTTTGAATAATTTACTATAGAAAAGGCAATCCCCGGCGCAATTACAATTTGCGACAGTAGAAAATTATTTTTTGAATAATTTACTATAGAAAAGGCAATCCCTGGCGTAATTAAAATTTGCGACAGTAGAAAATTATTTTTTGAATAATTTACTATAGAAAAGGCAATCCCTGGCGCAATTAAAATTTGCAACAGTAAAAAATTATTTTTTGCAAAATTTACTGTAGAAAAGGCAATCCCTGGCGTATTTAAAATTTGCGACAGTAAAAAATTATTTTTTGAATAATTTACTATAGAAAAGGCAATCCCCGGCGCAATTACAATTTGCGACAGTAGAAAAATTATTTTTTGAATAATTTACTATAGAAAAGGCAATCCCTGGCGTAATTAAAATTTGCGACAGTAGAAAATTATTTTTTGAATAATTTACTATAGAAAAGGCAATCCCTGGCGCAATTAAAATTTGCAACAGTAAAAAATTATTTTTTGCAAAATTGACTGTAGAAAAGGCAATCCCTGGCGGATTTGAAATTTGCGACAGTAAAAAATTATTTTTTGAATAATTTACTATAGAAAAGGCAATCCCTGGCGCAATTACAATTTGCGACAGTAGAAAATTATATTTTGAATAATTTACTATAGAAAAGGCAATCCCTGGCGTAATTAAAATTTGCGACAGTATAAAATTATTTTTTGAATAATTTACTATAGAAAAGGCAATCCCTGGCGCAATTAAAATTTGCGACAGTAGAAAATTATTTTTTGAATAATTTACTATAGAAAAGGCAATCCCTGGCGTAATTAAAATTTGCGACAGTAGAAAATTATTTTTGAATAATTTACTATAGAAAAGGCAATCCCTGGCGTAATTAAAATTTGCGACAGTAGAAAATTATTTTTTGAATAATTTACTATAGAAAAGGCAATCCCTGGCGCAATTAAAATTTGCGACAGTAGAAAATTATTTTTTGAATAATTTACTATAGAAAAGGCAATCCCTGGCGTAATTAAAATTTGCGACAGTAGAAAATTATTTTTTGAATAATTTACTATAGAAAAGGCAATCCCTGGCGTAATTAAAATTTGCGACAGTAGAAAATTATTTTTTGAATAATTTACTATAGAAAAGGCAATCCCTGGCGCAATTAAAATTTGCGACAGTAAAAAATTAATTTGTGAGAAATTTACTATAGAAAAGGCAATCCCTGGCGTAATTAAAATTTGCGACAGTAGAAAATTATTTTTTGAATAATTTACTATAGAAAAGGCAATACCTGGGATATCTAAAATTTGCGACAGTAAAAAATTATATTTTGAATAATTTACTATAGAAAAGGCAATCCCTGGCGTAATTAAAATTTGCGACAGTATAAAATTATTTTTTGAATAATTTACTAGAGAAAAGGCAATCCCTGGCGTAATTAAAATTTGCGACGGTAAAAAATTATTTTTTGAATAATTTACTATAGAAAAGGCTATCCCTGGCGCAGTTACAATTTGCGACAGTATAAAATTATTTTTTGAATAATTTACTATAGAAAAGGCAATCCCTGGCGTAATTAAAATTTGCGACAGTAGAAAATTATTTTTTGAATAATTTACTATAGAAAAGGCAATCCCTGGCGTATTTAAAATTTGCGACAGTAAAAAATTATTTTTTGAATAATTTACTATAGAAAAGGCAAACCCTGGCGTATTTAAAATTTGCGACAGTAAAAAATTAATATTTTGAAAAATTTACTGTAGAAAAGGCAATCCCTGGCGCAATCACAATTTGCGACAGTAAAAAATTATTTTTTGAATAATTTACTATAGAAAGGCAATCTCTGGCGCACTTAAAATTTGCGACAGTAAAAAATTAATTTGTGAGAAATTTACTATAGAAAAGGCAATCCCTGGGATATTTAAAATTTGCGACAGTAAAAAATTATTTTTTGAATATTTTACTATAGAAAAGGCAATCCCTGGAGTATTTAAAATTTGCGACAGTAAAAAATTATTTTTTGAATAATTTACTATAGAAAAGGCAATCCCTGGCGTAATTAAAATTTGCGACAGTAGAAAATTATTTTTTGAATAATTTACTATAGAAAAGGCAATCCCTGGCGTATTTAAAATTTGCGACAGTAAAAAATTATTTTTTGAATAATTTACTATAGAAAAGGCAAACCCTGGCGTATTTAAAATTTGCGACAGTAAAAAATTAATATTTTGAAAAATTTACTGTAGAAAAGGCAATCCCTGGCGCAATCAAAATTTGCGACAGTAAAAAATTATTTTTTGAATAATTTACTATAGAAAAGGCAATCCCTGGCGCACTTAAAATTTGCGACAGTAAAAAATTAATTTGTGAGAAATTTACTATAGAAAAGGCAATCCCTGGGATATTTAAAATTTGCGACAGTAAAAAATTATTTTTTGAATATTTTACTATAGAAAAGGCAATCCCTGGAGTATTTAAAATTTGCGACAGTAAAAAATTAATTTGTGAGAAATTTACTATAGAAAAGGCAATCCCTGGCGTATTTAAAATTTGCGACAGTAAAAAATTATTTTTTGAATAATTTACTATAGAAAAGGCAAACCCTGGCGTATTTAAAATTTGCGACAGTAAAAAATTAATATTTTGAAAAATTTACTGTAGAAAAGGCAATCCCTGGCGCAATCAAAATTTGCGACAGTAAAAAATTATTTTTTGAATAATTTACTATAGAAAAGGCAATCCCTGGCGCACTTAAAATTTGCGACAGTAAAAAATTAATTTGTGAGAAATTTACTATAGAAAAGGCAATCCCTGGGATATTTAAAATTTGCGACAGTAAAAAATTATTTTTTGAATATTTTACTATAGAAAAGGCAATCCCTGGAGTATTTAAAATTTGCGACAGTAAAAAATTATTTTTTGAATAATTTACTATAGAAAAGGCAATCCCTGGCGTAATTAAAATTTGCGACAGTAAAAAATTATTTTTTGAATAATTTACTATAGAAAAGGTAATCCCTGGCGAACTTAAAATTTGCGACAGTAAAAAATTATTTTTTGAATAATTTACTATAGAAAAGGCAATCCCTGGCGTAATTAAAATTTGCGACAGTATATAATTATTTTTTGAATAATTTACAATAGAAAAGGCAATCCCTGGCGTAATTAAAATTTGCGACAGTAAAAATTATTTTTTGAATAATTTACTATAGAAAAGGCAATCCCTGGCGCAATTACAATTTGCGACAGTAGAAAATTATTTTTTGAATAATTTACTATACAAAAAGGCAATCCCTGGCGTAATTAAAATTTGCGACATTAGAAAATTATTTTTTGAATAATTTACTATAGAAAAGGCAATCCCTGGCGTATTTAAAATTTGCGACAGTAAAAAATTATTTTTTGAATAATTTACTATAGAAAAGGCAATCCCTGGCGTATTTAAAATTTGCGACAGTAAAAAATTAATTTGTGAGAAATTTACTATTGAAAAGGCAATCCCTGGCGTATTTAAAATTTGCGACAGTAAAAAAATAATTTGTGAGAAATTTACTATAGAAAAGGCAATCCCTGGGATATTTAAAATTTGCGACAGTAAAAAATTATTTTTTTGCAAAATTTATTATAGAAAAGGCAATCCCTGGCGTATTTAAAATTTGCGACAGTAAAAAATTATTTTTTGAATAATTTACTATAGAAAAGGCAATCCCTGGCGCACTTAAAATTTGCGACAGTAAAAAATTATTTTCTGAATAATTTACTATAGAAAAGGCAATCCCTGGCGTAATTAAAATTTGCGACAGTATAAAATTAATTTGTGAGAAATTTACTATAGAAAAGGCAATCCCTGGCGTAATTAAAATTTGCGACAGTAGAAAATTATTTTTTGAATAATTTACTATAGAAAAGGCAATCCCTGGCGTATTTAAAATTTGCGACAGTTGAAAATTATTTTTTGAATAATTTACTATAGAAAAGGCAATCCCTGGCGCACTTAAAATTTGCGACAGTAAAAAATTAATTTGTGAGAAATTTACTATAGAAAAGGCAATCCCTGGGATATTTAAAATTTGCGACAGTAGAAAATTATTTTTTGAATAATTTACTATAGAAAAGGCAATCCCTGGCGTATTTAAAATTTGCGACAGTAAAAAATTATTTTTTGAATAATTTACTATAGAAAAGGCAATCCCCGGCGCAATTAAAATTTGCAACAGTAAAAAATTATTTTTTGCAAAATTTACTGTAGAAAAGGCAATCCCTGGCGGATTTGAAATTTGCGACAGTAAAAAATTATTTTTTGAATAATTTACTATAGAAAAGGCAATCCCTGGCGTAATTAAAATTTGCGACAGTAAAAAATTATTTTTTGAATAATTTACTATAGAAAAGGCAAACCCTGGCGTATTTAAAATTTGCGACAGTAAAAAATTACTATTTTGAAAAATTTACTGTAGAAAAGGCAATCCCTGGCGCAATCAAAATTTGCGACAGTAAAAAATTATTTTTTGAATAATTTACTATAGAAAAGGCAATCCCTGGCGCACTTAAAATTTGCGACAGTAAAAAATTAATTTGTGAGAAATTTACTATAGAAAAGGCAATCCCTGGGATATTTAAAATTTGCGACAGTAAAAAATTATTTTTTGAATAATTTACTATAGAAAAGGCAATCCCTGGAGTATTTAAAATTTGCGACAGTAAAAAATTATTTTTTGAATAATTTACTATAGAAAAGGCAATCCCTGGCGTAATTAAAATTTGCGACAGTAAAAAATTATTTTTTGAATAATTTACTATAGAAAAGGCAATCCCTGGCGAACTTAAAATTTGCGACAGTAAAAAATTATTTTTTGAATAATTTACTATAGAAAAGGCAATCCCTGGCGTAATTAAAATTTGCGACAGTAAAAAATTATTTTTTGAATAATTTACTATAGAAAAGGCAATCCCTGGCGCAGTTACAATTTGCGACAGTAGAAAATTATTTTTTGAATAATTTACTATATAAAAGGCAATTCCTGGCGTAATTAAAATTTGCGACAGTAGAAAATTATTTTTTGAATAATTTACTATAGAAAAGGCAATCCCTGGCGTATTTAAAATTTGCGACAGTAAAAAATTATTTTTTGAATAATTTACTATAGAAAAGGCAATCCCTGGCGCACTTAAAATTTGCGACAGTAAAAAATTATTTTTTGAATAATTTACTATAGAAAAGGCAATCCCTGGCGTATTTAAAATTTGCGACAGTAAAAAATTATTTTTTGAATAATTTACTATAGAAAAGGCAAACCCTGGCGTATTTAAAATTTGCGACAGTAAAAAATTAATATTTTGAAAAATTTACTGTAGAAAAGGCAATCCCTGGCGCAATCAAAATTTGCGACAGTAAAAAATTATTTTTTGAATAATTTACTATAGAAAAGGCAATCCCTGGCGCACTTAAAATTTGCGACAGTAAAAAATTAATTTGTGAGAAATTTACTATAGAAAAGGCAATCCCTGGGATATTTAAAATTTGCGACAGTAAAGAATTATTTTTTGAATAATTTACTATAGAAAAGGCAATCCCTGGAGTATTTAAAATTTGCGACAGTAAAAAATTATTTTTTGAATAATTTACTATAGAAAAGGCAATCCCTGGCGTAATTAAAATTTGCGACAGTAAAAAATTATTTTTTGAATAATTTACTATAGAAAAGGCAAACCCTGGCGTATTTAAAATTTGCGACAGTAAAAAATTAATATTTTGAAAAATTTACTGTAGAAAAGGCAATCCCTGACGCAATCAAAATTTGCGACAGTAAAAAAATATTTTTTGAATAATTTACTATAGAAAAGGCAATCCCTGGCGCACTTAAAATTTGCGACAGTAAAAAATTAATTTGTGAGAAATTTACTATAGAAAAGGCAATCCCTGGGATATTTAAAATTTGCGACAGTAAAAAATTATTTTTTGAATAATTTACTATAGAAAAGGCAATCCCTGGAGTATTAAAAATTTGCGACAGTAAAAAATTATTTTTTGAATAATTTACTATAGAAAAGGCAATCCCTGGCGTAATTAAAATTTGCGACAGTAAAAAATTATTTTTTGAATAATTTACTATAGAAAAGGTAATCCCTGGCGAACTTAAAATTTGCGACAGTAAAAAATTATTTTTTGAATAATTTACTATAGAAAAGGCAATCCCTGGCGTAATTAAAATTTGCGACAGTAAAAAATTATTTTTTGAATAATTTACTATAGAAAAGGCAATCCCTGGCGCAGTTACAATTTGCGACAGTAGAAAATTATTTTTTGAATAATTTACTATAGAAAAGGCAATCCCTGGCGTAATTAAAATTTGCGACAGTAGAAAATTATTTTTTGAATAATTTACTATAGAAAAGGCAATCCCTGGCGCACTTAAAATTTGCGACAGTAAAAAATTATTTTCTGAATAATTTACTATAGAAAAGGCAATCCCTGGCGTAATTAAAATTTGCGACAGTATAAAATTAATTTGTGAGAAATTTACTATAGAAAAGGCAATCCCTGGCGTAATTAAAATTTGCGACAGTAGAAAATTATTTTTTGAATAATTTACTATAGAAAAGGCAATCCCTGGCGTATTTAAAATTTGCGACAGTTGAAAATTATTTTTTGAATAATTTACTATAGAAAAGGCAATCCCTGGCGCACTTAAAATTTGCGACAGTAAAAAATTAATTTGTGAGAAATTTACTATAGAAAAGGCAATCCCTGGGATATTTAAAATTTGCGACAGTAGAAAATTATTTTTTGAATAATTTACTATAGAAAAGGCAATCCCTGGCGTATTTAAAATTTGCGACAGTAAAAAATTATTTTTTGAATAATTTACTATAGAAAAGGCAATCCCCGGCGCAATTAAAATTTGCAACAGTAAAAAATTATTTTTTGCAAAATTTACTGTAGAAAAGGCAATCCCTGGCGGATTTGAAATTTGCGACAGTAAAAAATTATTTTTTGAATAATTTACTATAGAAAAGGCAATCCCTGGCGTAATTAAAATTTGCGACAGTAAAAAATTATTTTTTGAATAATTTACTATAGAAAAGGCAAACCCTGGCGTATTTAAAATTTGCGACAGTAAAAAATTACTATTTTGAAAAATTTACTGTAGAAAAGGCAATCCCTGGCGCAATCAAAATTTGCGACAGTAAAAAATTATTTTTTGAATAATTTACTATAGAAAAGGCAATCCCTGGCGCACTTAAAATTTGCGACAGTAAAAAATTAATTTGTGAGAAATTTACTATAGAAAAGGCAATCCCTGGGATATTTAAAATTTGCGACAGTAAAAAATTATTTTTTGAATAATTTACTATAGAAAAGGCAATCCCTGGAGTATTTAAAATTTGCGACAGTAAAAAATTATTTTTTGAATAATTTACTATAGAAAAGGCAATCCCTGGCGTAATTAAAATTTGCGACAGTAAAAAATTATTTTTTGAATAATTTACTATAGAAAAGGCAATCCCTGGCGAACTTAAAATTTGCGACAGTAAAAAATTATTTTTTGAATAATTTACTATAGAAAAGGCAATCCCTGGCGTAATTAAAATTTGCGACAGTAAAAAATTATTTTTTGAATAATTTACTATAGAAAAGGCAATCCCTGGCGCAGTTACAATTTGCGACAGTAGAAAATTATTTTTTGAATAATTTACTATATAAAAGGCAATTCCTGGCGTAATTAAAATTTGCGACAGTAGAAAATTATTTTTTGAATAATTTACTATAGAAAAGGCAATCCCTGGCGTATTTAAAATTTGCGACAGTAAAAAATTATTTTTTGAATAATTTACTATAGAAAAGGCAATCCCTGGCGCACTTAAAATTTGCGACAGTAAAAAATTATTTTTTGAATAATTTACTATAGAAAAGGCAATCCCTGGCGTATTTAAAATTTGCGACAGTAAAAAATTATTTTTTGAATAATTTACTATAGAAAAGGCAAACCCTGGCGTATTTAAAATTTGCGACAGTAAAAAATTAATATTTTGAAAAATTTACTGTAGAAAAGGCAATCCCTGGCGCAATCAAAATTTGCGACAGTAAAAAATTATTTTTTGAATAATTTACTATAGAAAAGGCAATCCCTGGCGCACTTAAAATTTGCGACAGTAAAAAATTAATTTGTGAGAAATTTACTATAGAAAAGGCAATCCCTGGGATATTTAAAATTTGCGACAGTAAAGAATTATTTTTTGAATAATTTACTATAGAAAAGGCAATCCCTGGAGTATTTAAAATTTGCGACAGTAAAAAATTATTTTTTGAATAATTTACTATAGAAAAGGCAATCCCTGGCGTAATTAAAATTTGCGACAGTAAAAAATTATTTTTTGAATAATTTACTATAGAAAAGGCAAACCCTGGCGTATTTAAAATTTGCGACAGTAAAAAATTAATATTTTGAAAAATTTACTGTAGAAAAGGCAATCCCTGACGCAATCAAAATTTGCGACAGTAAAAAAATATTTTTTGAATAATTTACTATAGAAAAGGCAATCCCTGGCGCACTTAAAATTTGCGACAGTAAAAAATTAATTTGTGAGAAATTTACTATAGAAAAGGCAATCCCTGGGATATTTAAAATTTGCGACAGTAAAAAATTATTTTTTGAATAATTTACTATAGAAAAGGCAATCCCTGGAGTATTAAAAATTTGCGACAGTAAAAAATTATTTTTTGAATAATTTACTATAGAAAAGGCAATCCCTGGCGTAATTAAAATTTGCGACAGTAAAAAATTATTTTTTGAATAATTTACTATAGAAAAGGCAATCCCTGGCGAACTTAAAATTTGCGACAGTAAAAAATTATTTTTTGAATAATTTACTATAGAAAAGGCAATCCCTGGCGTAATTAAAATTTGCGACAGTAAAAAATTATTTTTTGAATAATTTACTATAGAAAAGGCAATCCCTGGCGCAGTTACAATTTGCGACAGTAGAAAATTATTTTTTGAATAATTTACTATAGAAAAGGCAATCCCTGGCGTAATTAAAATTTGCGACAGTAGAAAATTATTTTTTGAATAATTTACTATAGAAAAGGCAATCCCTGGCGTATTTAAAATTTGCGACAGTAAAAAATTATTTTTTGAATAATTTACTATAGAAAAGGCAATCCCTGGCGCACTTAAAATTTGCGACAGTAAAAAATTATTTTTTGAATAATTTACTATAGAAAGGCAATCCCTGGCGTATTTAAAATTTGCGACAGTAAAAAATTATTTTTTGAATAATTTACTATAGAAAAGGCAAACCCTGGCGTATTTAAAATTTGCGACAGTAAAAAATTAATATTTTGAAAAATTTACTGTAGAAAAGGCAATCCCTGGCGCAATCAAAATTTGCGACAGTAAAAAATTATTTTTTGAATAATTTACTATAGAAAAGGCAATCCCTGGCGCACTTAAAATTTGCGACAGTAAAAAATTAATTTGTGAGAAATTTACTATAGAAAAGGCAATCCCTGGGATATTTAAAATTTGCGACAGTAAAGAATTATTTTTTGAATAATTTACTATAGAA
The DNA here is from genome assembly GCA_963930735.1 of Dioctria linearis. NCBI lineage: Eukaryota > Metazoa > Arthropoda > Insecta > Diptera > Asilidae > Dioctria > Dioctria linearis. The sequence continues at coordinate 315,818 of CAWVNZ010000429.1, read as the reverse complement.
AAGGCAATCCCTGGAGTATTTAAAATTTGCGACAGTAAAAAATTATTTTTTGAATAATTTACTATAGAAAAGGCAATCCCTGGCGTAATTAAAATTTGCGACAGTAAAAATTATTTTTTGAATAATTTACTATAGAAAAGGCAAACCCTGGCGTATTTAAAATTTGCGACAGTAAAAAATTAATATTTTGAAAAATTTACTGTAGAAAAGGCAATCCCTGACGCAATCAAAATTTGCGACAGTAAAAAATTATTTTTTGAATAATTTACTATAGAAAAGGCAATCCCTGGCGCACTTAAAATTTGCGACAGTAAAAAATTAATTTGTGAGAAATTTACTATAGAAAAGGCAATCCCTGGGATATTTAAAATTTGCGACAGTAAAAAATTATTTTTTGAATAATTTACTATAGAAAAGGCAATCCCTGGAGTATTAAAAATTTGCGACAGTAAAAAATTATTTTTTGAATAATTTACTATAGAAAAGGCAATCCCTGGCGTAATTAAAATTTGCGACAGTAAAAAATTATTTTTTGAATAATTTACTATAGAAAAGGCAATCCCTGGCGAACTTAAAATTTGCGACAGTAAAAAATTATTTTTTGAATAATTTACTATAGAAAAGGCAATCCCTGGCGTAATTAAAATTTGCGACAGTAAAAAATTATTTTTTGAATAATTTACTATAGAAAAGGCAATCCCTGGCGCAGTTACAATTTGCGACAGTAGAAAATTATTTTTTGAATAATTTACTATAGAAAAGGCAATCCCTGACGTAATTAAAATTTGCGACAGTAGAAAATTATTTTTTGAATAATTTACTATAGAAAAGGCAATCCCTGGCGTATTTAAAATTTGCGACAGTAAAAAATTATTTTTTGAATAATTTACTATAGAAAAGGCAATCCCTGGCGCACTTAAAATTTGCGACAGTAAAAAATTATTTTTTGAATAATTTACTATAGAAAAGGCAATCCCTGGCGTAATTAAAATTTGCGACAGTAAAAAATTATTTTTTGAATAATTTACTATAGAAAAGGCAATCCCTGGCGCAGTTACAATTTGCGACTGTAGAAAATTATTTTTTGAATAATTTACTATAGAAAAGGCAATCCCTGGCGTAATTAAAATTTGCGACAGTAGAAAATTATTTTTTGAATAATTTACTATAGAAAAGGCAATCCCTGGCGTATTTAAAATTTGCGACAGTAAAAAATTATTTTTTGAATAATTTACTATAGAAAAGGCAATCCCTGGCGCACTTAAAATTTGCGACAGTAAAAAATTATTTTTTGAATAATTTACTATAGAAAAGGCAATCCCTGGCGCAGTTACAATTTGCGACAGTAAAAAATTATTTTTTGAATAATTTACTATAGAAAAGGCAATCCCTGGCGTAATTAAAATTTGCGAGAGTATAAAATTATTTTTTGAATAATTTACTACAGAAAAGGCAATCCCTGGCGTAATTAGAATTTGCAACAGTAAAAAATTATTTTTTGAATAATTTACTATAGAAAAGGCAATCCCTGGCGCAATTACAATTTGCGACAGTAGAAAATTATTTTTTGAATAATTTACTATAGAAAAGGCAATCCCTGGCGCAATTACAATTTGCGACAGTAGAAAATTATTTTTTGAATAATTTACTATAGAAAAGGCAATCCCTGGCGTAATTAAAATTTGCGACAGTAGAAAATTATTTTTCGAATAATTTACTATAGAAAAGGCAATCCCTGGCGTATTTAAAATTTGCGACAGTAAAAAATTATATTTTGAATAATTTACTATAGAAAAGGCAATCCCTGGCGTAATTAAAATTTGCGACAGTATAAAATTATTTTTTGAATAATTTACTAGAGAAAAGGCAATCCCTGGCGTAATTAAAATTTGCGACGGTAAAAAATTATTTTTTGAATAATTTACTATAGAAAAGGCTATCCCTGGCGCAGTTACAATTTGCGACAGTATAAAATTATTTTTTGAATAATTTACTATAGAAAAGGCAATCCCTGGCGTAATTAAAATTTGCGACAGTAGAAAATTATTTTTTGAATAATTTACTATAGAAAAGGCAATCCCTGGCGTATTTAAAATTTGCGACAGTAAAAAATTATTTTTTGAATAATTTACTATAGAAAAGGCAAACCCTGGCGTATTTAAAATTTGCGACAGTAAAAAATTAATATTTTGAAAAATTTACTGTAGAAAAGGCAATCCCTGGCGCAATCAAAATTTGCGACAGTAAAAAATTATTTTTTGAATAATTTACTATAGAAAAGGCAATCCCTGGCGCACTTAAAATTTGCGACAGTAAAAAATTAATTTGTGAGAAATTTACTATAGAAAAGGCAATCCCTGGGATATTTAAAATTTGCGACAGTAAAAAATTATTTTTTGAATAATTTACTATAGAAAAGGCAATCCCTGGCGTATTTAAAATTTGCGACAGTAAACAATTATTTTTTGAATAATTTACTATAGAAAAGGCAATCCCTGGCGTATTTAAAATTTGCGACAGTAAAAAATTAATTTGTGAGAAATTTACTATAGAAAAGGCAATCCCTGGGATATTTAAAATTTGCGACAGTAAAAAATTATTTTTTTGCAAAATTTACTATAGAAAAGGCAATCCCTGGCGTATTTAAAATTTGCGACAGTAAAAAATTATTTTTTGAATAATTTACTATAGAAAAGGCAATCCCTGGCGCACTTAAAATTTGCGACAGTAAAAAATTAATTTGTGAGAAATTTACTCTAGAAAAGGCAATCCCTGGGATATTTAAAATTTGCGACAGTAAAAAATTATTTTTTGAATAATTTACTATAGAAAAGGCAATCCCTGGCGTATTTAAAATTTGCGACAGTAGAAAATTATTTTTTGCAAAATTTACTGTAGAAAAGGCAATCCCTGGCGCAATTAAAACTTGCGACAGTAGAAAATTATTTTTTGAATAATTTGCTATAGAAAAGGCAATCCCTGGCGTAATTAAAATTTGCGACATTAAAAAATTATTTTTTGAATAATTTACTACAGAAAAGGCAATCCCTGGCGCAATTAAAACTTGCGATAGTAAAAAATTATTTTTTGAATAATTTACTATAGAAAAGGCAATCCCTGTGATATTTAAAATTTGCGACAGTAAAAAATTATTTTTTGAATAATTTACTATAGAAAAGGCAATCCCTGGCGTATTTAAAATTTGCGACAGTAAAAAATTATTTTTTGAATAATTTACTATAGAAAGGGCAATCCCTGGCGTAATTAAAATTTGCGACAGTAAAAAATTATTTTTTGAATAATTTACTATAGAAAAGGCAATCCCTGGCGTAATTAAAATTTGCGACAGTAAAAAATTATTTTTTGAATAATTTACTATAGAAAAGGCAATCCCTGGCGCAATTAAAACTTGCGATAGTAAAAAATTATTTTTTGAATAATTTACTATAGAAAAGGCAATCCCTGGCGTATTTAAAATTTGCGACAGTAGAAAATTATTTTTTGCAAAATTTACTGTAGAAAAGGCAATCCCTGGCGCAATTAAAACTTGCGAGAGTAGAAAATTATTTTTTGAATAATTTACTATAGAAAAGGCAATCCCTGGCGTAATTAAAATTTGCGACAGTAAAAAATTATTTTTTGAATAATTTACTATAGAAAAGGCAATCCCTGGCGCAATTAAAACTTGCGATAGTAAAAAATTATTTTTTGAATAATTTACTATAGAAAAGGCAATCCCTGGCGTAATTAAAATTTGCGACAGTAGAAAATTATTTTTTGACTAATTTACTATAGAAAAGGCAATCCCTGTGATATTTAAAATTTGCGACAGTAAAAAATTATTTTTTGAATAATTTACTATAGAAAAGGCAATCCCTGGAGTATTTAAAATTTGCGACAGTAAAAAATTATTTTTTGAATAATTTACTATAGAAAAGGCCATCCCTGGCGTAATTAAAATTTGCGACAGTAAAAAATTATTTTTTGAATAATTTACTATAGAAAAGGCAATCCCTGGCGCACTTAAAATTTGCGACAGTAAAAAATTATTTTTTGCAAAATTTACTATAGAAAAGGCAATCCCTGGCGTAATTAAAATTTGCGACAGTAGAAAATTATTTTTTGCAAAATTTACTGTAGAAAAGGCAATCCCTGGCGCAATTAAAACTTGCGACAGTAGAAAATTATTTTTTGCAAAATTTACTATAGAAAAGGCAATCCCTGGCGTAATTAAAATTTGCGACAGTAGAAAATTATTTTTTTGCAAAATTTACTATAGAAAATGCAATCCCTGGCGTATTTAAAATTTGCGAGAGTGGAAAATTATTTTTTGAATAATTTACTATAGAAAAGGCAATCCCTGCCGTAATTAAAATTTGCGACAGTAAAAAATTATTTTTTGAATAATTTACTATAGAAAAGTCAATCCCTGGCGTAATTAAAATTTGCGACAGTAAAAAATTATTTTTTGAATAATTTACTATAGAAAAGGCAATCCCTGGCGCAATTAAAACTTGCGATAGTAAAAAATTATTTTTTGAATAATTTACTATAGAAAAGGCAATCCCTGGCGTATTTAAAATTTGCGACAGTAGAAAATTATTTTTTGCAAAATTTACTGTAGAAAAGCCAATCCCTGGCGCAATTAAAACTTGCGACAGTAGAAAATTATTTTTTGAATAATTTACTATAGAAAAGGCAATCTCTGGCGAATTTAAAATTTGCGACAGTAAAAAATTATTTTTTGAATAATTTACTATAGAAAGGCAATCCCTGGCGTAATTAAAATTTGCGACAGTAAAAAATTATTTTTTGAATAATTTACTATAGAAAAGGCAATCCCTGGCGTAATTAAAATTTGCGACAGTAGAAAATTATTTTTTGCAAAATTTACTATAGAAAAGGCAATCCCTGGCGTATTTAAAATTTGCGACAGTAGAAAATTATTTTTTGAATAATTTACTATAGAAAAGGCAATCCCTGGCGTAATTAAAATTTGCGACAGTAGAAAATTATTTTTTGAATAATTTACTATAGAAAAGGCAATCCCTGGCGTAATTAAAATTTGCGACAGTAAAAATTATTTTTTGAATAATTTACTATAGAAAAGGCAATCCCTGGCGCAATTACAATTTGCGACAGTAAAAAATTATTTTTTGAATAATTTACTATAGAAAAGGCAATCCCTGGCGTAATTAAAATTTGCGACAGTATATAATTATTTTTTGAATAATTTACTATAGAAAAGGCAATCCCTGGCGTAATTAAAATTTGCGACAGTAAAAATTATTTTTTGAATAATTTACTATAGAAAAGGCAATCCCTGGCGCAATTACAATTTGCGACAGTAGAAAATTATTTTTTGAATAATTTACTATAGAAAAGGCAATCCCTGGCGTAATTAAAATTTGCGACATTAGAAAATTATTTTTTGAATAATTTACTATAGAAAAGCAATCCCTGGCGTATTTAAAATTTGCGACAGTAAAAAATTATTTTTTGAATAATTTACTATAGAAAAGGCAATCCCTGGCGTAATTAAAATTTGCGAGAGTATAAAATTATTTTTTGAATAATTTACTACAGAAAAGGCAATCCCTGGCGTAATTAGAATTTGCGACAGTAAAAAATTATTTTTTGAATAATTTACTATAGAAAAGGCAATCCCTGGCGCAATTACAATTTGCGACAGTAGAAAATTATTTTTTGAATAATTTACTATAGAAAAGACAATCCCTGGCGTAATTAAAATTTGCGACAGTAAAAAATTATTTTTTGAATAATTTACTATAGAAAAGGCAATCCCTGGCGCACTTGAAATTTGCGACAGTAAAAAATTATTTTTTGAATAATTTACTATAGAAAAGGCAATCCCTGGCGTAATTAAAATTTGCGACAGTAAAAAATTTTTTTTGAATAATTTACTATAGAAAAGGCAATCCCTGGCGCAATTACAATTTGCGACAGTAAAAATTATTTTTTGAATAATTTACTATAGAAAAGGCAATCCCTGGCGTAATTAAAATTTGCGACAGTATAAAATTATTTTTTGAATAATTTACTATAGAAAAGGCAATCCCTGGCGCAATTAAAATTTGCGACAGTAGAAAATTATTTTTTGAATAATTTACTATAGAAAAGGCAATCCCTGGCGTAATTAAAATTTGCGACAGTAGAAAATTATTTTTTGAATAATTTACTATAGAAAAGGCAATCCCTGGCGTAATTAAAATTTGCGACAGTAGAAAATTATTTTTTGAATAATTTACTATAGAAAAGGCAATCCCTGGCGCAATTAAAATTTGCGACAGTAGAAAATTAATTTGTGAGAAATTTACTATAGAAAAGGCAATCCCTGGCGTAATTAAAATTTGCGACAGTAGAAAATTATTTTTTGAATAATTTACTATAGAAAAGGCAATACCTGGGATATTTAAAATTTGCGACAGTAAAAAATTATATTTTGAATAATTTACTATAGAAAAGGCAATCCCTGGCGTAATTAAAATTTGCGACAGTATAAAATTATTTTTTGAATAATTTACTAGAGAAAAGGCAATCCCTGGCGTAATTAAAATTTGCGACGGTAAAAAATTATTTTTTGAATAATTTACTATAGAAAAGGCTATCCCTGGCGCAGTTACAATTTGCGACAGTATAAAATTATTTTTTGAATAATTTACTATAGAAAAGGCAATCCCTGGCGTAATTAAAATTTGCGACAGTAGAAAATTATTTTTTGAATAATTTACTATAGAAAAGGCAATCCCTGGCGTATTTAAAATTTGCGACAGTAAAAAATTATTTTTTGAATAATTTACTATAGAAAAGGCAAACCCTGGCGTATTTAAAATTTGCGACAGTAAAAAATTAATATTTTGAAAAATTTACTGTAGAAAAGGCAATCCCTGGCGCAATCAAAATTTGCGACAGTAAAAAATTATTTTTTGAATAATTTACTATAGAAAAGGCAATCCCTGGCGCACTTAAAATTTGCGACAGTAAAAAATTAATTTGTGAGAAATTTACTATAGAAAAGGCAATCCCTGGGATATTTAAAATTTGCGACAGTAAAAAATTATTTTTTGCGTATTTTACTATAGAAAAGGCAATCCCTGGAGTATTTAAAATTTGCGACAGTAAAAAATTATTTTTTGAATAATTTACTATAGAAAAGGCAATCCCTGGCGTAATTAAAATTTGCGACAGTAGAAAATTATTTTTTGAATAATTTACTATAGAAAAGGCAATCCCTGGCGTATTTAAAATTTGCGACAGTAAAAAATTATTTTTTGAATAATTTACTATAGAAAAGGCAAACCCTGGCGTATTTAAAATTTGCGACAGTAAAAAATTAATATTTTGAAAAATTTACTGTAGAAAAGGCAATCCCTGGCGCAATCAAAATTTGCGACAGTAAAAAATTATTTTTTGAATAATTTACTATAGAAAAGGCAATCCCTGGCGCACTTAAAATTTGCGACAGTAAAAAATTAATTTGTGAGAAATTTACTATAGAAAAGGCAATCCCTGGGATATTTAAAATTTGCGACAGTAAAAAATTATTTTTTGAATATTTTACTATAGAAAAGGCAATCCCTGGAGTATTTAAAATTTGCGACAGTAAAAAATTAATTTGTGAGAAATTTACTATAGAAAAGGCAATCCCTGGCGTATTTAAAATTTGCGACAGTAAAAAATTATTTTTTGAATAATTTACTATAGAAAAGGCAAACCCTGGCGTATTTAAAATTTGCGACAGTAAAAAATTAATATTTTGAAAAATTTACTGTAGAAAAGGCAATCCCTGGCGCAATCAAAATTTGCGACAGTAAAAAATTATTTTTTGAATAATTCACTATAGAAAAGGCAATCCCTGGCGCACTTAAAATTTGCGACAGTAAAAAATTAATTTGTGAGAAATTTACTATAGAAAAGGCAATCCCTGGGATATTTAAAATTTGCGACAGTAAAAAATTATTTTTTGAATATTTTACTATAGAAAAGGCAATCCCTGGAGTATTTAAAATTTGCGACAGTAAAAAATTATTTTTTGAATAATTTACTATAGAAAAGGCAATCCCTGGCGTAATTAAAATTTGCGACAGTAAAAAATTATTTTTTGAATAATTTACTATAGAAAAGGCAATCCCTGGCGAACTTAAAATTTGCGACAGTAAAAAATTATTTTTTGAATAATTTACTATAGAAAAGGCAATCCCTGGCGTAATTAAAATTTGCGACAGTATGTAATTATTTTTTGAATACTTTACTATAGAAAAGGCAATCCCTGGCGTAATTAAAATTTGCGACAGTAAAAATTATTTTTTGAATAATTTACTATAGAAAAGGCAATCCCTGGCGCAATTACAATTTGCGACAGTAGAAAATTATTTTTTGAATAATTTACTATAGAAAAGGCAATCCCTGGCGTAATTAAAATTTGCGACATTAGAAAATTATTTTTTGAATAATTTACTATAGAAAAGGCAATCCCTGGCGTATTTAAAATTTGCGACAGTAAAAAATTATTTTTTGAATAATTTACTATAGAAAAGGCAATCCCTGGCGTAATTAAAATTTGCGAGAGTATAAAATTATTTTTTGAATAATTTACTACAGAAAAGGCAATCCCTGGCGTAATTAGAATTTGCGACAGTAAAAAATTATTTTTTGAATAATTTACTATAGAAAAGGCAATCCCTGGCGCAATTACAATTTGCGACAGTAGAAAATTATTTTTTGAATAATTTACTATAGAAAAGGCAATCCCTGGCGTAATTAAAATTTGCGACAGTAAAAAATTATTTTTTGAATAATTTACTATAGAAAAGGCAATCCCTGGCGCACTTAAAATTTGAGACAGTAAAAAATTATTTTTTGAATAATTTACTATAGAAAAGGCAATCCCTGGCGTAATTAAAATTTGCGACAGTAAAAAATTTTTGTTGAATAATTTACTATAGAAAAGGCAATCCCTGGCGCAATTACAATTTGCGACAGTAGGAAATTATTTTTTGAATAATTTACTATAGAAAAGGCAATCCCTGGCGTAATTAAAATTTGCGACAGTAGAAAATTATTTTTCGAATAATTTACTATAGAAAAGGCAATCCCTGGCGTATTTAAAATTTGCGACAGTAAAAAATTATATTTTGAATAATTTACTATAGAAAAGGCAATCCCTGGCGTAATTAAAATTTGCGACAGTATAAAATTATTTTTTTGAATAATTTACTAGAGAAAAGGCAATCCCTGGCGTATTTAAAATTTGCGACGGTAAAAAATTATTTTTTGAATAATTTACTATAGAAAAGGCTATCCCTGGCGCAGTTACAATTTGCGACAGTATAACATTATTTTTTGAATAATTTACTATAGAAAAGGCAATCCCTGGCGTAATTAAAATTTGCGACAGTAGAAAATTATTTTTTGAATAATTTACTATAGAAAAGGCAATCCCTGGCGTATTTAAAATTTGCGACAGTAAAAAATTATTTTTTGAATAATTTACTATAGAAAAGGCAAACCCTGGCGTATTTAAAATTTGCGACAGTAAAATATTAATATTTTGAAAAATTTACTGTAGAAAAGGCAATCCCTGGCGCAATCAAAATTTGCGACAGTAAAAAATTATTTTTTGAATAATTTACTATAGAAAAGGCAATCCCTGGCGCACTTAAAATTTGCGACAGTAAAAAATTGATTTGTGAGAAATTTACTATAGAAAAGGCAATCCCTGGGATATTTAAAATTTGCGACAGTAAAAAATTATTTTTTGAATAATTTACTATAGAAAAGGCAATCCCTGGCGTATTTAAAATTTGCGACAGTAAACAATTATTTTTTGAATAATTTACTATAGAAAAGGCAATCCCTGGCGTATTTAAAATTTGCGACAGTAAAAAATTAATTTGTGAGAAATTTACTATAGAAAAGGCAATCCCTGGGATATTTAAAATTTGCGACAGTAAAAAATTATTTTTTTGCAAAATTTACTATAGAAAAGGCAATCCCTGGCGTATTTAAAATTTGCGACAGTAAAAAATTATTTTTTGAATAATTTACTATAGAAAAGGCAATCCCTGGCGCACTTAAAATTTGCGACAGTAAAAAATTAATTTGTGAGAAATTTACTATAGAAAAGGCAATCCCTGGGATATTTAAAATTTGCGACAGTAAAAGATTATTTTTTGAATAATTTACTATAGAAAAGGCAATCCCTGGCGTATTTAAAATTTGCGACAGTAGAAAATTATTTTTTGCAAAATTTACTGTAGAAAAGGCAATCCCTGGCGCAATTAAAACTTGCGACAGTAGAAAATTATTTTTTGAATAATTTACTATAGAAAAGGCAATCCCTGGCGTAATTAAAATTTGCGACAGTAAAAAATTATTTTTTGAATAATTTACTATAGAAAAGGCAATCCCTGGCGCAATTAAAACTTGCGATAGTAAAAAATTATTTTTTGAATAATTTACTATAGAAAAGGCAATCCCTGGCGTAATTAAAATTTGCGACAGTAGAAAATTATTTTTTGACTAATTTACTATAGAAAAGGCAATCCCTGTGATATTTAAAATTTGCGACAGTAAAAAATTATTTTTTGAATAATTTACTATAGAAAAGGCAATCCCTGGCGTATTTAAAATTTGCGACAGTAAAAAATTATTTTTTGAATAATTTACTATAGAAAAGGCAATCCCTGGCGTAATTAAAATTTGCGACAGTAAAAAATTATTTTTTGAATAATTTACTATAGAAAAGGCAATCCCTGGCGTAATTAAAATTTGCGACAGTAAAAAATTATTTTTTGAATAATTTACTATAGAAAAGGCAATCCCTGGCGCAATTAAAACTTGCGATAGTAAAAAATTATTTTTTGAATAATTTACTATAGAAAAGGCAATCCCTTGCGTATTTAAAATTTGCGACAGTAGAAAATTATTTTTTGGAAAATTTACTGTAGAAAAGGCAATCCCTGGCGCAATTAAAACTTGCGACAGTAGAAAATTATTTTTTGAATAATTTACTATAGAAAAGGCAATCCCTGGCGTAATTAAAATTTGCGACAGTAAAAAATTATTTTTTGAATAATTTACTATAGAAAAGGCAATCCCTGGCGCAATTAAAACTTGCGATAGTAAAAAATTATTTTTTGAATAATTTACTATAGAAAAGGCAATCCCTGGCGTAATTAAAATTTGCGACAGTAGAAAATTATTTTTTGACTAATTTACTATAGAAAAGGCAATCCCTGTGATATTTAAAATTTGCGACAGTAAAAAATTATTTTTTGAATAATTTACTATAGAAAAGGCAATCCCTGGCGTATTTAAAATTTGCGACAGTAAAAAATTATTTTTTGAATAATTTACTATAGAAAAGGCCATCCCTGGCGTAATTAAAATTTGCGACATTAGAAAATTATTTTTTGAATAATTTACTATAGAAAAGGCAATCCCTGGCGTATTTAAAATTTGCGACAGTAAAAAATTATTTTTTGAATAATTTACTATAGAAAAGGCAATCCCTGGCGTAATTAAAATTTGCGAGAGTATAAAATTATTTTTTGAATAATTTACTACAGAAAAGGCAATCCCTGGCGTAATTAGAATTTGCGACAGTAAAAAATTATTTTTTGAATAATTTACTATAGAAAAGGCAATCCCTGGCGCAATTACAAATTGCGACAGTAGAAAATTATTTTTTGAATAATTTACTATAGAAAAGGCAATCCCTGGCGTAATTAAAATTTGCGACAGTAAAAAATTATTTTTTGAATAATTTACTATAGAAAAGGCAATCCCTGGCGCACTTAAAATTTGCGACAGTAAAAAATTATTTTTTGAATAATTTACTATAGAAAAGGCAATCCCTGGCGTAATTAAAATTTGCGACAGTAAAAAATTTTTTTTGAATAATTTACTATAGAAAAGGCAATCCCTAGCGCAATTACAATTTGCGACAGTAGAAAATTATTTTTTGAATAATTTACTATAGAAAAGGCAATCCCTGGCGTAATTAAAATTTGCGACAGTAGAAAATTATTTTTCGAATAATTTACTATAGAAAAGGCAATCCCTGGCGTATTTAAAATTTGCGACAGTAAAAAATTATATTTTGAATAATTTACTATAGAAAAGGCAATCCCTGGCGTAATTAAAATTTGCGACAGTATAAAATTATTTTTTGAATAATTTACTAGAGAAAAGGCAATCCCTGGCGTAATTAAAATTTGCGACGGTAAAAAATTATTTTTTGAATAATTTACTATAGAAAAGGCTATCCCTGGCGCAGTTACAATTTGCGACAGTATAAAATTATTTTTTGAATAATTTACTATAGAAAAGGCAATCCCTGGCGTAATTAAAATTTGCGACAGTAGAAAATTATTTTTTGAATAATTTACTATAGAAAAGGCAATCCCTGGCGTATTTAAAATTTGCGACAGTAAAAAATTATTTTTTGAATAATTTACTATAGAAAAGGCAAACCCTGGCGTATTTAAAATTTGCGACAGTAAAATATTAATATTTTGAAAAATTTACTGTAGAAAAGGCAATCCCTGGCGCAATCAAAATTTGCGACAGTAAAAAATTATTTTTTGAATAATTTACTATAGAAAAGGCAATCCCTGGCGCACTTAAAATTTGCGACAGTAAAAAATTAATTTGTGAGAAATTTACTATAGAAAAGGCAATCCCTGGGATATTTAAAATTTGCGACAGTAAAAAATTATTTTTTGAATAATTTACTATAGAAAAGGCAATCCCTGGCGTATTTAAAATTTGCGACAGTAAAAAATTATTTTTTGAATAATTTACTATAGAAAAGGCAATCCCTGGCGCACTTAAAATTTGCGACAGTAAAAAATTAATTTGTGAGAAATTTACTCTAGAAAAGGCAATCCCTGGGATATTTAAAATTTGCGACAGTAAAAAATTATTTTTTGAATAATTTACTATAGAAAAGGCAATCCCTGGCGTATTTAAAATTTGCGACAGTAGAAAATTATTTTTTGCAAAATTTACTGTAGAAAAGGCAATCCCTGGCGCAATTAAAACTTGCGACAGTAGAAAATTATTTTTTGAATAATTTACTATAGAAAAGGCAATCCCTGGCGTAATTAAAATTTGCGACAGTAAAAAATTATTTTTTGAATAATTTACTATAGAAAAGGCAATCCCTGTGATATTTAAAATTTGCGACAGTAAAAAATTATTTTTTGAATAATTTACTATAGAAAAGGCAATCCCTGGCGTAATTAAAATTTGCGACAGTAGAAAATTATTTTTTGACTAATTTACTATAGAAAAGGCAATCCCTGTGATATTTAAAATTTGCGACAGTAAAAAATTATTTTTTGAATAATTTACTATAGAAAAGGCAATCCCTGGCGTATTTAAAATTTGCGACAGTAAAAAATTATTTTTTGAATAATTTACTATAGAAAAGGCAATCCCTGGCGTAATTAAAATTTGCGACAGTAAAAAATTATTTTTTGAATAATTTACTATAGAAAAGGCAATCCCTGGCGTAATTAAAATTTGCGACAGTAAAAAATTATTTTTTGAATAATTTACTATAGAAAAGGCAATCCCTGGCGCAATTAAAACTTGCGATAGTAAAAAATTATTTTTTGAATAATTTACTATAGAAAAGGCAATCCCTGGCGTATTTAAAATTTGCGACAGTAGAAAATTATTTTTTGCAAAATTTACTGTAGAAAAGGCAATCCCTGGCGCAATTAAAACTTGCGACAGTAGAAAATTATTTTTTGAATAATTTACTATAGAAAAGGCAATCCCTGGCGTAATTAAAATTTGCGACAGTAAAAAATTATTTTTTGAATAATTTACTATAGAAAAGGCAATCCCTGGCGCAATTAAAACTTGCGATAGTAAAAAATTATTTTTTGAATAATTTACTATAGAAAAGGCAATCCCTGGCGTAATTAAAATTTGCGACAGTAGAAAATTATTTTTTGACTAATTTACTATAGAAAAGGCAATCCCTGTGATATTTAAAATTTGCGACAGTAAAAAATTATTTTTTGAATAATTTACTATAGAAAAGGCAATCCCTGGCGTATTTAAAATTTGCGACAGTAAAAAATTATTTTTTGAATAATTTACTATAGAAAAGGCCATCCCTGGCGTAATTAAAATTTGCGACAGTAAAAAATTATTTTTTGAATAATTTACTATAGAAAAGGCAATCCCTGGCGCACTTAAAATTTGCGACAGTAAAAAATTATTTTTTGCAAAATTTACTATAGAAAAGGCAATCCCTGGCGTAATTAAAATTTGCGACAGTAGAAAATTATTTTTTGCAAAATTTACTGTAGGAAAGGCAATCCCTGGCGCAATTAAAACTTGCGACAGTAGAAAATTATTTTTTGCAAAATTTACTATAGAAAAGGCAATCCCTGGCGTAATTAAAATTTGCGACAGTAGAAAATTATTTTTTTGCAAAATTTACTATAGAAAATGCAATCCCTGGCGTATTTAAAATTTGCGAGAGTGGAAAATTATTTTTTGAATAATTTACTATAGAAAAGGCAATCCCTGGCGTAATTAAAATTTGCGACAGTAAAAAATTATTTTTTGAATAATTTACTATAGAAAAGGCAATCCCTGGCGTAATTAAAATTTGCGACAGTAAAAAATTATTTTTTGAATAATTTACTATAGAAAAGGCAATCCCTGGCGCAATTAAAACTTGCGATAGTAAAAAATTATTTTTTGAATAATTTACTATAGAAAAGGCAATCCCTGGCGTATTTAAAATTTGCGACAGTAGAAAATTATTTTTTGCAAAATTTACTGTAGAAAAGCCAATCCCTGGCGCAATTAAAACTTGCGACAGTAGAAAATTATTTTTTGAATAATTTACTATAGAAAAGGCAATCTCTGGCGTATTTAAAATTTGCGACAGTAAAAAATTATTTTTTGAATAATTTACTATAGAAAAGGCAATCCCTGGCGTACTTAAAATTTGCGACAGTAAAAAATTATTTTTTGAATAATTTACTATAGAAAAGGCAATCCCTGGCGTAATTAAAATTTGCGACAGTAGAAAATTATTTTTTGCAAAATTTACTATAGAAAAGGCAATCCCTGGCGTATTTAAAATTTGCGACAGTAGAAAATTATTTTTTGAATAATTTACTATAGAAAAGGCAATCCCTGGCGTAATTAAAATTTGCGACAGTAGAAAATTATTTTTTGAATAATTTACTATAGAAAAGGCAATCCCTGGCGTAATTAAAATTTGCGACAGTAAAAATTATTTTTTGAATAATTTACTATAGAAAAGGCAATCCCTGGCGCAATTACAATTTGCGACAGTAAAAAATTATTTGTTGAATAATTTACTATAGAAAAGGCAATCCCTGGCGTAATTAAAACTTGCGACAGTATATAATTATTTTTTGAATAATTTACTATAGAAAAGGCAATCCCTGGCGTAATTAAAATTTGCGACAGTAAAAATTATTTTTTGAATAATTTACTATAGAAAAGGCAATCCCTGGCGCAATTACAATTTGCGACAGTAGAAAATTATTTTTTGAATAATTTACTATAGAAAAGGCAATCCCTGGCGTAATTAAAATTTGCGACATTAGAAAATTATTTTTTGAATAATTTACTATAGAAAAGGCAATCCCTGGCGTATTTAAAATTTGCGACAGTAAAAAATTATTTTTTGAATAATTTACTATAGAAAAGGCAATCCCTGGCGTAATTAAAATTTGCGAGAGTATAAAATTATTTTTTGAATAATTTACTACAGAAAAGGCAATCCCTGGCGTAATTAGAATTTGCGACAGTAAAAAATTATTTTTTGAATAATTTACTATAGAAAAGGCAATCCCTGGCGCAATTACAATTTGCGACAGTAGAAAATTATTTTTTGAATAATTTACTATAGAAAAGGCAATCCCTGGCGTAATTAAAATTTGCGACAGTAAAAAATTATTTTTTGAATAATTTACTATAGAAAAGGCAATCCCTGGCGCACTTAAAATTTGCGACAGTAAAAAATTATTTTTTGAATAATTTACTATAGAAAAGGCAATCCCTGGCGTAATTAAAATTTGCGACAGTAAAAAATTTTTTTTGAATAATTTACTATAGAAAAGGCAATCCCTGGCGTAATTAAAATTTGCGACAGTTGAAAATTATTTTTTGAATAATTTACTATAGAAAAGGCAATCCCTGGCGTAATTAAAATTTGCGACAGTGTAAAATTATTTTTTGAATAATTTACTATAGAAAAGGCAATCCCTGGCGCAATTAAAATTTGCGACAGTAGAAAATTATTTTTTGTATAATTTACTATAGAAAAGGTAATCCCTGGCGTAATTAAAATTTGCGACAGTATAAAATTATTTTTTGAATAATTTACTATAGAAAAGGCAATCCCTGGCGTAATTAAAATTTGCGACAGTAAAAAATTATTTTTTGAATAATTTGCTATAGAAAAGGCAATCCCTGGCGTAATTAAAATTTGCGACAGTAAAAAATAATTTTTTGAATAATTTACTATAGAAAAGGCAATCCCTGGCGCAATTACAATTTGCGACAGTAGAAAATTATTTTTTGAATAATTTACTATAGAAAAGGCAATCCTTGGCGTAATTAAAATTTGCGACAGTTGAAAATTATTTTTTGCAAAATTTACTGTAGAAAAGGCAATCCCTGGCGCCATTAAAACATGCGATAGTAGAAAATTATTTTTTGCAAAATTTACTGTAGAAAAGGCAATCCCTGGCGCAATTAAAACTTGCGATAGTAAAAAATTATTTTTTGAATAATTTACTGTAGAAAAGGCAATCTCTGGCGTAATTAAAATTTGCGACAGTAGAAAATTATTTTTTGAATAATTTACTATAGAAAAGGCAATCCCTGGCGTAATTAAAATTTGCGACAGTAAAAAATTATTTTTTGAATAATTTACTATAGAAAAGGCAATCCCTGGCGTATTTAAAATTTGCGACAGTATAAAATTATTTCTTGAATAATTTACTATAGAAAAGGCAAACCCTGGCGTATTTAAAATTTGCGACAGTAGAAAATTATTTTTTGAAAAGTTTACTATAGAAAAGGCAATCCCTGGCGTAATTAAAATTTGCGACAGTAGAAAATTATTTTTTGAATAATTTACTGTAGAAAAGGCAATCCCTGGCGCAATTAAAATTTGCGACAGTAAAAAATTATTTTTTGCAAAATTTACTATAGAAAAGGCAATCCCTGGCGCACTTAAAATTTGCGACAGTATAAAATTATTTTTTGAATAATTTACTATAGAAAAGGCAATCCCTGGCGTAATTAAAATTTGCGACAGTTCAAAATTATTTTTTGAATAATTTACTATAGAAAAGGCAATCCCTGGCCACTTTAAATTTGCGACAGTAAAAAAATATTTTTTGAATAATTTACTATAGAAAAGGCAATCCCTGGCGTAATTAAAATTTGCGACAGTTGAAAATTATTTTTTGCAAAATTTACTGTAGAAAAGGCAATCCCTGGCGCAATTAAAACTTGCGATAGTAGAAAATTATTTTTTGCAAAATTTACTGTAGAAAAGGCAATCCCTGGCGCAATTAAAACTTGCGATAGTAAAAAATTATTTTTTGAATAATTTACTATAGAAAAGGCAATCCCTGGCGCACTTAAAATTTGCGACAGTAAAAAATTATTTTTTGAATAATTTACTATAGAAAAGGCAATCCCTGGGATATTTAAAATTTGCGACAGTAAAAAATTATTTTTTTGCAAAATTTACTATAGAAAAGGCAATCCCTGGCGTAATTAAAATTTGCGACAGTTGAAAATTATTTTTTGAATAATTTACTATAGAAAAGGCAATCCCTGGCGTAATTAAAATTTGCGACAGTTGAAAATTATTTTTTGAATAATTTACTATAGAAAAGGCAATCCCTGGCGTAATTAAAATTTGCGACAGTAGAAAATTATTTTTTGAATAATTTACTGTAGAAAAGGCAATCCCTGGCGCAATTAAAATTTGCGACAGTAAAAAATTATTTTTTGCAAAATTTACTATAGAAAAGGCAATCCCTGGCGCACTTAAAATTTGCGACAGTATAAAATTATTTTTTGAATAATTTACTATAGAAAAGGCAATCCCTGGCGTAATTAAAATTTGCGACAGTTGAAAATTATTTTTTGAATAATTTACTATAGAAAAGGCAATCCCTGGCCACTTAAAATTTGCGACAGTAAAAAAATATTTTTTGAATAATTTACTATAGAAAAGGCAATCCCTGGCGTAATTAAAATTTGCAACAGTAGAAAATTATTTTTTGAATAATTTACTGTAGAAAAGGCAATCCCTGGCGTAATTAAAATTTGCGACAGTTGAAAATTATTTTTTGAATAATTTACTATAGAAAAGGCAATCCCTTGCGTATTTAAAATTTGCGACAGTAGAAAATTATTTTTTGAATAATTTACTATAGAAAATGCAAGCCCTGGCGTATTTAAAATTTGCGACAGTAAAAAATTAATATTTTGAAAAATTTACTGTAGAAAGGCAATCCCTGGCGCAATTAAAACTTGCGATAGTAAAAAATTATTTTTTGAATAATTTACTATAGAAAAGGCAATCCTGGCGGATTTGAAATTTGCGACAGTAAAAAATTATTTTTTGTATAATTTACTATAGAAAAGGCAATCCCTGGCGTATTTAAAATTTGCGACAGTAAAAAATTAATTTGTGAGAAATTTACTATAGAAAAGGCAATCCCTGGGATATTTAAAATTTGCGACAGTAAAAAATTATTTTTTGAATAATTTACTATAGAAAAGGCAATCCCTGGAGTATTTAAAATTTGCGACAGTAAAAAATTATTTTTTGAATAATTTACTATAGAAAAGGCAATCCCTGGCGTAATTAAAATTTGCGACAGTAAAAAATTATTTTTTGAATAATTTACTATAGAAAAGGCAATCCCTGGCGAACTTAAAATTTGCGACAGTAAAAAATTATTTTTTGAATAATTTACTATAGAAAAGGCAATCCCTGGCGTAATTAAAATTTGCGACAGTAAAAAATTATTTTTTGAATAATTTACTATAGAAAAGGCAATCCCTGGCGCAGTTACAATTTGCGACAGTAGAAAATTATTTTTTGAATAATTTACTATAGAAAAGGCAATCCCTGGCGTAATTAAAATTTGCGACAGTAGAAAATTATTTTTTGAATAATTTACTATAGAAAAGGCAATCCCTGGCGTATTTAAAATTTGCGAGAGTAAAAAATTATTTTTTGAATAATTTACTATAGAAAAGGCAATTCCTGGCGTAATTAAAATTTGCGACAGTATATAATTATTTTTTGAATAATTTACTATAGAAAAGGCAATCCCTGGCGTAATTAAAATTTGCGACAGTAAAAATTATTTTTTGAATAATTTACTATAGAAAAGGCAATCCCTGGCGCAATTACAATTTGCGACAGTAGAAAATTATTTTTTGAATAATTTACTATAGAAAAGGCAATCCCTGGCGTAATTAAAATTTGCGACATTAGAAAATTATTTTTTGAATAATTTACTATAGAAAAGGCAATCCCTGGCGTATTTAAAATTTGCGACAATAAAAAATTATTTTTTGAATAATTTACTATAGAAAAGGCAATCCCTGGCGTAATTAAAATTTGCGAGAGTATAAAATTATTTTTTGAATAATTTACTACAGAAAAGGCAATCCCTGGCGTAATTAGAATTTGCGACAGTAAAAAATTATTTTTTGAATAATTTACTATAGAAAAGGCAATCCCTGGCGCAATTACAATTTGCGACAGTAGAAAATAATTTTTTGAATAATTTACTATAGAAAAGGCAATCCCTGGCGTAATTAAAATTTGCGACAGTAAAAAATTATTTTTTGAATAATTTACTATAGAAAAGGCAATCCCTGGCGCACTTAAAATTTGCGACAGTAAAAAATTATTTTTTGAATAATTTACTATAGAAAAGGCAATCCCTGGCGTAATTAAAATTTGCGACAGTAAAAATTTTTTTTTGAATAATTTACTATAGAAAAGGCAATCCCTGGCGCAATTACAATTTGCGACAGTAGAAAATTATTTTTTGAATAATTTACTATAGAAAAGGCAATCCCTGGCGTAATTAAAATTTGCGACAGTAGAAAATTATTTTTCGAATAATTTACTATAGAAAAGGCAATCCCTGGCGTATTTAAAATTTGCGACAGTAAAAAATTATATTTTGAATAATTTACTATAGAAAAGGCAATCCCTGGCGTAATTAAAATTTGCGACAGTATAAAATTATTTTTTGAATAATTTACTAGAGAAAAGGCAATCCCTGGCGTAATTAAAATTTGCGACGGTAAAAAATTATTTCTTGAATAATTTACTATAGAAAAGGCTATCCCTGGCGCAGTTACAATTTGCGACAGTATAAAATTATTTTTTGAATAATTTACTATAGAAAAGGCAATCCCTGGCGTAATTAAAATTTGCGACAGTAGAAAATTATTTTTTGAATAATTTACTATAGAAAAGGCAATCCCTGGCGTATTTAAAATTTGCGACAGTAAAAAATTATTTTTTGAATAATTTACTATAGAAAAGGCAAACCCTGGCGTATTTAAAATTTGCGACAGTAAAAAATTAATATTTTGAAAAATTTACTGTAGAAAAGGCAATCCCTGGCGCAATCAAAATTTGCGACAGTAAAAAATTATTTTTTGAATAATTTACTATAGAAAAGGCAATCCCTGGCGCACTTAAAATTTGCGACAGTAAAAAATTAATTTGTGAGAAATTTACTATAGAAAAGGCAATCCCTGGGATATTTAAAATTTGCGACAGTAAAAAATTATTTTTTGAATAATTTACTATAGAAAAGGCAATCCCTGGCGTATTTAAAATTTGCGACAGTAAACAATTATTTTTTGAATAATTTACTATAGAAAAGGCAATCCCTGGCGTATTTAAAATTTGCGACAGTAAAAAATTAATTTGTGAGAAATTTACTATAGAAAAGGCAATCCCTGGGATATTTAAAATTTGCGACAGTAAAAAATTATTTTTTTGCAAAATTTACTATAGAAAAGGCAATCCCTGGCGTATTTAAAATTTGCGACAGTAAAAAATTATTTTTTGAATAATTTACTATAGAAAAGGCAATCCCTGGCGCACTTAAAATTTGCGACAGTAAAAAATTAATTTGTGAGAAATTTACTCTAGAAAAGGCAATCCCTGGGATATTTAAAATTTGCGACAGTAAAAACTTATTTTTTGAATAATTTACTATAGAAAAGGCAATCCCTGGCGTATTTAAAATTTGCGATAGTAAAAAATTATTTTTTGAATAATTTACTATAGAAAAGGCAATACCTGGCGTAATTAAAATTTGCGACAGTAGAAAATTATTTTTTGAATAATTTACTATAGAAAAGGCCATCCCTGGCGTATTTAAAATTTGCGACAGTAAAAAATTAATTTGTGAGAAATTTACTCTAGAAAAGGCAATCCCTGGGATATTTAAAATTTGCGACAGTAAAAAATTATTTTTTGAATAATTTACTATAGAAAAGGCAATCCCTGGCGTATTTAAAATTTGCGATAGTAAAAAATTATTTTTTGAATAATTTACTATAGAAAAGGCAATCCCTGGCGTATTTAAAATTTGCGACAGTAAAAAATTAGTATTTTGAAAAATTTACTGTAGAAAAGGCAATCCCTGGCGCAATTAAAACTTGCGACAGTAGAAAATTATTTTTTGAATAATTTACTATAGAAAAGCCAATCCCTGGCGTAATTAAAATTTGCGACAGTAGAAAATTATTTTTTGAATAATTTACTATAGAAAAGGCAATCCCTGGCGTAGTTAAAATTTGCGACAGTAAAAAATTATTTTTTGAATAATTTACTATAGAAAAGGCAATCCCTGGCGCAATTACAATTTGCGACAGTAAAAAATTATTTTTTGAATAATTTACTATAGAAAAGGCAATCCCTGGCGCAATTAAAATTTGCGACAGTAAAAAATTATTTTTTGAATAATTTACTATAGAAAAGGCAATCCCTGGCGCACTTAAAATTTGCGACAGTAAAAAATTAATTTGTGAGAAATTTACTATAGAAAAGGCAATCCCTGGGATATTTAAAATTTGCGACAGTAAAAAATTATTTTTTGAATAATTTACTATAGAAAAGGCAATCCCTGGCGTATTTAAAATTTGCGAGAGTAAACAATTATTTTTTGAATAATTTACTATAGAAAAGGCAATCCCTGGCGTATTTAAAATTTGCGACAGTAAAAAATTAATTTGTGAGAAATTTACTATAAAAAAGGCAATCCCTGGGATATTTAAAATTTGCGACAGTAAAAAATTATTTTTTTGCAAAATTTACTATAGAAAAGGCAATCCCTGGCGTATTTAAAATTTGCGACAGTAAAAAATTATTTTTTGAATAATTTACTATAGAAAAGGCAATCCCTGGCGCACTTAAAATTTGCGACAGTAAAAAATTAATTTGTGAGAAATTTACTCTAGAAAAGGCAATCCCTGGGATATTTAAAATTTGCGACAGTAAAAAATTATTTTTTGAATAATTTACTATAGAAAAGGCAATCCCTGGCGTATTTAAAATTTGCGATAGTAAAAAATTATTTTTTGAATAATTTACTATAGAAAAGGCAATACCTGGCGTAATTAAAATTTGCGACAGTAGAAAATTATTTTTTGAATAATTTACTATAGAAAAGGCAATCCCTGGCGTAATTAAAATTTGCGACAGTAGAAAATTATTTTTTGAATAATTTATTGAGAAAAGGCAATCCCTGGCGTAGTTAAAATTTGCGACAGTAGAAAATTATTTTTTGAATAATTTACTATAGAAAAGGCAATCCCTGGCGTATTTAAAATTTGCGACAGTAAAAAATTAATTTGTGAGAAATTTACTATAGAAAAGGCAATCCCTGGCGTAATTAAAATTTGCGACAGTAAAAAATTATTTTTTGAATAATTTACTATAGAAAAGGCAATCCCTGGCGCACTTAAAATTTGCGACAGTATAAAATTATTTTTTGTATAATTTACTATAGAAAAGGCAATCCCTGGCGCAATTACAATTTGCGATACTAGAAAATTATTTTTTGAATAATTTACTATAGAAAAGGCAATCCCTGGCGTATTTAAAATTTGCGACAGTAAAAAATTATTTTTTGAACAATTTACTATAGAAAAGGCAACCCCTGGCGCACTTAAAATTTGCGACAGTAAAAAATTATTTTTTGAATAATTTACTATAGAAAAGGCAATCCCTGGCGTAATTAAAATTTGCGACAGTATAAAATTATTTTTTGAATAATTTACTATAGAAAAGGCAATCCCTGGCGTAATTAAAATTTGCGATAGTAAAAAATTATTTTTTGAATAATTTACTATAGAAAAGGCAATTCCTGGCGCAATTAAAATTTGCGACAGTAAAAAATTATTTTTTGAATAATTTACTATAGAAAAGGCAATCCCCGGGATATTTAAAATTTGCGACAGTAAAAAATTATTTTTTGAATAATTTACTATAGAAAAGGCAATCCGTGGCGTATTTAAAATTTGCGACAGTAAAAAATTAATTTGTGAGAAATTTACTATAAAAAAGGCAATCCCTGGGATATTTAAAATTTGCGACAGTAAAAAATTATTTTTTTGCAAAATTTACTATAGAAAAGGCAATCCCTGGCGTATTTAAAATTTGCGACAGTAAAAAATTATTTTTTGAATAATTTACTATAGAAAAGGCAATCCCTGGCGCACTTAAAATTTGCGACAGTAAAAAATTAATTTGTGAGAAATTTACTCTAGAAAAGGCAATCCCTGGGATATTTAAAATTTGCGACAGTAAAAAATTATTTTTTGAATAATTTACTATAGAAAAGGCAATCCCTGGCGTATTTAAAATTTGCGACAGTAAAAAATTATTTTTTGAATAATTTACTATAGAAAAGGCAATCCCTGGCGTATTTAAAATTTGCGATAGTAAAAAATTATTTTTTGAATAATTTACTATAGAAAAGGCAATCCCTGGCGTAATTAAAATTTGCGACAGTAGAAAATTATTTTTTGAATAATTTATTGAGAAAAGGCAATCCCTGGCGTAGTTAAAATTTGCGACAGTAGAAAATTATTTTTTGAATAATTTACTATAGAAAAGGCAATCCCTGGCGTATTTAAAATTTGCGACAGTAAAAAATTAATTTGTGAGAAATTTACTATAGAAAAGGCAATCCCTGGCGTAATTAAAATTTGCGACAGTAAAAAATTATTTTTTGAATAATTTACTATAGAAAAGGCAATCCCTGGCGCACTTAAAATTTGCGACAGTATAAAATTATTTTTTGTATAATTTACTATAGAAAAGGCAATCCCTGGCGCAATTACAATTTGCGATACTAGAAAATTATTTTTTGAATAATTTACTATAGAAAAGGCAATCCCTGGCGGATTTGAAATTTGCGACAGTATAAAATTATTTTTTGAAAAATTTACTGTAGAAAAGGCAATCCCTGGCGTAATTAAAATTTGCGACAGTAAAAAATTATTTTTTGAATAATTTACTATAGAAAAGGCAATCCCTGGCGCAATTACAATTTGCGACAGTAGAAAATTATTTTTTGAATAATTTACTATAGAAAAGGCAATCCCTGGCGTATTTAAAATTTGCGACAGTATAAAATTATTTTTTGAATAATTTACTATAGAAAAGGCAATCCCTGGCGTAATTAAAATTTGCGATAGTAAAAAATTATTTTTTGAATAATTTACTATAGAAAAGGCAATTCCTGGCGCAATTAAAATTTGCGACAGTAGAAAATTATTTTTTGAATAATTTACAATAGAAAAGGCAATCCCTGGCGCAATTAAAATTTGCGACAGTAGAAAATTATTTTTTGAATAATTTACTATAGAAAAGGCAATCCCTGGCGTAATTAAAACTTGCGATAGTAAAAAATTATTTTTTGAATAATTTTCTATAGAAAAGGCAATCCCTGGGATATTTAAAATTTGCGACAGTAAAAAATTATTTTTTGAATAATTTACTATAGAAAAGGCAATCACTGGCGTAATTAAAATTTGCGACAGTAAAAAATTATTTTTTGAATAATTTACTATAGAAAAGGCAATCCCTGGCGCACTTAAAATTTGCGACAGTAAAAAATTATTTTTTGAATAATTTACTATAGAAAAGGCAATCCCTGGCGTAATTAAAATTTGCGACAGTAGAAAATTATTTTTTGAATAATTTACTATAGAAAAGGCAATCCCTGGCGCACTTAAAATTTGCGACAGTAAAAAATTATTTTTTGAATAATTTACTATAGAAAAGGCAATCCCTGGCGTATTTAAAATTTGCGACAGTAAAAAATTAATTTGTGAGAAATTTACTATAGAAAAGGCAATCCCTGGGATATTTAAAATTTGCGACAGTAAAAAAATATTTTTTGAATAATTTACTATAGAAAAGGCAATCCCTGGGATATTTAAAATTTGCGACAGTAAAAAATTATTTTTTGAATAATTTACTATAGAAAAGGCAATCCCTGGCGCACTTAAAATTTGCGACAGTATAAAATTATTTTTTGAATAATTTTCTATAGAAAAGGAAATCCCTGGCGTATTTAAAATTTGCGACAGTAAGAAATTATTTTTTGAATAATTTAATATAGAAAAGGCAATCCCTGGCGCAATTACAATTTGCGACAGTAAAAAATTATTTTTTGAATAATTTACTATAGAAAAGGCAATCCCTGGCGTAATTAAAATTTGCGACAGTTGAAAATTATTTTTTGAATAATTTACTATAGAAAAGGCAATCTCTGGCGTAATTAAAATTTGCGACAGTATAAAATTTTTTTTTGAATAATTTACTATAGAAAAGGCAATCCCTGGCGCAATTAAAATTTGCGACAGTTGAAAATTATTTTTTGAATAATTTACTATAGAAAAGGCAATCCCTGGCATATTTAAAATTTGCGACAGTAAGAAATTAATTTGTGAGAAATTTACTATAGAAAAGGCAATCCCTGGGATATTTAAAATTTGCGACAGTAAAAAATTATTTTTTGAATAATTTACTATAGAAAAGGCAATCCCTGGGATATTTAAAATTTGCGACAGTAAGAAATTAATTTGTGAGAAATTTACTATAGAAAAGGCACCCCCTGGGATATTTAAAATTTGCGACAGTAAAAATTTATTTTTTGAATAATTTACTATAGAAAAGGCAATCCCTGGGATATTTAAAATTTGCGACAGTTGAAAATTATTTTTTGAATAATTTACTATAGAAAAGGCAATCCCTGGCGTATTTAAAATTTGCGACAGTATAAAATTATTTTTTGAATAATTTGCTGTAGAAAAGGCAATCCCTGGCGCAATTAAAATTTGCGACAGTAAAAAATTATTTTTTGAATAATTTACTATAGAAAAGGCAATCCCTGGCGTAATTAAAATTTGCGACAGTAAAAAATTATTTTTTGAATAATTTACTATAGAAAAGGCAATCCCTGGCGTAATTAAAATTTGCGACAGTAAAAAATTATTTTTTGAATAATTTACTATAGAAAAGGCAATCCCTGGCGTATTTAAAATTTGCGACAGTAAGAAATTATTTTTTGAATAATTTACTATAGAAAAGGCAATCCCTGGCGTATTTAAAAGTTGCGACAGTAAAAAATTATTTTTTGCAAAATTTACTATAGAAAAGGCAATCCCTGGCGTAATTAAAATTTGCGACAGTATAAAATTATTTTTTGAATAATTTACTATAGAAAAGGCAATCCCTGGCGTAATTAGAATTTGCGACAGTAGAAAATTATTTTTTGAATAATTTACTATAGAAAAGGCACTCCCTGGGATATTTAAAATTTGCGACAGTAAAAAATTATTTTTTTGCAAAATTTACTATAGAAAAGGCAATCCCTGGCGTAATTAAAATTTGCGACAGTAGAAAATTATTTTTTGAATAATTTACTATAGAAAATGCAATCCCTGGCGTAATTAAAATTTGCGACAGTATAAAATTATTTTTTGCAAAATTTACTATAGAAAAGGCAATCCCTGGCGCAATTAAAATTTGCGACAGTAAAAAATTATTTTTTGAATAATTTACTATAGAAAAGGCAATCCCTGGCGTAATTAAAATTTGCGACAGTTGAAAATTATTTTTTGAATAATTTACTATAGAAAAGGCAATCCCTGGCGTAATTAAAATTTGCGACAGTATAAAATTATTTTTTGAATAATTTACTATAGAAAAGGCAATCCCTGGCGCAATTAAAATTTGCGACAGTTGAAAATCATTTTTTGAATAATTTACTATAGAAAAGGCAATCCCTGGCGTAATTAAAATTTGCGACAGTAAAAAATTATTTTTTGAATAATTTACTATAGAAAAGGCAATCCCTGGCGTATTTAAAATTTGCGACAGTAAAAAATTATTTTTTGCAAAATTTACTATAGAAAAGGCAATCCCTGGCGCAATTAAAATTTGCGACAGTAAAAAATTATTTTTTGAATAATTTACTATAGAAAAGGCAATCCCTGGCGCACTTAAAATTTGCGACAGTATAACATTATTTTTTGAATAATTTACTATAGAAAAGGCAATCCCTGGCGTAATTAAAATTTGCGACAGTAGAAAAATTATTTTTTGAATAATTTACTATAGAAAAGGCAATCCCTGGCGCACTTAAAATTTGCGACAGTAAAAAATTATTTTTTGAATAATTTACTATAGAAAAGGCAATCCCTGGGATATTTAAAATTTGCGACAGTAGAAAATTATTTTTTGAATAATTTACTATAGAAAAGGCAATCCTTGGCGTAATTAAAATTTGCGACAGTAAAAAATTATTTTTTGAATAATTTACTATAGAAAAGGCAATACCTGGCGTAATTAAAATTTGCGATAGTAGAAAATTATTTATTGAATAATTTACTATAGAAAAGGCAACCCCTGGCGCACTTAAAATTTGCGACAGTAAAAAATTATTTTTTGAATAATTTACTATAGAAAAGGCAATCCCTGGGATATTTAAAATTTGCGACAGTATAAAATTATTTTTTGAATAATTTACTATAGAAAAGGCAATCCCTGGCGCACTTAAAATTTTCGACAGTAAAAAATTATTTTTTGAATAATTTACTATAGAAAAGGCAATCCATGGCGCACTTAAAATTTGCGACAGTAAAAAATTATTTTTTGAATAATTTACTATAGAAAAGGCAATCCCTGGCGTAATTAAAATTTGCGACAGTAGAAAATTATTTTTTGAATAATTTACTATAGAAAAGGCAATCCCTGGCGTAATTAAAATTTGCGACAGTATAAAATTATATTTTGAATAATTTACTATAGAAAAGGCAATCCCTGGCGTAATTAAAATTTGCGACAGTAAAAAATTATTTTTTGAATAATTTACTATAGAAAAGGCAATCCCTGTCGTAATAATAATTTGCGACAGTATAAAATTAATTTTTGAATAATTTATTATAGAAAAGTATCCTTGGCGCAATTACAATTTGCGACAGTAAAAAATATTTTTTTGAATAATTTACTGTAGAAAAGGCAATCCCTGGCGCACTTAAAATTTGCGACAGTAAAAAATTATATTTTGAATAATTTACTGTAGAAAAGGCAATCCCTGGGATATTTAAAATTTGCGACAGTTGAAAATTATTTTTTGAATAATTTACTATAGAAAAGGCAATCCCTGGCGCAATTAAAATATGCGACAGTAAAAAATTATTTTTTGCAAAATTTACTATAGAAAAGGCAATCCCTGGCGTAATTAAAATTTGCGACAATAAAAAATTATTTTTTTAATAATTTACTATAGAAAAGGCAATCCCTGGCGGATTTGAAATTTGCGACAGTTAAAAATTATTTTTTGAGTAATTTACTATAGAAAAGGCAATCCCTGGCGCAATTAAAATTTGCGACAGTAAAAAATTATTTTTTGAATAATTTACTATAGAAAAGGCAATCCCTGGCGCAATTAAAATTTGCGACAGTAAAAAATTATTTTTTGAATAATTTACTATAGAAAAGGCAATCCCTGGCGCAATTAAAATTTGCGACAGTAAAAAATTATTTTTTGCAAAATTTACTATAGAAAAGGCAATCCCTGGCGTAATTAAAATTTGCGACAGTAAGAAATTATTTTTTGAATAATTTACTATAGAAAAGGCAATCCCTGGCGTATTTAAAAGTTGCGACAGTAAAAAATTATTTTTTGCAAAATTTACTATAGAAAAGGCAATCCCTGGCGTAATTAAAATTTGCGACAGTATAAAATTATTTTTTGAATAATTTACTATAGAAAAGGCAATCCCTGGCGTAATTAGAATTTGCGACAGTAGAAAATTATTTTTTGAATAATTTACTATAGAAAAGGCACTCCCTGGGATATTTAAAATTTGCGACAGTAAAAAATTATTTTTTTGCAAAATTTACTATAGAAAAGGCAATCCCTGGCGTAATTAAAATTTGCGACAGTAGAAAATTATTTTTTGAATAATTTACTATAGAAAATGCAATCCCTGGCGTAATTAAAATTTGCGACAGTATAAAATTATTTTTTGCAAAATTTACTATAGAAAAGGCAATCCCTGGCGCAATTAAAATTTGCGACAGTAAAAAATTATTTTTTGAATAATTTACTATAGAAAAGGCAATCCCTGGCGTAATTAAAATTTGCGACAGTTGAAAATTATTTTTTGAATAATTTACTATAGAAAAGGCAATCCCTGGCGTAATTAAAATTTGCGACAGTATAAAATTATTTTTTGAATAATTTACTATAGAAAAGGCAATCCCTGGCGCAATTAAAATTTGCGACAGTTGAAAATCATTTTTTGAATAATTTACTATAGAAAAGGCAATCCCTGGCGTAATTAAAATTTGCGACAGTAAAAAATTATTTTTTGAATAATTTACTATAGAAAAGGCAATCCCTGGCGTATTTAAAATTTGCGACAGTAAAAAATTATTTTTTGCAAAATTTACTATAGAAAAGGCAATCCCTGGCGCAATTAAAATTTGCGACAGTAAAAAATTATTTTTTGAATAATTTACTATAGAAAAGGCAATCCCTGGCGCACTTAAAATTTGCGACAGTATAAAATTATTTTTTGAATAATTTACTATAGAAAAGGCAATCCCTGGCGTAATTAGAATTTGCGACAGTAGAAAATTATTTTTTGAATAATTTACTATAGAAAAGGCACTCCCTGGGATATTTAAAATTTGCGACAGTAAAAAATTATTTTTTTGCAAAATTTACTATAGAAAAGGCAATCCCTGGCGTAATTAAAATTTGCGACAGTAGAAAATTATTTTTTGAATAATTTACTATAGAAAATGCAATCCCTGGCGTAATTAAAATTTGCGACAGTATAAAATTATTTTTTGCAAAATTTACTATAGAAAAGGCAATCCCTGGCGCAATTAAAATTTGCGACAGTAAAAAATTATTTTTTGAATAATTTACTATAGAAAAGGCAATCCCTGGCGTAATTAAAATTTGCGACAGTTGAAAATTATTTTTTGAATAATTTACTATAGAAAAGGCAATCCCTGGCGTAATTAAAATTTGCGACAGTATAAAATTATTTTTTGAATAATTTACTATAGAAAAGGCAATCCCTGGCGCAATTAAAATTTGCGACAGTTGAAAATCATTTTTTGAATAATTTACTATAGAAAAGGCAGTCCCCTGGCGTAATTGAAATTTGCGACAGTAAAAAATTATTTTTTGAATAATTTACTATAGAAAAGGCAATCCCTGGCGTATTTAAAATTTGCGACAGTAAAAAATTATTTTTTGCAAAATTTACTATAGAAAAGGCAATCCCTGGCGCAATTAAAATTTGCGACAGTAAAAAATTATTTTTTGAATAATTTACTATAGAAAAGGCAATCCCTGGCGCACTTAAAATTTGCGACAGTATAAAATTATTTTTTGAATAATTTACTATAGAAAAGGCAATCCCTGGCGTAATTAAAATTTGCGACAGTAGAAAATTATTTTTTGAATAATTTACTATAGAAAAGGCAATCCCTGGCGCACTTAAAATTTGCGACAGTAAAAAATTATTTTTTGAATAATTTACTATAGAAAAGGCAATCCCTGGGATATTTAAAATTTGCGACAGTAGAAAATTATTTTTTGAATAATTTACTATAGAAAAGGCAATCCTTGGCGTAATTAAAATTTGCGACAGTAAAAAATTATTTTTTGAATAATTTACTATAGAAAAGGCAATACCTGGCGTAATTAAAATTTGCGATAGTAGAAAATTATTTATTGAATAATTTACTATAGAAAAGGCAACCCCTGGCGCACTTAAAATTTGCGACAGTAAAAAATTATTTTTTGAATAATTTACTATAGAAAAGGCAATCCCTGGGATATTTAAAATTTGCGACAGTATAAAATTATTTTTTGAATAATTTACTATAGAAAAGGCAATCCCTGGCGCACTTAAAATTTTCGACAGTAAAAAATTATTTTTTGAATAATTTACTATAGAAAAGGCAATCCATGGCGCACTTAAAATTTGCGACAGTAAAAAATTATTTTTTGAATAATTTACTATAGAAAAGGCAATCCCTGGCGTAATTAAAATTTGCGACAGTAGAAAATTATTTTTTGAATAATTTACTATAGAAAAGGCAATTCCTGGCGTAATTAAAATTTGCGACAGTATAAAATTATATTTTGAATAATTTACTATAGAAAAGGCAATCCCTGGCGTAATTAAAATTTGCGACAGTAAAAAATTATTTTTTGAATAATTTACTATAGAAAAGGCAATCCCTGTCGTAATAATAATTTGCGACAGTATAAAATTAATTTTTGAATAATTTATTATAGAAAAGAATCCTTGGCGCAATTACAATTTGCGACAGTAAAAAATATTTTTTTGAATAATTTACTGTAGAAAAGGCAATCCCTGGCGCACTTAAAATTTGCGACAGTAAAAAATTATATTTTGAATAATTTACTGTAGAAAAGGCAATCCCTGGGATATTTAAAATTTGCGACAGTTGAAAATTATTTTTTGAATAATTTACTATAGAAAAGGCAATCCCTGGCGCAATTAAAATTTGCGACAGTAAAAAATTATTTTTTGCAAAATTTACTATAGAAAAGGCAATCCCTGGCGTAATTAAAATTTGCGACAATAAAAAATTATTTTTTTAATAATTTACTATAGAAAAGGCAATCCCTGGCGGATTTGAAATTTGCGACAGTTAAAAATTATTTTTTGAGTAATTTACTATAGAAAAGGCAATCCCTGGCGCAATTAAAATTTGCGACAGTAAAAAATTATTTTTTGAATAATTTACTATAGAAAAGGCAATCCCTGGCGCAATTAAAATTTGCGACAGTAAAAAATTATTTTTTGAATAATTTACTATAGAAAAGGCAATCCCTGGCGCAATTAAAATTTGCGACAGTAAAAAATTATTTTTTGCAAAATTTACTATAGAAAAGGCAATCCCTGGCGTAATTAAAATTTGCGACAGTATAAAATTATTTTTTGAATAATATACTATAGAAAAGGCAATACCTGGCGTATTTAATATTTGCGACAGTAAAAAATTATTTTTTGCAAAATTTCCTAAAGATAAGGCAATCTCTGGCGCAATTAAAATTTGCCACAGTAAAAAATTATTTTTTGAATAATTTACAATAGAAAAGGCAATCCCTGGCGTAATTAAAATTTGCGACAGTTGAAAATTATTTTTTGAATAATTTACTGTAGAAAAGGCAATCCCTGGCGCAATTAAAATTTGCGACAGTAAAAAATTATTTTTTGCAAAATTTACTATAGAAAAGGCAATACCTGGCGTAATTAAAATTTGCGACAGTATAAAATTATATTTTGAGTAATTTACTATAGAAAAGGCAATCCCTGGCGTAATTAAAATTTGCGACAGTAAAAAATTATTTTTTGAATAATTTACTATAGAAAAGGCAATCCCTGTCGTAATAAAAATTTGCGACAGTATAAAATTAATTTTTGAATAATTTACTATAGAAAAGAATCCCTGGCGCAATTACAATTTGCGACAGTAAAAAATTATTTTTTGAATAATTTACTGTAGAAAAGGCAATCCCTGCCGCACTTAAAATTTGCGACAGTAAAAAATTATTTTTTGCAAAATTTACTATAGAAAAGGCAATCCCTGGCGTAATTAAAATTTGCGACAGTATAAAATTATTTTTTGAATAATATACTATAGAAAAGGCAATCCCTGGCGTATTTAATATTTGCGACAGTAAAAAATTATTTTTTGCAAAATTTCCTAAAGATAAGGCAATCTCTGGCGCAATTAAAATTTGCCACAGTAAAAAATTATTTTTTGAATAATTTACAATAGAAAAGGCAATCCCTGGCGTAATTAAAATTTGCGACAGTTGAAAATTATTTTTTGAATAATTTACTGTAGAAAAGGCAATCCCTGGCGCAATTAAAATTTGCGACAGTAAAAAATTATTTTTTGCAAAATTTACTATAGAAAAGGCAATACCTGGCGTAATTAAAATTTGCGACAGTATAAAATTATATTTTGAATAATTTACTATAGAAAAGGCAATCCCTGGCGTAATTAAAATTTGCGACAGTAAAAAATTATTTTTTGAATAATTTACTATAGAAAAGGCAATCCCTGTCTTAATAAAAATTTGCGACAGTATAAAATTAATTTTTGAATAATTTACTATAGAAAAGAATCCCTGGCGCAATTACAATTTGCGACAGTAAAAAATTATTTTTTGAATAATTTACTGTAGAAAAGGCAATCCCTGCCGCACTTAAAATTTGCGACAGTAAAAAATTGTTTTTTGAATAATTTACTGTAGAAAAGGCAATCCCTGGGATATTTAAAATTTGCGACAGTTGAAAATTATTTTTTGAATAATTTACTATAGAAAAGGCAATCCCTGGCGCAATTAAAATTTGCGACAGTTAAAAATTATTTTTTGCAAAATTTACTATAGAAAAGGCAATCCCTGGCGTAATTAAAATTTGCGACAGTAAAAAATTATTTTTTGAGTAATTTACTATAGAAAAGGCAATCCCTGGCGCAATTAAAATTTGCGACAGTAAAAAATTATTTTTTGAATAATTTACTATAGAAAAGGCAATCCCTGGCGCAATTAAAATTTGCGACAGTAAAAAATTATTTTTTGAATAATTTACTATAGAAAAGGCAATCCCTGGCGCAATTAAAATTTGCGACAGTAAAAAATTATTTTTTGCAAAATTTACTATAGAAATGGCAATCCCTGGCGTAATTGAAATTTGCGACAGTATAAAATTATTTTTTGAATAATTTACAATAGAAAAGGCAATCCCTGGCGTAATTAAAATTTGCGACAGTTGAAAATTATTTTTTGAATAATTTACTGTAGAAAAGGCAATCCCTGGCGCAATTAAAATTTGCGACAGTAAAAAATTATTTTTTGCAAAATTTACTATAGAAAAGGCAATACCTGGCGTAATTAAAATTTGCGACAGTATAAAATTATATTTTGAATAATTTGCTATAGAAAAGGCAATCCCTGGCGTAATTAAAATTTGCGACAGTTAAAAATTATTTTTTGCAAAATTTACTATAGAAAAGGCAATCCCTGGCGTAATTAAAATTTGCGACAGTAAAAAATTATTTTTTGAATAATTTACTATAGAAAAGGCAATCCCTGGCGTATTTAATATTTGCGACAGTAAAAAATTATTTTTTGAATAATTTACTGTAGAAAAGGCAATCCCTGCCGCACTTAAAATTTGCGACAGTAAAAAATTGTTTTTTGAATAATTTACTGTAGAAAAGGCAATCCCTGGGATATTTAAAATTTGCGACAGTTGAAAATTATTTTTTGAATAATTTACTATAGAAAAGGCAATCCCTGGCGCAATTAAAATTTGCGACAGTTAAAAATTATTTTTTGCAAAATTTACTATAGAAAAGGCAATCCCTGGCGTAATTAAAATTTGCGACAGTAAAAAATTATTTTTTGAATAATTTACTATAGAAAAGGCAATCCCTGGCGGATTTGAAATTTGCGACAGTAAAAAATTATTTTTTGAGTAATTTACTATAGAAAAGGCAATCCCTGGCGCAATTAAAATTTGCGACAGTAAAAAATTATTTTTTGAATAATTTACTATAGAAAAGGCAATCCCTGGCGCAATTAAAATTTGCGACAGTAAAAAATTATTTTTTGAATAATTTACTATAGAAATGGCAATCCCTGGCGTAATTGAAATTTGCGACAGTATAAAATTATTTTTTGAATAATTTACTATAGAAAAGGCAATCCCTGGCGTATTTAATATTTGCGACAGTAAAAAATTATTTTTTGCAAAATTTACTAAAGAAAAGGCAATACCTGGCGCAATTAAAATTTGCGACAGTAAAAAATTATTTTTTAAATAATTTACAATAGAAAAGGCAATCCCTGGCGTAATTAAAATTTGCGACAGTTGAAAATTATTTCTTGAATAATTTACTGTAGAAAAGGCAATCCCTGGCGCAATTAAAATTTGCGACAGTAAAAAATTATTTTTTGCAAAATTTACTATAGAAAAGGCAATCCCTGGCGTAATTAAAATTTGCGACAGTATAAAATTATTTTTTGAATAATTTACTATAAAAAAGGCAATCCCTGGCGTATTTAAAATTTGCGACAGTAAAAAATTATTTTTTGCAAAACTTACTATAGAAAAGGCAATCCCTGTCGTAATAAAAATTTGCGACAGTAGAAAATTATTTTTTGAATAATTTACTATAGAAAAGGCAATCCCTGGCGCACTTAAAATTTGCGACAGTAAAAAATTATTTTTTGAATAATTTACTATAGAAAAGGCAATCCCTGGGATATTTAAAATTTGCGACAGTAGAAAATTATTTTTTGAATAATTTACTATAGAAAAGGCAATCCCTGGCGTAATTAAAATTTGCGACAGTAAAAAATTATTTTTTGAATAATTTACTATAGAAAAGGCAATACCTGGCGTAATTAAAATTTGCGATAGTAGAAAATTATTTATTGAATAATTTACTATAGAAAAGGCAACCCCTGGCGCACTTAAAATTTGCGACAGTAAAAAATTATTTTTTGAATAATTTACTATAGAAAAGGCAATCCCTGGGGTATTTAAAATTTGCGACAGTATAAAATTATTTTTTGAATAATTTACTATAGAAAAGGCAATCCCTGGCGCACTTAAAATTTTCGACAGTAAAAAATTATTTTTTGAATAATTTACTATAGAAAAGGCAATCCATGGCGCACTTAAAATTTGCGACAGTAAAAAATTATTTTTTGAATAATTTACTATAGAAAAGGCAATCCCTGGCGTAATTAAAATTTGCGACAGTAGAAAATTATTTTTTGAATAATTTACTATAGAAAAGGCAATCCCTGGCGTAATTAAAATTGGCGACAGTATAAAATTATATTTTGAATAATTTACTATAGAAAAGGCAATCCCTGGCGTAATTAAAATTTGCGACAGTAAAAAATTATTTTTTGAATAATTTACTATAGAAAAGGCAATCCCTGTCGTAATAATAATTTGCGACAGTATAAAATTAATTTTTGAATAATTTATTATAGAAAAGAATCCTTGGCGCAATTACAATTTGCGACAGTAAAAAATATTTTTTTGAATAATTTACTGTAGAAAAGGCAATCCCTGGCGCACTTAAAATTTGCGACAGTAAAAAATTATTTTTTGAATAATTTACTGTAGAAAAGGCAATCCCTGGGATATTTAAAATTTGCGACAGTTGAAAATTATTTTTTGAATAATTTACTATAGAAAAAGCAATCCCTGGCGCAATTAAAATTTGCGACAGTAAAAAATTATTTTTTGCAAAATTTACTATAGAAAAGGCAATCCCTGGCGTAATTAAAATTTGCGACAATAAAAAATTTTTTTTGAATAATTTACTATAGAAAAGGCAATCCCTGGCGGATTTGAAATTTGCGACAGTTAAAAATTATTTTTTGAGTAATTTACTATAGAAAAGGCAATCCCTGGCGCAATTAAAATTTGCGACAGTAAAAAATTATTTTTTGAATAATTTACTATAGAAAAGGCAATCCCTGGCGCAATTAAAATTTGCGACAGTAAAAAATTATTTTTTTAATAATTTACTATAGAAAAGGCAATCCCTGGCGCAATTAAAATTTGCGACAGTAAAAAATTATTTTTTGCAAAATTTACTATAGAAAAGGCAATCCCTGGCGTAATTAAAATTTGCGACAGTATAAAATTATTTTTTGAATAATATACTATAGAAAAGGCAATCCCTGGCGTATTTAATATTTGCGACAGTAAAAAATTATTTTTTGCAAAATTTCCTAAAGATAAGGCAATCTCTGGCGCAATTAAAATTTGCCACAGTAAAAAATTATTTTTTGAATAATTTACAATAGAAAAGGCAGTCCCTGGCGTAATTAAAATTTGCGACAGTTGAAAATTATTTTTTGAATAATTTACTGTAGAAAAGGCAATCCCTGGCGCAATTAAAATTTGCGACAGTAAAAAATTATTTTTTGCAAAATTTACTATAGAAAAGGCAATACCTGGCGTAATTAAAATTTGCGACAGTATAAAATTATATTTTGAATAATTTACTATAGAAAAGGCAATCCCTGGCGTAATTAAAATTTGCGACAGTAAAAAATTATTTTTTGAATAATTTACTATAGAAAAGGCAATCCCTGTCGTAATAAAAATTTGCGACAGTATAAAATTAATTTTTGAATAATTTACTATAGAAAAGAATCCCTGGCGCAATTACAATTTGCGACAGTAAAAAATTATTTTTTGAATAATTTACTGTAGAAAAGGCAATCCCTGCCGCACTTAAAATTTGCGACAGTAAAAAATTATTTTTTGCAAAATTTACTATAGAAAAGGCAATCCCTGGCGTAATTAAAATTTGCGACAGTATAAAATTATTTTTTGAATAATATACTATAGAAAAGGCAATCCCTGGCGTATTTAATATTTGCGACAGTAAAAAATTATTTTTTGCAAAATTTCCTAAAGATAAGGCAATCTCTGGCGCAATTAAAATTTGCCACAGTAAAAAATTATTTTTTGAATAATTTACAATAGAAAAGGCAATCCCTGGCGTAATTAAAATTTGCGACAGTTGAAAATTATTTTTTGAATAATTTACTGTAGAAAAGGCAATCCCTGGCGCAATTAAAATTTGCGACAGTAAAAAATTATTTTTTGCAAAATTTACTATAGAAAAGGCAATACCTGGCGTAATTAAAATTTGCGACAGTATAAAATTATATTTTGAATAATTTACTATAGAAAAGGCAATCCCTGGCGTAATTAAAATTTGCGACAGTAAAAAATTAGTTTTTGAATAATTTACTATAGAAAAGGCAATCCCTGTCGTAATAAAAATTTGCGACAGTATAAAATTAATTTTTGAATAATTTACTATAGAAAAGAATCCCTGGCGCAATTACAATTTGCGACAGTAAAAAATTATTTTTTGAATAATTTACTGTAGAAAAGGCAATCCCTGCCGCACTTAAAATTTGCGACAGTAAAAAATTGTTTTTTGAATAATTTACTGTAGAAAAGGCAATCCCTGGGATATTTAAAATTTGCGACAGTTGAAAATTATTTTTTGAATAATTTACTATAGAAAAGGCAATCCCTGGCGCAATTAAAATTTGCGACAGTTAAAAATTATTTTTTGCAAAATTTACTATAGAAAAGGCAATCCCTGGCGTAATTAAAATTTGCGACAGTAAAAAATTATTTTTTGAATAATTTACTATAGAAAAGGCAATCCCTGGCGGATTTGAAATTTGCGACAGTAAAAAATTATTTTTTGAGTAATTTACTATAGAAAAGGCAATCCCTGGCGCAATTAAAATTTGCGACAGTAAAAAATTATTTTTTGAATAATTTACTATAGAAAAGGCAATCCCTGGCGCAATTAAAATTTGCGACAGTAAAAAATTATTTTTTGAATAATTTACTATAGAAAAGGCAATCCCTGGCGCAATTAAAATTTGCGACAGTAAAAAATTATTTTTTGCAAAATTTACTATAGAAATGGCAATCCCTGGCGTAATTGAAATTTGCGACAGTATAAAATTATTTTTTGAATAATTTACAATAGAAAAGGCAATCCCTGGCGTAATTAAAATTTGCGACAGTTGAAAATTATTTTTTGAATAATTTACTGTAGAAAAGGCAATCCCTGGCGCAATTAAAATTTGCGACAGTAAAAAATTATTTTTTGCAAAATTTACTATAGAAAAGGCAATACCTGGCGTAATTAAAATTTGCGACAGTATAAAATTATATTTTGAATAATTTGCTATAGAAAAGGCAATCCCTGGCGTAATTAAAATTTGTGACAGTTAAAAATTATTTTTTGCAAAATTTACTATAGAAAAGGCAATCCCTGGCGTAATTAAAATTTGCGACAGTAAAAAATTATTTTTTGAATAATTTACTATAGAAAAGGCAATCCCTGGCGTATTTAATATTTGCGACAGTAAAAAATTATTTTTTGAATAATTTACTGTAGAAAAGGCAATCCCTGCCGCACTTAAAATTTGCGACAGTA
Source organism: Dioctria linearis (assembly GCA_963930735.1). Lineage (NCBI taxonomy): Eukaryota > Metazoa > Arthropoda > Insecta > Diptera > Asilidae > Dioctria > Dioctria linearis. The sequence goes on along the minus strand of CAWVNZ010000429.1, from coordinate 276,118 downwards.
AAAAATTGTTTTTTGAATAATTTACTGTAGAAAAGGCAATCCCTGGGATATTTAAAATTTGCGACAGTTGAAAATTATTTTTTGAATAATTTACTATAGAAAAGGCAATCCCTGGCGCAACTAAAATTTGCGACAGTTAAAAATTATTTTTTGCAAAATTTACTATAGAAAAGGCAATCCCTGGCGTAATTAAAATTTGCGACAGTAAAAAATTATTTTTTGAATAATTTACTATAGAAAAGGCAATCCCTGGCGGATTTGAAATTTGCGACAGTAAAAAATTATTTTTTGAGTAATTTACTATAGAAAAGGCAATCCCTGGCGCAATTAAAATTTGCGACAGTAAAAAATTATTTTTTGAATAATTTACTATAGAAAAGGCAATCCCTGGCGCAATTAAAATTTGCGACAGTAAAAAATTATTTTTTGAATAATTTACTATAGAAATGGCAATCCCTGGCGTAATTGAAATTTGCGACAGTATAAAATTATTTTTTGAATAATTTACTATAGAAAAGGCAATCCCTGGCGTATTTAATATTTGCGACAGTAAAAAATTATTTTTTGCAAAATTTACTAAAGAAAAGGCAATACCTGGCGCAATTAAAATTTGCGACAGTAAAAAATTATTTTTTAAATAATTTACAATAGAAAAGGCAATCCCTGGCGTAATTAAAATTTGCGACAGTTGAAAATTATTTCTTGAATAATTTACTGTAGAAAAGGCAATCCCTGGCGCAATTAAAATTTGCGACAGTAAAAAATTATTTTTTGCAAAATTTACTATAGAAAAGGCAATCCCTGGCGTAATTAAAATTTGCGACAGTATAAAATTATTTTTTGAATAATTTACTATAAAAAAGGCAATCCCTGGCGTATTTAAAATTTGCGACAGTAAAAAATTATTTTTTGCAAAACTTACTATAGAAAAGGCAATCCCTGTCGTAATAAAAATTTGCGACAGTATAAAAATAATTTTTGAATAATTTACTATAGAAAAGAATCCCTGGCGCAATTAAAATTTGCGACAGTAAAAAATTATTTTTTGAATAATTTACTGTAGAAAAGGCAATCCCTGGCGCACTTAAAATTTGCGACAGTAAAAAATTGTTTTTTGAATAATTTACTGTAGAAAAGGCAATCCCTGGGATATTTAAAATTTGCGACAGTTGAAAATTATTTTTTGAATAGTTTACTATAGAAAAGGCAATCCCTGGCGCAATTAAAATTTGCGACAGTAAAAAATTATTTTTTGCAAAATTTACTATAGAAAAGGCAATCCCTGGCGTAATTAAAATTTGCGACAGTAAAAAATTATTTTTTGAATAATTTACTATAGAAAAGGCAATCCCTGGCGGATTTGAAATTTGCGACAGTAAAAAATTATTTTTTGCAAAATTTACTACAGAAAAGGCAATCCCTGGCGCAATTAAAATTTGCGACAGTAAAAAATTATTTTTTGAATAATTTACTATAGAAAAGGCAATCCCTGGCGCACTTAAAATTTGCGACAGTAAAAAATTATTTTTTGAATAATTTACTATAGAAAAGGCAATCCCTGGGATATTTAAAATTTGCGACAGTAGAAAATTATTTTTGAATAATTTACTATAGAAAAGGCAATCCCTGGCGTAATTAAAATTTGCGACAGTAAAAAATTATTTTTTGAATAATTTACTATAGAAAAGGCAATCCCTGGCGTAATTAAAATTTGCGACAGTAGAAAATTATTTATTGAATAATTTACTATAGAAAAGGCAATCCCTGGGATATTTAAAATTTGCGACAGTATAAAATTATTTTTTGAATAATTTACTATAGAAAAGGCAATCCCTGGCGCACTTAAAATTTTCGACAGTAAAAAATTATTTTTTGAATAATTTACTATAGAAAAGGCAATCCATGGCGCACTTAAAATTTGCGACAGTAAAAAATTATTTTTTGAATAATTTACTATGGAAAAGGCAATCCCTGGCGTAATTAAAATTTGCGACAGTAGAAAATTATTTTTTGAATAATTTACTATAGAAAAGGCAATCCCTGGCGTAATTAAAATTTGCGACAGTATAAAATTATATTTTGAATAATTTACTATAGAAAAGGCAATCCCTGGCGTAATTAAAATTTGCGACAGTAAAAAATTATTTTTTGAATAATTTACTATAGAAAAGGCAATCCCTGTCGTAATAATAATTTGCGACAGTATAAAATTAATTTTTGAATAATTTACTATAGAAAAGAATCCCTGGCGCAATTACAATTTGCGACAGTAAAAAATTATTTTTTGAATAATTTACTGTAGAAAAGGCAATCCCTGGCGCACTTAAAATTTGCGACAGTAAAAAATTATTTTTTGAATAATTTACTGTAGAAAAGGCAATCCCTGGGATATTTAAAATTTGCGACAGTTGAAAATTATTTTTGAATAATTTACTATAGAAAAGGCAATCCCTGGCGCAATTAAAATTTGCGACAGTAAAAAATTATTTTTTGCAAAATTTACTATAGAAAAGGCAATCCATGGCGTAATTAAAATTTGCGACAATAAAAAATAATTTTTTGAATAATTTACTATAGAAAAGGCAATCCCTGGCGGATTTGAAATTTGCGACAGTAAAAAATTATTTTTTGAGTAATTTACTATAGAAAAGGCAATCCCTGGCGCAATTAAAATTTGCGACAGTAAAAAATTATTTTTTGAATAATTTACTATAGAAAAGGCAATCCCTGGCGCAATTAAAATTTGCGACAGTAAAAAATTATTTTTTGAATAATTTACTATAGAAAAGGCAATCCCTGGCGCAATTAAAATTTGCGACAGTAAAAAATTATTTTTTGAAAAAAATTTACTATAGAAAAGGCAATCCCTGGCGTAATTAAAATTTGCGACAGTATAAAATTATTTTTTGAATAATATACTATAGAAAAGGCAATCCCTGGCGTATTTAATATTTGCGACAGTAAAAAATTATTTTTTGCAAAATTTCCTAAAGATAAGGCAATCTCTGGCGCAATTAAAATTTGCGACAGTAAAAAATTATTTTTTGAATAATTTACAATAGAAAAGGCAATCCCTGGCGTAATTAAAATTTGCGACAGTTGAAAATTATTTTTTGAATAATTTACTGTAGAAAAGGCAATCCCTGGCGTAATTAAAATTTGCGACAGTAGAAAATTATTTATTGAATAATTTACTATAGAAAAGGCAATCCCTGGCGCACTTAAAATTTGCGACAGTAAAAAATTATTTTTTGAATAATTTACTATAGAAAAGGCAATCCCTGGGATATTTAAAATTTGCGACAGTAGAAAATTATTTTTTGAATAATTTACTATAGAAAAGGCAATCCCTGTCGTAATTAAAATTTGCGACAGTAAAAAATTATTTTTTGAATAATTTACTATAGAAAAGGCAATCCCTGGCGTAATTAAAATTTGCGACAGTAGAAAATTATTTATTGAATAATTTACTATAGAAAAGGCAATCCCTGGCGCACTTAAAATTTGCGACAGTAAAAAATTATTTTTTGAATAATTTACTATAGAAAAGGCAATCCCTGGGATATTTAAAATTTGCGACAGTATAAAATTATTTTTTGAATAATTTACTATAGAAAAGGCAATCCCTGGCGCACTTAAAATTTTCGACAGTAAAAAATTATTTTTTGAATAATTTACTATAGAAAAGGCAATCAATCCATGGCGCACTTAAAATTTGCGACAGTAAAAAATTATTTTTTGAATAATTTACTATAGAAAAGGCAATCCCTGGCGTAATTAAAATTTGCGACAGTAGAAAATTATTATTTGAATAATTTACTATAGAAAAGGCAATCCCTGGCGTAATTAAAATTTGCGACAGTATAAAATTATATTTTGAATAATTTACTATAGAAAAGGCAATCCCTGGCGTAATTAAAATTTGCGACAGTAAAAAATTATTTTTTGAATAATTTACTATAGAAAAGGCAATCCCTGTCGTAATAATAATTTGCGACAGTGTAAAATTAATTTTTGAATAATTTACTATAGAAAAGAATCCCTGGCGCAATTACAATTTGCGACAGTAAAAAATTATTTTTTGAATAATTTACTGTAGAAAAGGCAATCCCTGGCGCACTTAAAATTTGCGACAGTAAAAAATTATTTTTTGAATAATTTACTGTAGAAAAGGCAATCCCTGGGATATTTAAAATTTGCGACAGTTGAAAATTATTTTTTGAATAATTTACTATAGAAAAGGCAATCCCTGGCGCAATTAAAATTTGCGACAGTAAAAAATTATTTTTTGAATAATTTACTATAGAAAAGGCAATCCCTGGCGTAATTAAAATTTGCGACAGTAGAAAATTATTTATTGAATAATTTACTATAGAAAAGGCAATCCCTGGCGCACTTAAAATTTGCGACAGTAAAAAATTATTTTTTGAATAATTTACTATAGAAATGGCAATCCCTGGGATATTTAAAATTTGCGACAGTATAAAATTATTTTTTGAATAATTTACTATAGAAAAGGCAATCCCTGGCGCACTCAAAATTTTCGACAGTAAAAAATTATTTTTTGAATAATTTACTATAGAAAAGGCAATCCATGGCGCACTTAAAATTTGCGACAGTAAAAAATTATTTTTTGAATAATTTACTATAGAAAAGGCAATCCATGGCGCACTTAAAATTTGCGACAGTAAAAAATTATTTTTTGAATAATTTACTATAGAAAAGGCAATCCCTGGCGTAATTAAAATTTGCGACAGTATAAAATTATTTTTTGAATAATATACTATAGAAAAGGCAATCCCTGGCGTAATTAAAATTTGCGACAGTAAAAAATTATTTTTTGAATAATTTACTATAGAAAAGGCAATCCATGGCGCACTTAAAATTTGCGACAGTAAAAAATTATTTTTTGAATAATTTACTATAGAAAAGGCAATCCATGGCGCACTTAAAATTTGCGACAGTAAAAAATTATTTTTTGAATAATTTACTATAGAAAAGGCAATCCCTGGCGTAATTAAAATTTGCGACAGTATAAAATTATTTTTTGAATAATATACTATAGAAAAGGCAATCCCTGGCGTAATTAAAATTTGCGACAGTAAAAAATTATTTTTTGAATAATTTACTATAGAAAAGGCAATCCCTGGGATATTTAAAATTTGCGACAGTAGAAAATTATTTTTTGAATAATTTACTATAGAAAAGGCAATCCCTGGCGTAATTAAAATTTGCGACAGTAGAAAATTATTTTTTGAATAATTTACTATAGAAAAGGCAATCCCTGGCGTAATTAAAATTTGCGACAGTATAAAATTATATTTTGAATAATTTACTATAGAAAAGGCAATCCCTGGCGTAATTAAAATTTGCGACAGTAAAAAATTATTTTTTGAATAATTTACTATAGAAAAGGCAATCCCTGTCGTAATAATAATTTGCGACAGTATAAAATTAATTTTTGAATAATTTACTATAGAAAAGAATCCCTGGCGCAATTACAATTTGCGACAGTAAAAAATTATTTTTTGAATAATTTACTGTAGAAAAGGCAATACCTGGCGCACTTAAAATTTGCGACAGTAAAAAATTATTTTTTGAATAGTTTACTGTAGAAAAGGCAATCCCTGGGATATTTAAAATTTGCGACAGTTGAAAATTATTTTTTGAATAATTTACTATAGAAAAGGCAATCCCTGGCGCAATTAAAATTTGCGACAGTAAAAAATTATTTTTTGCAAAATTTACTATAGAAAAGGCAATCCCTGGCGTAATTAAAATTTGCGACAATAAAAAATTATTTTTTGAATAATTTACTATAGAAAAGGCAATCCCTGGCGGATTTGAAATTTGCGACAGTAAAAAATTATTTTTTGAGTAATTTACTATAGAAAAGGCAATCCCTGGCGCAATTAAAATTTGCGACAGTAAAAAATTATTTTTTGAATAATTTACTATAGAAAAGGCAATCCCTGGCGCACTTAAAATTTGCGACAGTAAAAAATTATTTTTTGAATAATTTACTATAGAAAAGGCAATCCCTGGGATATTTAAAATTTGCGACAGTAGAAAATTATTTTTTGAATAATTTACTATAGAAAAGGCAATCCCTGTCGTAATTAAAATTTGCGACAGTAAAAAATTATTTTTTGAATAATTTACTATAGAAAAGGCAATCCCTGGCGTAATTAAAATTTGCGACAGTAGAAAATTATTTATTGAATAATTTACTATAGAAAAGGCAATCCCTGGCGTAATTAAATTTTGCGACAGTAAAAAATTATTTTTTGAATAATTTACTATAGAAAAGGCAATCCCTGGGATATTTAAAATTTGCGACAGTATAAAATTATTTTTTGAATAATTTACTATAGAAAAGGCAATCCCTGGCGCACTTAAAATTTTCGACAGTAAAAAATTATTTTTTGAATAATTTACTATAGAAAAGGCAATCCATGGCGCACTTAAAATTTGCGACAGTAAAAAATTATTTTTTGAATAATTTACTATAGAAAAGGCAATCCCTGGCGTAATTAAAATTTGCGACAGTAGAAAATTATTTTTTGAATAATTTACTATAGAAAAGGCAATCCCTGGCGTAATTAAAATTTGCGACAGTATAAAATTATATTTTGAATAATTTGCTATGGAAAAGGCAATCCCTGGCGTAATTAAAATTTGCGACAGTAAAAAATTATTTTTTGAATAATTTACTATAGAAAAGGCAATCCCTGTCGTAATAATAATTTGCGACAGTATAAAATTAATTTTTGAATAATTTACTATAGAAAAGAATCCCTGGCGCAATTACAATTTGCGACAGTAAAAAATTATTTTTTGAATAATTTACTGTAGAAAAGGCAATCCCTGGCGCACTTAAAATTTGCGACAGTAAAAAATTATTTTTTGAATAATTTACTGTAGAAAAGGCAATCCCTGGGATATTTAAAATTTGCGACAGTTGAAAATTATTTTTTGAATAATTTACTATAGAAAAGGCAATCCCTGGCGCAATTAAAATTTGCGACAGTAAAAAATTATTTTTTGAATAATTTACTATAGAAAAGGCAATCCCTGGCGTAATTAAAATTTGCGAAGTAGAAAATTATTTATTGAATAATTTACTATAGAAAAGGCAATCCCTTGCGCACTTAAAATTTGCGACAGTAAAAAATTATTTTTTGAATAATTTACTATAGAAAAGGCAATCCCTGGGATATTTAAAATTTGCGACAGTATAAAATTATTTTTTGAATAATTTACTATAGAAAAGGCAATCCCTGGCGCACTTAAAATTTTCGACAGCAAAAAATTATTTTTTGAATAATTTACTATAGAAAAGGCAATTCATGGCGCACTTAAAATTTGCGACAGTAAAAAATTATTATTTGAATAATTTACTATAGAAAAGGCAATCCCTGGCGTAATTAAAATTTGCGACAGTAGAAAATTATTTTTTGAATAATTTACTATAGAAAAGGCAATCCCTGGCGTAATTAAAATTTGCGACAGTATAAAATTATATTTTGAATAATTTACTATAGAAAAGGAAATCCCTGGCGTAATTAAAATTTGCGACAGTAAAAAATTATTTTTTGAATAATTTACCATAGAAAAGGCAATCCCTGTCGTAATAATAATTTGCGACAGTATAAAATTAATTTTTGAATAATTTACTATAGAAAAGAATCCCTGGCGCAATTACAATTTGCGACAGTAAAAAATTATTTTTTGAATAATTTACTGTAGAAATGGCAATCCCTGGCGCACTTAAAATTTGCGACAGTAAAAAATTATTTTTTGAATAATTTACTGTAGAAAAGGCAATCCCTGGGATATTTAAAATTTGCGACAGTTGAAAATTATTTTTTGAATAATTTACTATAGAAAAGGCAATCCCCGGCGCAATTAAAATTTGCGACAGTAAAAAATTATTTTTTGCAAAATTTACTATAGAAAAGGCAATCCCTGGCGTAATTAAAATTTGCGACAATAAAAAATTATTTTTTGAATAATTTACTATAGAAAAGGCAATCCCTGGCGGATTTGAAATTTGCGACAGTAAAAAATTATTTTTTGAGTAATTTACTATAGAAAAGGCAATCCCTGGCGCAATTAAAATTTGCGACAGTAAAAAATTATTTTTTGAATAATTTACTATAGAAAAGGCAATCCCTGGCGCAATTAAAATTTGCGACAGTAAAAGATAATTTTTTGAATAATTTACTATAGAAAAGGCAATCCATGGCGCACTTAAAATTTGCGACAGTAAAAAATTATTTTTTGAATAATTAACTATAGAAAAGGCAATCCATGGCGCACTTAAAATTTGCGACAGTAAAAAATTATTTTTTGAATAATTTACTATAGAAAAGGCAATCCCTGGCGTAATTAAAATTTGCGACAGTATAAAATAATTTTTTGAATAATATACTATAGAAAAGGCAATCCCTGGCGTAATTAAAATTTGCGACAGTAAAAAATTATTTTTTGAATAATTTACTATAGAAAAGGCAATCCCTGGGATATTTAAAATTTGCGACAGTAGAAAATTATTTTTTGAATAATTTACTATAGAAAAGGCAATCCCTGGCGTAATTAAAATTTGCGACAGTAGAAAATTATTTTTTGAATAATTTACTATAGAAAAGGCAATCCCTGGCGTAATTAAAATTTGCGACAGTATAAAATTATATTTTGAATAATTTACTATAGAAAAGGCAATCCCTGGCGTAATTAAAATTTGCGACAGTAAAAAATTATTTTTTGAATAATTTACTATAGAAAAGGCAATCCCTGTCGTAATAATAATTTGCGACAGTATAAAATTAATTTTTGAATAATTTACTATAGAAAAGAATCCCTGGCGCAATTACAATTTGCGACAGTAAAAAATTATTTTTTGAATAATTTACTGTAGAAAAGGCAATACCTGGCGCACTTAAAATTTGCGACAGTAAAAAATTATTTTTTGAATAGTTTACTGTAGAAAAGGCAATCCCTGGGATATTTAAAATTTGCGACAGTTGAAAATTATTTTTTGAATAATTTACTATAGAAAAGGCAATCCCTGGCGCAATTAAAATTTGCGACAGTAAAAAATTATTTTTTGCAAAATTTACTATAGAAAAGGCAATCCCTGGCGTAATTAAAATTTGCGACAATAAAAAATTATTTTTTGAATAATTTACTATAGAAAAGGCAATCCCTGGCGGATTTGAAATTTGCGACAGTAAAAAATTATTTTTTGAGTAATTTACTATAGAAAAGGCAATCCCTGGCGCAATTAAAATTTGCGACAGTAAAAAATTATTTTTTGAATAATTTACTATAGAAAAGGCAATCCCTGGCGCACTTAAAATTTGCGACAGTAAAAAATTATTTTTTGAATAATTTACTATAGAAAAGGCAATCCCTGGGATATTTAAAATTTGCGACAGTAGAAAATTATTTTTTGAATAATTTACTATAGAAAAGGCAATCCCTGTCGTAATTAAAATTTGCGACAGTAAAAAATTATTTTTTGAATAATTTACTATAGAAAAGGCAATCCCTGGCGTAATTAAAATTTGCGACAGTAGAAAATTATTTATTGAATAATTTACTATAGAAAAGGCAATCCCTGGCGTAATTAAATTTTGCGACAGTAAAAAATTATTTTTTGAATAATTTACTATAGAAAAGGCAATCCCTGGGATATTTAAAATTTGCGACAGTATAAAATTATTTTTTGAATAATTTACTATAGAAAAGGCAATCCCTGGCGCACTTAAAATTTTCGACAGTAAAAAATTATTTTTTGAATAATTTACTATAGAAAAGGCAATCCATGGCGCACTTAAAATTTGCGACAGTAAAAAATTATTTTTTGAATAATTTACTATAGAAAAGGCAATCCCTGGCGTAATTAAAATTTGCGACAGTAGAAAATTATTTTTTGAATAATTTACTATAGAAAAGGCAATCCCTGGCGTAATTAAAATTTGCGACAGTATAAAATTATATTTTGAATAATTTGCTATGGAAAAGGCAATCCCTGGCGTAATTAAAATTTGCGACAGTAAAAAATTATTTTTTGAATAATTTACTATAGAAAAGGCAATCCCTGTCGTAATAATAATTTGCGACAGTATAAAATTAATTTTTGAATAATTTACTATAGAAAAGAATCCCTGGCGCAATTACAATTTGCGACAGTAAAAAATTATTTTTTGAATAATTTACTGTAGAAAAGGCAATCCCTGGCGCACTTAAAATTTGCGACAGTAAAAAATTATTTTTTGAATAATTTACTGTAGAAAAGGCAATCCCTGGGATATTTAAAATTTGCGACAGTTGAAAATTATTTTTTGAATAATTTACTATAGAAAAGGCAATCCCTGGCGCAATTAAAATTTGCGACAGTAAAAAATTATTTTTTGAATAATTTACTATAGAAAAGGCAATCCCTGGCGTAATTAAAATTTGCGAAGTAGAAAATTATTTATTGAATAATTTACTATAGAAAAGGCAATCCCTTGCGCACTTAAAATTTGCGACAGTAAAAAATTATTTTTTGAATAATTTACTATAGAAAAGGCAATCCCTGGGATATTTAAAATTTGCGACAGTATAAAATTATTTTTTGAATAATTTACTATAGAAAAGGCAATCCCTGGCGCACTTAAAATTTTCGACAGCAAAAAATTATTTTTTGAATAATTTACTATAGAAAAGGCAATTCATGGCGCACTTAAAATTTGCGACAGTAAAAAATTATTATTTGAATAATTTACTATAGAAAAGGCAATCCCTGGCGTAATTAAAATTTGCGACAGTAGAAAATTATTTTTTGAATAATTTACTATAGAAAAGGCAATCCCTGGCGTAATTAAAATTTGCGACAGTATAAAATTATATTTTGAATAATTTACTATAGAAAAGGAAATCCCTGGCGTAATTAAAATTTGCGACAGTAAAAAATTATTTTTTGAATAATTTACCATAGAAAAGGCAATCCCTGTCGTAATAATAATTTGCGACAGTATAAAATTAATTTTTGAATAATTTACTATAGAAAAGAATCCCTGGCGCAATTACAATTTGCGACAGTAAAAAATTATTTTTTGAATAATTTACTGTAGAAATGGCAATCCCTGGCGCACTTAAAATTTGCGACAGTAAAAAATTATTTTTTGAATAATTTACTGTAGAAAAGGCAATCCCTGGGATATTTAAAATTTGCGACAGTTGAAAATTATTTTTTGAATAATTTACTATAGAAAAGGCAATCCCCGGCGCAATTAAAATTTGCGACAGTAAAAAATTATTTTTTGCAAAATTTACTATAGAAAAGGCAATCCCTGGCGTAATTAAAATTTGCGACAATAAAAAATTATTTTTTGAATAATTTACTATAGAAAAGGCAATCCCTGGCGGATTTGAAATTTGCGACAGTAAAAAATTATTTTTTGAGTAATTTACTATAGAAAAGGCAATCCCTGGCGCAATTAAAATTTGCGACAGTAAAAAATTATTTTTTGAATAATTTACTATAGAAAAGGCAATCCCTGGCGCAATTAAAATTTGCGACAGTAAAAGATAATTTTTTGAATAATTTACTATAGAAAAGGCAATCCCTGGCGCAATTAAAATTTGCGACAGTAAAAAATTATTTTTTGCAAAATTTACTATAGAAAAGGCAATCCCTGGCGTAATTAAAATTTGCGACAGTATAAAATTATTTTTTGAATAATATACTATAGAAAAGGCAATCCCTGGCGTATTTAATATTTGCGACAGTAAAAAATTATTTTTTGCAAAATTTGCTAAAGATAAGGCAATCTCTGGCGCAATTAAAATTTGCGACAGTAAAAAATAATTTTTTGAATAATTTACAATAGAAAAGGCAATCCCTGCCGCACTTAAAATTTGCGACAGTAAAAAATTATTTTTTGCAAAATTTACTATAGAAAAGGCAATCCCTGGCATAATTAAAATTTGCGACAGTAAAAAATTATTTTTTGAATAATTTACTATAGAAAAGGCAATCCCTGGCGGATTTGAAATTTGCGACAGTAAAAAATTATTTTTTGCAAAATTTACTATAGAAAAGGCAATACCTGGCGTAATTAAAATTTGCGACAGTATAAAATTATATTTTGAATAATTTACTATAGAAAAGGCAATCCCTGGCGTAATTAAAATTTGCGACAGTAAAAAATTATTTTTTGAATAATTTACTATAGAAAAGGCAATCCCTGTCGTAATAAAAATTTGCGACAGTATAAAATTAATTTTTGAATAATTTACTATAGAAAAGAATCCCTGGCGCAATTACAATTTGCGACAGTAAAAAATTATTTTTTGAATAATTTACTGTAGAAAAGGCAATCCCTGCCGCACTTAAAATTTGCGACAGTAAAAAATTGTTTTTTGAATAATTTACTGTAGAAAAGGCAATCCCTGGGATATTTAAAATTTGCGAAAGTTGAAAATTATTTTTTGAATAATTTACTATAGAAAAGGCAATCCCTGGCGCAATTAAAATTTGCGACAGTAAAAAATTATTTTTTGCAAAATTTACTATAGAAAAGGCAATCCCTGGCGTAATTAAAATTTGCGACAGTAAAAAATTATTTTTTGAATAATTTACTATAGAAAAGGCAATCCCTGGCGGATTTGAAATTTGCGACAGTAAAAAATTATTTTTTGAGTAATTTACTATAGAAAAGGCAATCCCTGGCGCAATTAAAATTTGCGACAGTAAAAAATTATTTTTTGAATAATTTACTATAGAAAAGGCAATCCCTGGCGCAATTAAAATTTGCGACAGTAAAAAATTATTTTTTGAATAATTTACTATAGAAAAGACAATCCCTGGCGCAATTAAAATTTGCGACAGTAAAAAATTATTTTTTGCAAAATTTACTATAGAAATGGCAATCCCTGGCGTAATTAAAATTTGCGACAGTATAAAATTATTTTTTGAATAATTTACTATAGAAAAGGCAATCCCTGGCGTATTTAATATTTGCGACAGTAAAAAATTATATTTTGCAAAATTTACTAAAGAAAAGGCAATCCCTGGCGTAATTAAAATTTGCGACAGTAAAAAATTATTTTTTAAATAATTTACAATAGAAAAGGCAATCCCTGGCGTAATTAAAATTTGCGAAGTTGAAAATTATTTCTTGAATAATTTACTGTAGAAAAGGCAATCCCTGGCGCAATTAAAATTTGCGACAGTAAACAATTATTTTTAACAAAATTTACTATAGAAAAGGCAATCCCTGGCGTAATTAAAATTTGCGAAAGTATAAAATTATTTTTTGAATAATTTACTATAGAAAAGGCAATCCCTGGCGTATTTAAAATTTGCGAAAGTATAAAATTATTTTTTGAATAATTTACTATAGAAAAGGCAATCCCTGGCGTATTTAAAATTTGCGACAGTAAAAAATTATTTTTTGAATAATTTACTATAGAAAAGGCAATCCCTGGCGTAATTCAAATTTGCGACAGTAGAAAATTATTTATTGAATAATTTACTATAGAAAAGGCAATCCCTGGCGCACTTAAAATTTGCGACAGTAAAAAATTATATTTTGAATAATTTACTATAGAAAAGGCAATCCCTGGGATATTTAAAATTTGCGACAGTATAAAATTATTTTTTGAATAATTTACTATAGAAAAGGCAATCCCTGGCGCACTTAAAATTTTCGACAGTAAAAAATTATTTTTTGAATAATTTACTATAGAAAAGGCAATCCATGTCGCACTTAAAATTTGCGACAATAAAAAATTATTTTTTGAATAATTTACTATAGAAAAGGCAATCCCTGGCGTAATTAAAATTTGCGACAGTAGAAAATTATTTTTTGAATAATTTACTATAGAAAAGGCAATCCCTGGCGTAATTAAAATTTGCGACAGTATAAAATTATATTTTGAATAATTTACTATAGAAAAGGCAATCCCTGGCGTAATTAAAATTTGCGACAGTAAAAAATTATTTTTTGAATAATTTACTATAGAAAAGGCAATCCCTGTCGTAATAATAATTTGCGACAGTATAAAATTAATTTTTGAATAATTTATTATAGAAAAGAATCCCTGGCGCAATTACAATTTGCGACAGTAAAAAATTATTTTTTGAATAATTTACTGTAGAAAAGGCAATCCCTGGCGCACTTAAAATTTGCGACAGTAAAAAATTATTTTTTGAATAATTTACTGTAGAAAAGGCAATCCCTGGGATATTTAAAATTTGCGACAGTTGAAAATTATTTTTTGAATAATTTACTATAGAAAAGGCAATCCCTGGCGCAATTAAAATTTGCGACAGTAAAAAATTATTTTTTGCATAATTTACTATAGAAAAGGCAATCCCTGGCGTAATTAAAATTTGCGACAATAAAAAATTATTTTTTGAATAATTTACTATAGAAAAGGCAATCCCTGGCGGATTTGAAATTTGCGACAGTAAAAAATTATTTTTTGAGTAATTTACTATAGAAAAGGCAATCCCTGGCGTAATTCAAATTTGCGACAGTAGAAAATTATTTATTGAATAATTTACTATAGAAAAGGCAATCCCTGGCGCACTTAAAATTTGCGACAGTAAAAAATTATATTTTGAATAATTTACTATAGAAAAGGCAATCCCTGGGATATTTAAAATTTGCGACAGTATAAAATTATTTTTTGAATAATTTACTATAGAAAAGGCAATCCCTGGCGCACTTAAAATTTTCGACAGTAAAAAATTATTTTTTGAATAATTTACTATAGAAAAGGCAATCCATGTCGCACTTAAAATTTGCGACAATAAAAAATTATTTTTTGAATAATTTACTATAGAAAAGGCAATCCCTGGCGTAATTAAAATTTGCGACAGTAGAAAATTATTTTTTGAATAATTTACTATAGAAAAGGCAATCCCTGGCGTAATTAAAATTTGCGACAGTATAAAATTATATTTTGAATAATTTACTATAGAAAAGGCAATCCCTGGCGTAATTAAAATTTGCGACAGTAAAAAATTATTTTTTGAATAATTTACTATAGAAAAGGCAATCCCTGTCGTAATAATAATTTGCGACAGTATAAAATTAATTTTTGAATAATTTATTATAGAAAAGAATCCCTGGCGCAATTACAATTTGCGACAGTAAAAAATTATTTTTTGAATAATTTACTGTAGAAAAGGCAATCCCTGGCGCACTTAAAATTTGCGACAGTAAAAAATTATTTTTTGAATAATTTACTGTAGAAAAGGCAATCCCTGGGATATTTAAAATTTGCGACAGTTGAAAATTATTTTTTGAATAATTTACTATAGAAAAGGCAATCCCTGGCGCAATTAAAATTTGCGACAGTAAAAAATTATTTTTTGCATAATTTACTATAGAAAAGGCAATCCCTGGCGTAATTAAAATTTGCGACAATAAAAAATTATTTTTTGAATAATTTACTATAGAAAAGGCAATCCCTGGCGGATTTGAAATTTGCGACAGTAAAAAATTATTTTTTGAGTAATTTACTATAGAAAAGGCAATCCCTGGCGCAATTAAAATTTGCCACAGTAAAAAATTATTTTTTGAATAATTTACTATAGAAAAGGCAATCCCTGGCGCAATTAAAATTTGCGACAGTAAAAAATTATTTTTTGAATAATTTACTATAGAAAAGGCAATCCCTGGCGCAATTAAAATTTGCGACAGTAAAAAATTATTTTTTGCAAAATTTACTATAGAAAAGGCAATCCCTGGCGCAGTTACAATTTGCGACAGTAAAAAATTATTTTTTGAATAATTTACTATAGAAAAGGCAATCCCTGGCGTAATTAAAATTTGCGACAGTTGAAAATTATTTTTTGAATAATTTACTATAGAAAAGGCAATCCCTGGCGTAATTAAAATTTGCGACAGTATAAAATTATTTTTTGAATAATTTACTATAGAAAAAGCAATCCCTGGCGCAATTAAAATTTGCGACAGTTGAAAATTATTTTTTTGAATAATTTACTATAGAAAAGGCAATCCCTGGCGTATTTAAAATTTGCGACAGTAAAAAATTATTTTTTGCAAAATTTACTATAGAAAAGGCAATCCCTGGCGGATTTGAAATTTGCGACAGTATAAAATTATTTTTTGAAAAATTTACTGTAGAAAAGGCAATCCCTGGCGTAATTAAAATTTGCGACAGTAAAAAATTATTTTTTGAATAATTTACTATAGAAAAGGCAATCCCTGGCGTAATTAAAATTTGCGACAGTATAGAATTATTTTTTGAATAATTTACTATAGAAAAGGCAATCCCTGGCGTAATTAAAATTTGCGACACTAGAAAATTATTTTTTGAAAAATTTACTATAGAAAAGGCAATCCCTGGCGTAATTAAAATTTGCGACAGTAGAAAATTATTTTTTGAATAATTTACTATAGAAAAGGCAATCCCTGGCGTAATTAAAATTTGCGACAGTATAAAATTATTTTTTGTAAAATTTACTATAGAAAAGGCAATCCCTGGCGCAATTAAAATTTGCGACAGTAAAAAATTATTTTTTGCATAATTTACTATAGAAAAGGCAATCCCTGGCGTAATTAAAATTTGCGACAGTTGAAAATTATTTTTTGAATAATTTACTATAGAAAAGGCAATCCCTGGCGTAATTAAAATTTGCGACAGTATAAAATTATTTTTTGAATAATTTACTATAGAGAAGGCAATCCCTGGCGCAATTAAAATTTGCGACAGTTGAAAATTATTTTTTGAATAATTTACTATAGAAAAGGCAATCCCTGGCGTTATTAAAATTTGCGACACTAACAAATTATTTTTTGAATAATTTACTATAGAAAAGGCAATCCCTGGCGCACTTAAAATTTGCGACAGTATAAAATTATTTTTCGAATAATTTACTATAGAAAAGGCAATCCCTGGCGTAATTAAAATTTGCGACAGTATAAATTATTTTTTGAATAATTTACTATAGAAAAGGCAATCCCTGGCGCACTTAAAATTTGCGACAGTAAAAAATTATTTTTTGAATAATTTACTATAGAAAAGGCAATCCCTGGCGTAATTAAAATTTGCGACAGTAGAAAATTATTTTTTGAATAATTTACTATAGAAAAGGAAATCCCTGGCGCACTTAAAATTTGCGACAGTAAAAAATTATTTTTTGAATAATTTACTATAGAAAAGGCAATCCCTGGGATATTTAAAATTTGCGACAGTAGAAAATTATTTTTTGAATAATTTACTATAGAAAAGGCAATCCCTGGCGCAATTAAAACTTGCGATAGTAAAAAATTATTTTTTGAATAATTTACTATAGAAAAGGCAATCCCTGGGATATTTAAAATTTGCGACAGTAAAAAATTATTTTTTGAATAATTTACTATAGAAAAGGCAATCCCAGGGATATTTAAAATTTGCGACAGTAAAAAATTATTTTTTGAATAATTTACTATAGAAAAGGCAATCCCTGGCGCACTTAAAATTCGCGACAGTATAAAATTATTTTTTGAATAATTTACTATAGAAAAGGCAATCCCTGGCGTATTTAAAATTTGCGACAGTAAGAAATTATTTTTTGAATAATTTACTATAGAAAAGGCAATCCCTGACGCAATTACAATTTGCGACAGTAAAAAATTAATTTTGAATAATTTACTATAGAAAAGGCAATCCCTGGCGTAATTAAAATTTGCGACAGTTGAAAATTATTTTTTGAATAATTTACTATAGAAAAGGCAATCCCTGGCGTAATTAAAATTTGCGACAGTTGAAAATTATTTTTTGAATAATTTACTATAGAAAAGGCAATCCCTGGCGTAATTAAAATTTGCGACAGTATAAAATTATTTTTTGACTAATTTACTATAGAAAAGGCAATCCCTGGCGCAATTAAAATTTGCGACAGTATAAAATTATTTTTTGAATAATTTACTATAGAAAAGGCAATCCCTGGCGCAATTAAAATGTGCGACAGTAGAAAATTATTTTTTGAATAATTTACTATAGAAAAGGCAATCCCTGGCGTAATTAAAATTTGCGACAGTATAAAATTATTTTTTGAATAATTTACTATAGAAAAGGCAATCCCTGGCGCAATTAAAATTTGCGACAGTAAAAAATTAATTTGTGAGAAATTACTATAGAAAAGGCAATCCTTGGGATATTTAAAATTTGCGACAGTAGAAAATTATTTTTTGAATAATTTACTATAGAAAAGGCAATTCATGGCGCAATTAAAATTTGCGACAGTAAAAAATTATTTTTTGAATAATTTACTATAGAAAAGGCAATACCTGGCGTAATTAAAATTTGCGACAGTAAGAAATTAATTTGTGAGAAATTTACTACAGAAAATCCAATCCCTGGGATATTTAAAATTTGCGACAGTAGAAAATTATTTTTTGAATAATTTACTATAGAAAAGGCAATCCCTGGCGCAATTAAAATTTGCGACAGTAAAAAATTATTTTTTGAATAATTTACTATAGAAAAGGCAATCCCTGGCGCACTTAAAATTTGCGACAGATGAAAATTATTTTTTGAATAATTTACTATAGAAAAGGCAATCCCTGGCGCAATTAAAATTTGCGACAGTAGAAAATTATTTTTTGAATAATTTACTATAGAAAAGGCAATCCCTGGCGTAATTAAAATTTGCGACAGTAGAAAATTATTTTTTGAAAAATTTGCTATAGAAAAGGCAATCCCTTGGATATTTAAAATTTGCGACAGTAAAAAATTATTTTTTGAATAATTTACTATAGAAAAGGAAATCCCTGGCGTATTTAAAATTTGCGACAGTAAACAATTATTTTTTGAATAATTTACTATAGAAAAGGCAATCCCTGGCGTAATTAAAATTTGCGACAGTATAAAATTATTTTTTGAATAATTTACTATAGAAAAGGCAATCCCTGGCGCACTTAAAATTTGCAACAGTAAAAAAATATTTTTTGCAAAATTTACTATAGAAAAGGCAATCCCTGGCGGATTTGAAATTTGCGACAGTAAAAAATTATTTTTTGAATAATTTACTATAGAAAAGGCAATCCCTGGCGGAATTAAAATTTGCGACAGTAAAAAATTATTTTTTGAATAATTTACTATAGAAAAGGCAATCCCTGGCGCAATTAAAATTTGCGACAATAAAAAATTATTTTTTGAATAATTTACTATAGAAAAGGCAATCCCTGGCGCAATTAAAATTTGCGACAGTAAAAAATTATTTTTTGCAAAATTTACTATAGAAAAGGCAATCCCTGGCGTAATTAAAATTTGCGACAGTAGAAAATTATTTTTTGAATAATTTACTATAGAAAAGGCAATCCCTGGCGTATTTAAAATTTGCGACAGTAAAAAATTATTTTTTGCAAAATTTACTATATAAAAGGCAATCCCTGGCGCAATTAAAATTTGCGACAGTAAAAAATTATTTTTTGAATTATTTACTATAGAAAAGGCAATCCCTGGCGTAATTAAAATTTGCGACAGTTGAAAATTATTTTTTGAATAATTTACTATAGAAAAGGCAATCCCTGGCGTAATTAAAATTTGAGACAGTATAAAATTATTTTTTGAATAATTTACTATAGAAAAGGCAATCCCTGGCGTAATTAAAATTTGCGACAGTTGAAAATTATTTTTTGAATAATTTACTATAGAAAAGGCAATCCCTGGCGTAATTAAAATTTGCGACAGTAAAAAATTATTTTTTGAATAATTTACTATAGAAAAGGCAATCCCTGGCGCACTTAAAATTTGCGACAGTATAAAATTATTTTTTGAATAATTTACTATAGAAAAGGCAATCCCTGGCGTAATTAAAATTTGCGACAGTAGAAAATTATTTTTTGAATAATTTACTATAGAAAAGGCAATCCCTGGCGTAATTAAAATTTGCGAGAGTAAAGAATTATTTTTTGAATAATTTACTATAGAAAAGGCAATCCCTGGCGTAATTAAAATTTGCGACAATTGAAAATTATTTTTTGAATAATTTACTATAGAAAAGGCAATCCCTGGCGTAATTAAAATTTGCGACAGTAGAAAATTATTTTTTGAATAATTTACTATAGAAAAGGCAATCCCTGGCGTATTTAAAATTTGCGACAGTAAAAAATTAATATTTTGAAAAATTTACTGTAGAAAAGGCAATCCCTGGCGTAATTAAAATTTGCGACAGTAAAAAAATTATTTTTTGAATAATTTACTATAGAAAAGGCAATCCCTGGCGCAATTACAATTTGCGACAGTAGAAAATTATTTTTTGAATAATTTACTATAGAAAAGGCAATCCCTGGCGTAATTTATATTTGCGACAGTAGAAAATTATTTTTTGAATAATTTACTATAGAAAATGCAATCCCTGGCGTATTTAAAATTAGCGACAGTAAAAAATTATTTTTTGAATAACTTACTATAGAAAAGGCAATCCCTGGCGTAATTAAAATTTGCGACAGTTGAAAATTATTTTTTGAATAATTTACAATAGAAAAGGCAATCCCTGGCGTAATTAAAATTTCCGACAGTATAAAATTATTTTTTGAATAATTTACTATAGAAAAGGCAATCCCTGGCGTAATTAAAATTTGCGACAGTAAAAAATTATTTTTTGAAAAATTTACTATAGAAAAGGCAATCCCTGGCGTAATTAAAACTTGCGACAGTAGAAAATTATTTTTTGAATAATTTACTATAGAAAAGGCAATCCCTGCCGTAATTAAAATTTGCGACAGTAGAAAATTATTTTTTGAATAATTTACTATAGAAAAGGCAATCCCTGGCGTAATTAAAATTTGCGACAGTATAAAATTATTTTTTGAATAACTTACTATAGAAAAGGCAATCCCTGGCGCAATTAAAATTTGCGACAGTAAAAAATTATTTTTTGCAAAATTTACTATAGAAAAGGCAATCCCTGGCTTAATTAAAATTTGCGACAGTATAAAATTATTTTTTGAATAATTTACTGTAGAAAAGGCAATCCCTGTCGTATTTAAAATTTGCGACAGTAAAAAATTATTTTTTGCAAAATTTACTATAGAAAAGGCAATCCCTGGCGCAATTAAAATTTGCGACAGTAAAAAATTATTTTTTGAATAATTTACTATAGAAAAGGCAATCCCTGGCGTAATTAAAATTTGCGACAGTTGAAAATTATTTTTTGAATAATTTACTATAGAAAAGGCAATCCCTGACGTAATTAAAATTTGCGACAGTGGAAAATTATTTTTTGAATAATTTACTATAGAAAAGGCAATCCCTGGCGTATTTAAAATTTGCGACAGTAAGAAATTATTTTTTGAATAATTTACTATAGAAAAGGCAATCCCTGGCGTATTTAAAATTTGCGACAGTATAAAATTATTTTTTGAATAATTTACTATAGAAAAGGCAATCCCTGGCGTAATTAAAATTTGCGAGAGTAAAAAATTATTTTTTGAATAATTTACTATAGAAAAGGCAATCCCTGGCGCAATTACAATTTGCGACAGTAAAAAATTATTTTTTGAATAATTTACTATAGAAAAGGCAATCCCTGGCGCAATTAAAACTTGCGATAGTAAAAAATTATTTTTTGAATAATTTACTATAGAAAAGGCAATCCCTGGGATATTTAAAATTTGCGACAGTAAAAAATTATTTTTTGAATAATTTACTATAGAAAAGGCAATCCCTGGCGTATTTAAAATTTGCGACAGTAAGAAATTAATGTTTGAATAATTTACTATAGAAAAGGCAATCCCTGGCGTATTTAAAATTTGCGACAGTAAAAAATTAATTTGTGAGAAATTTACTATAGAAAAGGCAATCCCAGGGATATTTAAAATTTGCGACAGTAAAAAATTATTTTTTGAATAATTTACTATAGAAAAGGCAATCCCTGGGATATTTAAAATTTGCGACAGTAAAAAAATTATTTTTTGAATAATTTACTATAGAAAAGGCAATCCCTGGCGCACTTAAAATTTGCGACAGTATAAAATTATTTTTTGAATAATTTACTATAGAAAAGGCAATCCCTGGCGTATTTAAAATTTGTGACAGTAAGAAATTATTTTTTGAATAATTTACTATAGAAAAGGCAATCCCTGGCGCAATTACAATTTGCGACAGTAAAAAATTATTTTTTGAATAATTTACTATAGAAAAGGCAATCCCTGGCGTAATTAAAATTTGCGACAGTTGAAAATTATTTTTTGAATAATTTACTATAGAAAAGGCAATCCCTGGCGCAATTAAAACTTGCGATAGTAAAAAATTATTTTTTGAATAATTTACTATAGAAAAGGCAATCCCTGGCGCAATTAAAATTTGCGACAGTAAAAAATTATTTTTTGAATAATTTACTATAGAAAAGGCAATCCCTGGCGCTATTAAAATTTGCGACAGTAGAAAATTATTTTTTGAATAATTTACTATAGAAAAGGCAATCCCTGGCGCAATTAAAACTTGCGATAGTAAAAAATTATTTTTTGAATAATTTACTGTAAGAAAGGCAATCCCTGGCGCAATTAAAATTTGCGACAGTAAAAAATTATTTTTTGAATAATTTACTATAGAAAAGGCAATCCCTGGCGTAATTAAAATTTGCGACAGTAGAAAATTATTTTTTGAATAATTTACTATAGAAAAGGCAATCCCTGGCGCAATTAAAATTTGCGACAGTAAAAAATTATTTTTTGAATAACTTACTATAGAGAAGGCAATCCCTGGCGTAATTAAAATTTGCGACAGTAACAAATTAATTTGTGAGAAATTTACTATAGAAAAGGCAATTCCTGGGATATTTAAAATTTGCGACAGTAGAAAATTATTTTTTGAATAATTTACTATAGAAAAGGCAATCCCTGGCGCAATTAAAATTTGCGACAGTAGAAAATTATTTTTTGAATAATTTAATATAGAAAAGGCAATCCCTGGCGCAATTAAAATTTGCGACAGTAGAAAATTATTTTTTGAATAATTTACTATAGAAAAGGCAACCCCTGGCGTAATTAAAATTTGCGAGAGTAAAAAATTATTTTTTGAATAATTTACAATAGAAAAGGCAATCCCTGGCGCAGTTAAAATTTGCGAAAGTAAAAAATTATTTTTTGAATAATTTACTATTTAAAAGGCAATCCCTGGCGTAATTAAAATTTGCGACAGTAGAAAATTATTTTTTGAATAATTTACTATAGAAAAGGCAATCCCTGGCGCAATTAAAATTTGCGACAGTAGAAAATTATTTTTTGAATAATTTACTATAGAAAAGGCAATCCCTGGCGCAATTAAAATTTGCGACAGTAGAAAATTATTTTTTGAATAATTTACTATAGAAAAGGCAATCCCTGGCGTAATTAAAATTTGCGACAGTAAAAAATTATTTTTTGAATAATTTACTATAGAAAAGGCAATCCCTGGCGCACTTAAAATTTGCGACAGTAAAAAATTATTTTTTGAATAATTTACTATTTAAAAGGCGTAATTAAAATTTGGGACAGTAGAAAATTATTTTTTGAATAATTTACTATAGAAAAGGCAACCCCTGGCGTAATTAAAATTTGCGACAGTAAAAAATTATTTTTTGAATAATTTACTATAGAAAAGGCAATCCCTGGCGCAATTAAAACTTGCGATAGTAAAAAATTATTTTTTGAATAATTTACTATAGAAAAGGCAATCCCTGGCGGATTTGAAATTTGCGACTGTAAAAAATTATTTTTTGAATAATTTACTATAGAAAAGGCAATCCCTGGCGTAATTAAAATTTGCGACAGTTGAAAATTATTTTTTGAATAATTTACTATAGAAAAGGGAATCCCTGGCGTAATTAAAATTTGCGACAGTATAAAATTATTTTTTGAATAATTTACTATAGAAAAGGCAATCCCTGGCGTAATTAAAATTTGCGACAGTAGAAAATTATTTTTTGAATAATTTACTATAGAAAAGGCAATCCCTGGCGCAATTAAAACTTGCGATAGTAAAAAATTATTTTTTGAATAATTTACTATAGAAAAGGCAATCCCTGGCGGATTTGAAATTTGCGACAGTAAAAAATTATTTTTTGAATAATTTACTATAGAAAAGGCAATCCCTGGCGTAATTAAAATTTGCGACAGTAGAAAATTATTTTTTGAATAATTTACTATAGAAAAGGCAATCCCTGGCGCAATTAAAATTTGCGACAGTAAAAAATTATTTTTTGAATAACTTACTATAGAGAAGGCAATCCCTGGCGTAATTAAAATTTGCGACAGTAACAAATTAATTTGTGAGAAATTTACTATAGAAAAGGCAATCCCTGGGATATTTAAAATTTGCGACAGTAGAAAATTATTTTTTGAATAATTTACTATAGAAAAGGCAATCCCTGGTGTAATTAAAATTTGCGACAGTAGAAAATTATTTTTTGAATAATTTACTATAGAAAAGGCAATCCCTGGCGTATTTAAAATTTGCGACAGTAAAAATTTTTTTTTGAATAATTTACTATAGAAAAGGCAATCCCTGGCGCAATTAAAATTTGCGACAGTAAAAAATTATTTTTTGAATAATTTACTATAGAAAAGGCAATCCCTGGCGTAACTAAAATTTGCGACAGTTGAAAATTATTTTTTGAATAATTTACTATAGAAAAGGCAATCCCTGGCGTAATTAAAATTTGCGACAGTAGAAAATTATTTTTTGAATAATTTACTATAGAAAAGGCAATCCCTGGCGTATTTAAAATTTGCGACAGTAAAAACTTATTTTTTGAATAATTTACTATAGAAAAGGCAATCCCTGGCGTATTTAATTTTCGACAGTTGAAAATTATTTTTTGAATAATTTACTATAGAAAAGCCAATCCCTGGCGTAATTAAAATTTGCGACAGTATAAAATTATTTTTTGAATAATTTACTATAGAAAAGGCAATCCCTGGCGCAATTACAATTTGCGACAGTAAAAAATTATTGTTTGAAAAATTTACTATAGAAAAGGCAATCCCTGGCGTAATTAAAATTTGCGACAGTAGAAAATTATTTTTTGAATAATTTACTATGGAATAGGCAATCCCTGGCCTAATTAAAATTTGCGACAGTATAAAATTATTTTTTGAATAATTTACTATAGAAAAGGCAATCCCTGGCGTAATTAAAATTTGCGGCAGTAAAAAATTATTTTTTGAATAATTTACTATAGAAAAGGCAATCCCTGGCGCAATTAAAATTTGCGACAGTAAAGAATTATTTTTTGAATAATTTACTATAGAAAAGGCAATCCCTGGCGTATTTAAAATTTGCGACAGTATAAAATTATTTTTTGAATAATTTACTATAGAAAAGGCAATCCCTGGCGTAATTAAAATTTGCGACAGTAGAAAATTATTTTTTGAATAATTTACTATAGAAAAGGCAATCCCTGGCACACTTAAAATTTGCGACAGTAAAAAATTATTTTTTGAATAATTTACTATAGAAAAGGCAATCCCGGGGATATTTAAAATTTGCGACAGTAGAAAATTATTTTTTGAATAATTTACTATAGAAAAGGCAATCCCTGGCGTATTTAAAATTTGCGACAGTAAAAAATTAATATTTTGAAAAATTTACTGTAGAAAAGTCAATCCCTGGCGCACTTAAAATTTGCGACAGTTGAAAATTATTTTTTGAATAATTTACTATAGAAAAGGCAATCCCTGGGATATTTAAAATTTGCGACAGTAGAAAATTATTTTTTGAATAATTTACTATAGAAAAGGCAATCCCTGGCGTATTTAAAATTTGCGACAGTAAAAAATTAATTTTTGAAAAATTTACTGTAGAAAAGGCAATCCCTGGCGCAATTAAAATTTGCGACAGTAAAAAATTATTTTTTGAATAATTTACTATAGAAAAGGCAATCCCTGGCGTATTTAAAATTTGCGACAGTAAGAAATTATTTTTTGAATAATTTACTATAGAAAAGGCAATCCCTGGCGTATTTAAAATTTGCGACAGTATAAAATTATTTTTTGAACAATTTACTATAGAAAATGCAATCCCTGGCGTAATTAAAATTTGCGACAGTAAAAATTTATTTTTTGAATAATTTACTATAAAAAAGGCAATCCCTGGCGCAATTACAATTTGCGACAGTAAAAAATTATTTTTTGAATAATTTACTATAGAAAAGGCAATCCCTGGCGCAATTAAAACTTGCGATAGTAAAAAATTATTTTTTGAATAATTTACAATAGAAAAGGGAATTCCTGGGATATTTAAAATTTGCGACAGTAAAAAATTATTTTTTGAATAATTTACTATAGAAAAGGCAATCCCTGGCGCAATTAAAATTTGCGACAGTAGAAAATTATTTTTTGAATAATTTACTATAGAAAAGGCAATCACTGGCGCAATTAAAATTTGCGACAGTAGAAAATTATTTTTTGAATAATTTACTATAGAAAAGGCAATCTCTGGCGTAATTAAAATTTGCGACAGTAAAAAAATTTTTTTGAATAATTTACTATAGAAAAGGCAATCCCTGGCGCACTTAAAATTTGCGACAGTAGAAAATTATTTTTTGAATAATTTACTATAGAAAAGGCAACCCATGGCGTAATTAAAATTTGCGACAGTAAAAAATTATTTTTTGAATAATTTACTATAGAAAAGGCAATCCCTGGCGCAATTAAAACTTGCGATAGTAAAAAATTATTTTTTGAATAATTTACTATAGAAAAGGGAATCCCTGGCGGATTTGAAATTTGCGACAGTAAAAAATTATTTTTTGAATAATTTACAATAGAAAAGGCAATCCCTGGCGTAATTAAAATTTGCGACAGTATAAAATTATTTTTTGAATAATTTACTATAGAAAAGGCAATCCCTGGCGCACTTAAAATTTGCGACAGTAAAAAATTATTTTTTGAATAATTTACTATAGAAAAGGCAATCCCTGGCGTATTTAAAATTTGCGACAGTAAGAAATTATTTTTTGAATAATTTACTATAGAAAAGGCAATCCCTGGCGTATTTAAAATTTGCGACAGTATAAAATTATTTTTTGAACAATTTACTATAGAAAATGCAATCCCTGGCGTAATTAAAATTTGCGACAGTAAAAATTTATTTTTTGAATAATTTACTATAAAAAAGGCAATCCCTGGCGCAATTACAATTTGCGACAGTAAAAAATTATTTTTTGAATAATTTACTATAGAAAAGGCAATCCCTGGCGCAATTAAAACTTGCGATAGTAAAAAATTATTTTTTGAATAATTTACTATAGAAAAGGGAATTCCTGGGATATTTAAAATTTGCGACAGTAAAAAATTATTTTTTGAATAATTTACTATAGAAAAGGCAATCCCTGGCGCAATTAAAATTTGCGACAGTAGAAAATTATTTTTTGAATAATTTACTATAGAAAAGGCAATCACTGGCGCAATTAAAATTTGCGACAGTAGAAAATTATTTTTTGAATAATTTACTATAGAAAAGGCAATCTCTGGCGTAATTAAAATTTGCGACAGTAAAAAAATATTTTTTGAAT
The DNA here is from genome assembly GCA_963930735.1 of Dioctria linearis. Classification (NCBI taxonomy): domain Eukaryota; kingdom Metazoa; phylum Arthropoda; class Insecta; order Diptera; family Asilidae; genus Dioctria; species Dioctria linearis. Next base: position 248,604 of record CAWVNZ010000429.1, on the reverse strand, counting down.
AATTTACTATAGAAAAGGCAATCCCTGGCGCAATTAAAATTTGCGACAGTAGAAAATTATTTTTTGAATAATTTACTATAGAAAAGGCAACCCCTGGCGTAATTAAAATTTGCGACAGTAGAAAATTATTTTTTGAATAATTTACTATAGAAAAGGCAATCTCTGGCGTAATTAAAATTTGCGACAGTAAAAAAATATTTTTTGAATAATTTACTATAGAAAAGGCAATCCCTGGCGCACTTAAAATTTGCGACAGTAGAAAATTATTTTTTGAATAATTTACTATAGAGAAGGCAACCGCTGGCGTAATTAAAATTTGCGACAGTAAAAAATTATTTTTTGAATAATTTACTATAGAAAAGGCAATCCCTGGCGCAATTAAAACTTGCGATAGTAAAAAATTATTTTTTGAATAATTTACTATAGAAAAGGCAACCCCTGGCGTAATTAAAATTTGCGACAGTAGAAAATTATTTTTTGAATAATTTACTATAGAAAAGGCAATCCCTGGCGTAATTAAAATTTGCGACAGTAAAAAAATATTTTTTGAATAATTTACTATAGAAAAGGCAATCCCTGGCGCACTTAAAATTTGCGACAGTAAAAAATTATTTTTTGAATAATTTACTATAGAAAAGGCAATCCCTGGCGTAATTAAAATTTGCGACAGTAGAAAATTATTTTTTGAATAATTTACTATAGAAAAGGCAACCCCTGGCGTAATTAAAATTTGCGACAGTAAAAAAATATTTTTTGAATAATTTACTATAGAAAAGGCAATCCCTGGCGCACTTAAAATTTGCGACAGTAAAAAATTATTTTTTGAATAATTTACTATAGAAAAGGCAATCCCTGGCGTAATTAAAATTTGCGATAGTAGAAAATTATATTTTGAATAATTTACTATAGAAAAGGCAACCCCTGGCGTAATTAAAATTTGCGACAGTAAAAAATTATTTTTTGAATAATTTACTATAGAAAAGGCAATCCCTGGCGCAATTAAAACTTGCGATAGTAAAAAATTATTTTTTGAATAATTTACTATAGAAAAGGCAATCCCTGGCGGATTTGAAATTTGCGACAGTAAAAAAATAATTTTTTTTTGAATAATTTACAATAGAAAAGGCAATCCCTGTCCTAATTAAAATTTGCGACAGTATAAAATTATTTTTTGCAAAATTTACTATAGAAAAGGCAATCCCTGGCGTAATTAAAATTTGCGACAGTAAAAAATTATTTTTTGAATAATTTACTATAGAAAAGGCAATCCCTGGCGTAATTAAAATTTGCGACAGTAAAAAATTATTTTTTGAATAATTTACTATAGAAAAGGCAATCCCTGGCGCAATTAAAACTTGCGATAGTAAAAAATTATTTTTTGAATAATTTACTATAGAAAAGGCAATCCCTGGCGTATTTAAAATTTGCGACAGTAAAAAATTAATATTTTGAAAAATTTACTGTAGAAAAGGCAATCCCTGGCGAAATTAAAACTTGCGACAGTAGAAAATTATGTTTTGAATAATTTACTATAGAAAAGGCAATCCCTGGCGTAAATAAAATTTGCGACAATAGAAAATTATTTTTTGAATAATTTACTATAGAAAAGGCAATCCCTGGCGTAATTAAAATTTGCGACAGTAAAAAATTATTTTTTGAATAACTTACTATAGAAAAGGCAATCCCTGGCGTAATTAAAATTTGCGACAGTAACAAATTAATTTGTGAGAAATTTACTATAGAAAAGGCAATCCCTGGGATATTTAAAATTTGCGACAGTAGAAAATTATTTTTTGAATAATTTACTATAGAAAAGGCAATCCCTGGCGCAATTAAAATTTGCGACAGTAGAAAATTATTTTTTGAATAATTTACTATAGAAAAGGCAATCACTGGCGCAATTAAAACTTGCGATAGTAAAAAATTATTTTTTGAATAATTTACTATAGAAAAGGCAATCCCTGGCGTAGTTAAAATTTGCGACAGTATAAAATTATTTTTTGCAAAATTTACTATAGAAAAGGCAATCCCTGGCGTAATTAAAATTTGCGACAGTAAAAAATTATTTTTTGAATAATTTACTATAGAAAAGGCAATCCCTGGCGTAATTAAAATTTGCGACAGTAAAAAATTATTTTTTGAATAATTTACTATAGAAAAGGCAATCCCTGGCGCAATTAAAACTTGCGATAGTAAAAAATTATTTTTTGAATAATTTACTATAGAAAAGGCAATCCCTGGCGGATTTGAAATTTGCGACAGTAAAAAATTATTTTATTGCAAAATTTACTATAGAAAAGGCAATCCCTGGCGTAATTAAAATTTGCGACAGTTGAAAATTATTTTTTGAATAATTTACTATAGAAAAGGCAATCCCTGGCGTAATTAAAATTTGCGACAGTAAAAAATTATTTTTTGAATAATTTACTATAGAAAAGGCAATCCCTGGCGTAATTAAAATTTGCGACAGTAAAAAATTATTTTTTTGAAAAATTTACTATAGAAAAGGCAATCCCTGGCGTAAATAAAATTTGCGACAATAGAAAATTATTTTTTGAATAATTTACTATAGAAAAGGCAATCCCTGGCGTAATTAAAATTTGCGACAGTAAAAAATTATTTTTTGAATAATTTACTATAGAAAAGGCAATCCCTGGCGCAATTAAAACTTGCGATGGTAAAAAATTATTTTTTGAATAATTTACTATAGAAAAGGCAATCCCTGGCGTAAATAAAATTTGCGACAATAGAAAATTATTTTTTGAATAATTTACTATAGAAAAGGCAATCACTGGCGCAATTAAAATTTGCGACAGTAGAAAATTATTTTTTGAATAATTTACTATAGAAAAGGCAATCCCTGGCGCAATTAAAACTTGCGATAGTAAAAAATTATTTTTTGAATAATTTACTATAGAAAAGGCAATCCCTGGCGTAATTAAAATTTGCGACAGTAAAAAATTATTTTTTGAATAATTTACTATAGAAAAGGCAATCCCTGGCGCAATTAAAACTTGCGATAGTAAAAAATTATTTTTTGAATAATTTACAATAGAAAAGGCAATCCCTGGCGTATTTAAAATTTGCGACAGTAAAAAATTAATATTTTGAAAAATTTACTGTAGAAAAGGCAATCCCTGGCGCAATTAAAACTTGCGACAGTAGAAAATTATGTTTTGAATAATTTACTATAGAAAAGGCAATCCCTGGCGTAAATAAAATTTGCGACAATAGAAAATTATTTTTTGAATAATTTACTATAGAAAAGGCAATCCCTGGCGTAATTAAAATTTGCGACAGTAAAAAATTATTTTTTTGAATAATTTACTATAGAAAAGGCAATCCCTGGCGCAATTAAAACTTGCGATAGTAAAAAATTATTTTTTGAATAATTTACTATAGAAAAGGCAATCCCTGGCGTAATTAGAATTTGCGACAGCATAAAATTATTTTTTGAATAATTTACTATAGAAAAGGCAATCCCTGGCGGATTTGAAATTTACGACAGTAAAAAATTATTTTTTTGCAAAATTTACTATAGAAAAGGCAATCCCTGGCGTAATTAAAATTTGCGACAGTTGAAAATTATTTTTTGAATAATTTACTATAGAAAAGGCAATCCCTGGCGTATTTAAAATTTGCGACAATATAAAATTATTTTTTGAATAATTTACTCTAGAAAAGGCAATCCCTGGCGTAATTAAAATTTGCGACAGTAGAAAATTATTTTTTGAATAATTTACTATAGAAAAGGCAATCCCTGGCGTAATTAAAATTTGCGACAGTAAAAAATTAATATTTTGAAAAATTTACTGTAGAAAAGGCAATCCCTAGCGCAATTAAAACTTGCGATAGTAAAAAATTATTTTTTGAATAATTTACTATAGAAAAGGCAATCCCTGGCGGATTTGAAATTTGCGACAGTAAAAAATTATTTTTTGAATAATTTACTATAGAAAAGGCAATCCCTGGCGCACTTAAAATTTGCGACAGTAAAAAATTATTTTTTGAATAATTTACTATAGAAAAGGCAATCCCTGGCGTATTTAAAATTTGCGACAGTAAAAAATTAATTTGTGAGAAATTTACTATAGAAAAGGCAATCCCTGGCGTAATTAAAATTTGCGACAGTAGAAAATTATTTTTTGAATAATTTACTATAGAAAAGGCAATCCCTGGCGTTTTTAAAATTTGCGACAGTTGAAAATTATTTTTTGAATAATTTACTATAGAAAAGGCAATCCCTGGCGCACTGAAAATTTGCCACAGTAAAAAATTATTTTTTGCAAAATTTACTATAGAAAAGGCAATCCCTGGCGTAATTAAAATTTGCGACAGTAGAAAATTATTTTTTGCAAAATTTACTGTAGAAAAGGCAATCCCTGGCGCAATTAAAATTTGCGACAGTAAAAAATTATTTTTTGAATAATTTACTATAGAAAAGGCAATCCCTGGCGCTATTAAACTTTGCGACAGTAGAAAATTATTTTTTGAATAATTTACTATAGAAAAGGCAATTCCTGGGGTATTTAAAATTTGCGACAGTAAAAAATTAATTTGTGAGAAATTTACTATAGAAAAGGCAACCCCTGGCGCAATTAAAACTTGCTATAGTAAAAAATTATTTTTTGAAGAATTTACTGTAGAAAAGGCAATCCCTGGCGTAATTAAAATTTGCGACAGTTGAAAATTATTTTCTGAATAATTTACTATAGAAAAGGCAATCCCTGGCGTAATTAAAATTTGCGACAGTAAAAAATTATTTTTTGAATAATTTACTATAGAAAAGGCAATCCCTGGCGTAATTAAAATTTGCGATAGTAAAAAACTATTTTTTGAATAATTTACTATAGAAAAGGCAATCCCTGGCGGATTTGAAATTTGCGACAGTAAAAAATTATTTTTTGAATAATTTACTATAGAAAAGGAATCCCTGGCGTAATTAAAATTTGCGACAGTATAAAATTATTTTTTGCAAAATTTACTATAGAAAAGGCAATCCCTGGCGTAATTAAAATTTGCGATAGTCAAAAATTATTTTTTGAATAATTTACTATAGAAAAGGCAATCCCTGGCGTAATTAAAATTTGCGACAGCAAAAAATTATTTTTTGAATAATTTACTATAGAAAAGGCAATCCCTGGCGCAATTAAAATTTGCGACAGTAGAAAATTATTTTTTGAATAATTTACTATAGAAAAGGCAATCCCTGGCGCAATTAAAATTTGCAACAGTAGAAAATTATTTTTTGCAAAATTTACTATAGAAAAGGCAATCCCTGGCGTAATTAAAATTTGCGACAGTAGAAAATTATTTTTTGCAAAATTTACTGTAGAGGAGGCAATCCCTGGCGCAATTAAAACTTGCGACAGTAGAAAATTATTTTTTGAATAATTTACTATAGAAAAGGCAATCCCTGGCGTAATTAAAATTTGCGACAGTTGAAAATTATTTTTTGAATAATTTACTATAGAAAAGGTAATCCCTGGCGCAATTAAAATTTGCGACAGTAAAAAATTATTTTTTGAATAATTTACTATAGAAAAGGCAATCCCTGGCGCAATTACAACTTGCGATAGTAAAAAACTATTTTTTGAATAATTTACTATAGAAAAGGCAATCCCTGGCGGATTTGAAATTTGCGACAGTAAAAAATTATTTTTTGAATAATTTACTATAGAAAAGGAATCCCTGGCGTAATTAAAATTTGCGACAGTATAAAATTATTTTTTGCAAAATTTACTATAGAAAAGGCAATCCCTGGCGTAATTAAAATTTGCGATAGTCAAAAATTATTTTTTGAATAATTTACTATAGAAAAGGCAATCCCTGGCGTAATTAAAATTTGCGACAGCAAAAAATTATTTTTTGAATAATTTACTATAGAAAAGGCAATCCCTGGCGCAATTAAAACTTGCGATAGTAAAAAATTATTTTTTGAATAATTTACTATAGAAAAGGCAATCCCTGGCGTATTTAAAATTTGCGACAGTAAAAAATTAATTTTTTGAATAATTTACTATAGAAAAGGCAATCCCTGGCGCAATTAAAATTTGCGACAGTAGAAAATTATTTTTTGAATAATTTACTATAGAAAAGGCAATCCCTGGCGCAATTAAAATTTGCGACAGTAGAAAATTATTTTTGGAATAATTTACTATAGAAAAGGCAATCCCTGGCGTAATTAAAATTTGCGACAGTAAAAAATTATTTTTTGAATAATTTACTATAGAAAAGGCAATCCCTGGCGTAATTAAAATTTGCGACAGTAAAAAATTATTTTTTGAATAATTTACTATAGAAAAGGCAATCCCTGGCGTAATTAAAATTTGCGACAGTAGAAAATTATTTTTTGAATAATTTACAATAGAAAAAGCAATCCCTGGGATATTTCAAATTTGCGACAGTAAAAAATTATTTTTTGAATAATTTACAATAGAAAAGGCAATCCCTGGCGCAATTAAAATTTGCGACAGTAGAAAATTATTTTTTGAATAATTTACTATAGAAAAGGCAATCCCTGGCGGATTTGAAATTTGCGAAAGTAAAAAATTATTTTTTGAATAATTTACTATAGAAAAGGCAATCCCTGGCGCAATTAAAATTTGCGACAGTAGAAAATTATTTTTTGAATAATTTACTATAGAAAAGGCAATCCCTGGCGTATTTAAAATTTGCGACAGTAAAAAATTAATTTTTTGAATAATTTACTATAGAAAAGGCAATCCCTGGCGCACTTAAAATTTGCGACAGTAAAAAATTATTTTTTGAATAATTTACTATAGAACAGGCAATCCCTGGCGTAATTAAAATTTGCGACAGTAGAAAATTATTTTTTGAATAATTTACAATAGAAAAGGCAATCCCTGGGATATTTCAAATTTGCGACAGTAAAAAATTATTTTTTGAATAATTTACTATAGAAAAGGCAATCCCTGGCGCAATTAAAACTTGCTATAGTAAAAAATTATTTTTTGAATAATTTACTATAGAAAAGGCAATCCCTGGCGGATTTGAAATTTGCGACAGTAAAAAATTATTTTTTGAATAATTTACTATAGAAAAGGCAATCCCTGGCGTAATTAAAATTTGCGACAGTATAAAATTATTTTTTGCAAAATTTACTATAGAAAAGGCAATCCCTGGCGTAATTAAAATTTGCGACAGTAAAAAATTATTTTTTGAATAATTTACTATAGAAAAGGCAATCCCTGGCGTAATTAAAATTTGCGACAGTAAAAAATTATTTTTTGAATAATTTACTATAGAAAAGGCAATCCCTGGCGCAATTAAAACTTGCGATAGTAAAAAATTATTTTTTGAATAATTTACTATAGAAAAGGCAATCCCTGGCGTATTTAAAATTTGCGACAGTAAAAAATTAATATTTTGAAAAATTTACTGTAGAAAAGGCAATCCCTGGCGCAATTAAAACTTGCGACAGTAGAAAATTATGTTTTGAATAATTTACTATAGAAAAGGCAATCCCTGGCGTAAATAAAATTTGCGACAATAGAAAATTATTTTTTGAATAATTTACTATAGAAAAGGCAATCCCTGGCGTAATTAAAATTTGCGACAGTAAAAAATTATTTTTTGAATAATTTACTATAGAAAAGGCAATCCCTGGCGCAATTAAAACTTGCGATAGTAAAAAATTATTTTTTGAATAATTTACTATAGAAAAGGCAATCCCTGGCGTAATTAGAATTTGCGACAGCATAAAATTATTTTTTGAATAATTTACTATAGAAAAGGCAATCCCTGGCGGATTTGAAATTTGCGACAGTAAAAAATTATTTTTTTGCAAAATTTACTATAGAAAAGGCAATCCCTGGCGTAATTAAAATTTGCGACAGTTGAAAATTATTTTTTGAATAATTTACTATAGAAAAGGCAATCCCTGGCGTATTTAAAATTTGCGACAATATAAAATTATTTTTTGAATAATTTACTCTAGAAAAGGCAATCCCTGGCGTAATTAAAATTTGCGACAGTAGAAAATTATTTTTTGAATAATTTACTATAGAAAAGGCAATCCCTGGCGTAATTAAAATTTGCGACAGTAAAAAATTAATATTTTGAAAAATTTACTGTAGAAAAGGCAATCCCTAGCGCAATTAAAACTTGCGATAGTAAAAAATTATTTTTTGAATAATTTACTATAGAAAAGGCAATCCCTGGCGGATTTGAAATTTGCGACAGTAAAAAATTATTTTTTGAATAATTTACTATAGAAAAGGCAATCCCTGGCGTATTTAAAATTTGCGACAGTAAAAAATTAATTTGTGAGAAATTTACTATAGAAAAGGCAATCCCTGGCGTAATTAAAATTTGCGACAGTAGAAAATTATTTTTTGAATAATTTACTATAGAAAAGGCAATCCCTTGCGTTTTTAAAATTTGCGACAGTTGAAAATTATTTTTTGAATAATTTACTATAGAAAAGGCAATCCCTGGCGCACTGAAAATTTGCGACAGTAAAAAATTATTTTTTGCAAAATTTACTATAGAAAAGGCAATCCCTGGCGTAATTAAAATTTGCGACAGTAGAAAATTATTTTTTGCAAAATTTACTGTAGAAAAGGCAATCCCTGGCGCAATTAAAATTTGCGACAGTAAAAAATTATTTTTTGAATAATTTACTATAGAAAAGGCAATCCCTGGCGCTATTAAACTTTGCGACAGTAGAAAATTATTTTTTGAATAATTTACTATAGAAAAGGCAATCACTGGGGTATTTAAAATTTGCGACAGTAAAAAATTAATTTGTGAGAAATTTACTATAGAAAAGGCAATCCCTGGCGCAATTAAAACTTGCTATAGTAAAAAATTATTTTTTGAATAATTTACTGTAGAAAAGGCAATCCCTGGCGTAATTAAAATTTGCGACAGTTGAAAATTATTTTTTGAATAATTTACTATAGAAAAGGCAATCCCTGGCGCAATTAAAATTTGCGACAGTAGAAAATTATTTTTTGAATAATTTACTATAGAAAAGGCAATCCCTGGCGCAATTAAAATTTGCAACAGTAGAAAATTATTTTTTGCAAAATTTACTATAGAAAAGGCAATCCCTGGCGTAATTAAAATTTGCGACAGTAGAAAATTATTTTTTGCAAAATTTACTGTAGAAAAGGCAATCCCTGGCGCAATTAAAACTTGCGACAGTAGAAAATTATTTTTTGAATAATTTACTATAGAAAAGGCAATCCCTGGCGTAATTAAAATTTGCGACAGTTGAAAATTATTTTTTGAATAATTTACTATAGAAAAGGCAATCCCTGGCGCAATTAAAATTTGCGACAGTAAAAAATTATTTTTTGAATAAATTACTATAGAAAAGGCAATCCCTGGCGCAATTACAACTTGCGATAGTAAAAAATTATTTTTTGAATAATTTACTATAGAAAAGGCAATCCCTGGCGGATTTGAAATTTGCGACAGTAAAAAATTATTTTTTGAATAATTTACTATAGAAAAGGCAATCCCTGGCATATTTAAAATTTGCGACAGTAAAAAATTAATTTTTTGAATAATTTACTATAGAAAAGGCAATCCCTGGCGCAATTAAAATTTGCGACAGTAGAAAATTATTTTTTGAATAATTTACTATAGAAAAGGCAATCCCTGGCGCAATTAAAATTTGCGACAGTAGAAAATTATTTTTGGAATAATTTACTATAGAAAAGGCAATCCCTGGCGTAATTAAAATTTGCGACAGTAAAAAATTATTTTTTGAATAATTTACTATAGAAAAGGCAATCCCTGGCGCACTTAAAATTTGCGACAGAAAAAATTATTTTTTGAATAATTTACTATAGAAAAGGCAATCCCTGGCGTAATTAAAATTTGCGACAGTAGAAAATTATTTTTTGAATAATTTACAATAGAAAAGGCAATCCCTGGGATATTTCAAATTTGCGACAGTAAAAAATTATTTTTTGAATATTTTACTATAGAAAAGGCAATCCCTGGCGCAATTAAAATTTGCGACAGTAGAAAATTATTTTTTGAATAATTTACTATAGAAAAGGCAATCCCTGGCGTAATTAAAATTTGCGACAGTAAAAAATTAGTTTGTGAATAATTTACTATAGAAAAGGCAATCCCTGGCGCACTTAAAATTTGCGACAGTAAAAAATTATTTTTTGAATAATTTACTGTAGAAAAGGCAATCCCTGGCGCACTTAAAATTTGCGACAGTAAAAAATTATTTTTTGAATAATTTACTATAGAAAAGGCAATCCCTGGCGTAATTAAAATTTGCGACAGTTGAAAATTTTTTTTTGAATAATTTACTATAGAAAAGGCAATCCCTGGGATATTTAAAATTTGCGACAGTAGAAAGTTATTTTTTGAATAATTTACTATAGAAAAGGCAATCCCTGGCGTATTTAAAATTTGCGACAGTAGAAAATTATTATTTGAATAATTTACTATAGAAAAGGCAATCCCTGGCGTATTTAAAATTTGCGACAGTAAAAAATTAATTTTTGAAAAATTTACTGTAGAAAAGGCAATCCCTGGCGCAATTAAAATTTGCCACAGTAAAAAATTATTTTTTGAATAATTTACTATAGAAAAGGCAATCCCTGGCGTATTTGAAATTTGCGACAGTAAGAAATTATTTTTTGAATAATTTACTATAGAAAAGGCAATCCCTGGCGTATTTAAAATTTGCGACAGTATAAAATTATTTTTTGAATAATTTACTATAGAGAAGGCAATTCCTGGCGTAATTAAAATTTGCGAAAGTAAAAAATTATTTTTTGAATAATTTACTATAGAAAAGGCAATCCCTGGCGTAAATAAAATTTGCGACAATAGAAAATTATTTTTTGAATAATTTACTATAGAACAGGCTATCCCGGGCGTAATTAAAATTTGCGAGAGTAAAAAATTATTTTTTGAATAATTTACTATAGAAAAGGCAATCCCTGGCGCAATTAAAACTTGCGATAGTAAAACATTATTTTTTGAATAATTTACTATAGAAAAGGCAATCCCTGGCGTAATTAAAATTTGCGACAGCATAAAATTATTTTTTGAATAATTTACTATAGAAAAGGCAATCCCTGGCGGATTTGAAATTTGCGACAGTAAAAAATTATTTTTTTGCAAAATTTACTATAGAAAAAGCAATCCCTGGCGTAATTAAAATTTGCGACAGTTGAAAATTATTTTTTGAATAATTTACTATAGAAAAGGCAATCCCTGGCGTATTTAAAATTTGCGACAGTATAAAATTATTTTTTGAATAATTTACTCTAGAAGAGGCAATCCCTGGCGTAATTAAAATTTGCGACAGTAGAAAATTATTTTTTGAATAATTTACTATAGAAAAGGCAATCCCTGGCGTAATTAAAATTTGCGACAGTAAAAAATTAATATTTTGAAAAATTTACTGTAGAAAAGGCAATCCCTAGCGCAATTAAAACTTGCGATAGTAAAAAATTATTTTTTGAATAATTTACTATAGAAAAGGCAATCCCTGGCGGATTTGAAATTTGCGACAGTAAAAAATTATTTTTTGAATAATTTACTATAGAAAAGGCAATCCCTGGCGCACTTAAAATTTGCGACAGTAAAAAATTATTTTTTGCAAAATTTACTATAGAAAAGGCAATCCCTGGCGTAATTAAAATTTGCGACAGTAGAAAATTATTTTTTGCAAAATTTACTGTAGAAAAGGCAATCCCTGGCGCAATTAAAATTTGCGACAGTAAAAAATTATTTTTTGAATAATTTACTATAGAAAAGGCAATCCCTGGCGCTATTAAAATTTGCGACAGTATAAAATTATTTTTTGAATAATTTAGTATAGAAAAGGCAATCCCTGGCGTATTTAAAATTTGCGACAGTAAAAAATTAATTTGTGAGAAATTTACTATAGAAAAGACAATCCCTGGCGCAATTAAAACTTGCGATAGTAAAAAATTATTTTTTGAATAATTTACTGTAGAAAAGGCAATCCCTGGCGTAATTAAAATTTGCGACAGTTGAAAATTATTTTTTGAATAATTTACTATAGAAAAGGCAATCCCTGGCGCAATTAAAATTTGCGACAGTAGAAAATTATTTTTTGAATAATTTACTATAGAAAAGGCAATCCCTGGCGCAATTAAAATTTGCAACAGTAGAAAATTATTTTTTGCAAAATTTACTATAGAAAAGGCAATCCCTGGCGTAATTAAAATTTGCGACAGTAGAAAATTATTTTTTGCAAAATTTACTGTAGAAAAGGCAATCCCTGGCGCAATTAAAACTTGCGACAGTAGAAAATTATTTTTTGCATAATTTACTATAGAAAAGGCAATCCCTGGCGTAATTAAAATTTGCGACATTTGAAAATTATTTTTTGAATAATTTACTATAGAAAATGCAATCCCTGGCGCAATTAAAATTTGCGACAGTAAAAAATTATTTTTTGAATAATTTACTATAGAAAAGGCAATCCCTGGCGCAATTACAACTTGCGATTGTAAAAAATTATTTTTTGAATAATTTACTATAGAAAAGGCAATCCCTGGCGGATTTGAAATTTGCGACAGTAAAAAATTATTTTTTGAATAATTTAATATAGAAAAGGCAATCCCTGGCGTAATTAAAATTTGCGACAGTATAAAATTATTTTTTGCAAAATTTACTATAGAAAAGGCAATCCCTCGCGTAATTAAAATTGGCGACAGTAAAAAATTATTTTTTGAATAATTTACTATAGAAAAGGCAATCCCTGGCGTAATTAAAATTTGCGACAGTAAAAAATTATTTTTTGAATAATTTACTATAGAAAAGGCAATCCCTGGCGCAATTAAAACTTGCGATAGTAAAAAATTATTTTTTGAATAATTTACTATAGAAAAGGCAATCCCTGGCGTAATTAAAATTTGCGATATTTGAAAATTATTTTTTGAATAATTTACTATAGAAAAGGCAATCCCTGGCGCAATTAAAATTTGCGACAGTAAAAAATTATTTTTTGAATAATTTACAATAGAAAAGGCAATCCCTGGCGCAATTACAACTTGCGATTGTAAAAAATTATTTTTTGAATAATTTACTATAGAAAAGGCAATCCCTGGCTGATTTGAAATTTGCGACAGTAAAAAATTATTTTTTGAATAATTTAATATAGAAAAGGCAATCCCTGGCGTAATTAAAATTTGCGACAGTATAAAATTATTTTTTGCAAAATTTACTATAGAAAAGGCAATCCCTGGCGTAATTAAAATTTGCGACAGTAAAAAATTATTTTTTGAATAATTTACTATAGAAAAGGCAATCCCTGGCGTAATTAAAATTTGCGACAGTAAAAAATTATTTTTTGAATAATTTACTATAGAAAAGGCAATCCCTGGCGCAATTAAAACTTGCGATAGTAAAAAATTATTTTTTGAATAATTTACTATAGAAAAGGCAATCCCTGGCGTATTTAAAATTTGCGACAGTAAAAAATTAATTTTTTGAATAATTTACTATAGAAAAGGCAATCCCTGGCGCAATTAAAATTTGCGACAGTAGAAAATTATTTTTTGAATAATTTACTATAGAATAGGCAATCCCTGGCGCAATTAAAATTTGCGACAGTAGAAAATTATTTTTGGAATAATTTACTATAGAAAAGGCAATCCCTGGCGTAATTAAAATTTGCGACAGTAAACAATTATTTTTTGAATAATTTACTATAGAAAAGGCAATCCCTGGCGCACTTAAAATTTGCGACAGTAAAAAATTATTTTTTGAATAATTTACTATAGAAGAGGCAATCCCTGGCGTAATTAAAATTTGCGACAGTAGAAAATTATTTTTTGAATAATTTACAATAGAAAAGGCAATCCCTGTGATATTTCAAATTTGCGACAGTAAAAATTAATTTTTTGAATAATTTACTATAGAAAAGGCAATCCCTGGCGTAATTAAAATTTGCGACAGTAGAAAATTATTTTTTGAATAATTTACTATAGAAAAGGCAATCCCTGGCGTAATTAAAATTTGGGACAGTAAAAAATTAGTTTCTGAATAATTTACTATAGAAAAGGCAATCCCTGGCGCACTTAAAATTTGCGACAGTAAAAAATTATTTTTTGAATAATTTACTGTAGAAAAGGCAATCCCTGGGATATTTAAAATTTGCGACAGTTGAAAATTATTTTTGGAATAATTTACTGTAGAAAAGGCAATCCCTGGCGGATTTGAAATTTGCGACAGTAAAAAATTATTTTTTTGAAAAATTTACTATAGAAAAGGCAATCCCTGGCGCACTTAAAATTTGCGACAGTAAAAAATTATTTTTTGAATAATTTACTATAGAAAAGGCAATCCCTGGCGTAATTGAATTTTGCGACAGTTGAAAATTTTTTTTTGAATAATTTACTATAGAAAAGGCAATCCCTGGGATATTTAAAATTTGCGACAGTAGAAAATTATTTTTTGAATAATTTACTATAGAAAAGGCAATCCCTGGCGTATTTAAAATTTGCGACAGTAGAAAATTATTATTTGAATAATTTACTATAGAAAAGGCAACCCCTGGCGTATTTAAAATTTGCGACAGTAAAAAATTAATTTTTGAAAAATTTACTGTAGAAAAGGCAATCCCTGGCGCAATTAAAATTTGCGACAGTAAAAAATTATTTTTTGAATAATTTACTATAGAAAAGGCAATCCCTGGCGTATTTAAAATTTGCGACAGTAAGAAATTATTTTTTGAATAATTTACTATAGAAAAGGCAATCCCTGGCGTATTTAAAATTTGCGACAGTATAAAATTATTTTTTGAATAATTTACTATAGAAAAGGCAATTCCTGGCGTAATTAAAATTTGCGACAGTAAAAAATTATTTTTTGAATAATTTACTATAGAAAAGGCAATCCCTGGCGCAATTACAATTTATGACAGTAAAAAATTATTTTTTGAATAATTTACTATAGAAAAGGCAATCCCTGGCGCAATTAAAACTTGCGATAGTAAAAAATTATTTTTTGAATAATTTACTATAGAAAAGGCAATCCCTGGGATATTTAAAATTTGCGACAGTAAAAAATTATTTTTTGAATAATTTACTATAGAAAAGGCAATCCCTGGCGTATTTAAAATTTGCGACAGTAAGAAATTAAGTTTTGAATAATTTACTATAGAAAAGGCAATCCCTGGCGTATTTAAAATTTGCGACAGTAAAAAATTAATTTGTGAGAAATTTACTATAGAAAAGGCAATCCCTGGGATATTTAAAATTTGCGACATTAAAAAATTATTTTTTGAATAATTTACTATAGAAAAGGCAATCCCTGGGATATTTAAAATTTGCGACAGTAAGAAATTAAGTTTTGAATAATTTACTATAGAAAAGGCAATCCCTGGCGTATTTAAAATTTGCGACAGTAAAAAATTAATTTGTGAGAAATTTACTATAGAAAAGGCAATCCCTGGGATATTTAAAATTTGCGACATTAAAAAATTATTTTTTGAATAATTTACTATAGAAAAGGCAATCCCTGGGATATTTAAAATTTGCGACAGTAAAAAATTATTTTTTGAATAATTTACTATAGAAAAGGCAATCCCTGGCGCACTTAAAATTTGCGACAGTATAAAATTATTTTTTGAATAATTTACTATAGAAAAGGCAATCCCTGGCGTATTTAAAATTTGCGACAGTAAGAAATTATTTTTTGAATAATTTACTATAGAAAAGGCAATCCCTGGCGCAATTACAATTTGCGACAGTAAAAAATTATTTTTTGAATAATTTACTATAGAAAAGGCAATCCCTGGCGTTATTAAAATTTGCGACAGTTGAAAATTATTTTTTGAATAATTTACTATAGAAAAGGCAATCCCTGGCGCAATTAAAACTTGCGATAGTAAAAAATTATTTTTTGAATAATTTACTATAGAAAAGGCAATCCCTGGCGTAATTAAAATTTGCGACAGTAAAAAATTATTTTTTGAATAATTTACTATAGAAAAGGCAATCCCTGGGATATTTAAAATTTGCGACAGTAGAAAATTATTTTTTGAATAATTTACTATAAAAAGGCAATCCCTGGCGCAATTAAAATTTGCGACAGTAGAAAATTATTTTTTGAATAATTTACTATAGAAAAGGCAATCCCTGGCGCTATTAAAATTTGCGACAGTAGAAAATTATTTTTTGAATAATTTACTGTAGAAAAGGCAATCCCTGGCGTAATTAAAATTTGCGACAGTAAAAAATTATTTTTTGAATAATTTACTATAGAAAAGGCAATCCCTGCCGCACTTAAAATTTGCGACAGTAAAAAATTATTTTTTGAATAATTTACTATAGAAAAGGCAATCCCTGGCGCAATTAAAACTTGCGATAGTAAAAAATTATTTTTTGAATAATTTACTATAGAAAAGGCAATCCCTGGCGGATTTGAAATTTGCGACAGTAAAAAATTATTTTTTGAATAATTTACTATAGAAAAGGCAATCCCTGGCGTAATTAAAATTTGCGACAGTATAAAATTATTTCTTGCAAAATTTACTATAGAAAAGGCAATCCCTGGCGTAATTAAGATTTGCGACAGTAAAAAATTATTTTTTGAATAATTTACTATAGAAAAGGCAATCCCTGACGTAATTAAAATTTGCGACAGTAAAAAATTATTTTTTGAATAATTTACTATAGAAAAGGCAATCCCTGGCGTAATTAAAATTTGCGACAGTAGAAAATTATTTTTTGAATAATTTACTATAGAAAAGGCAATCCCTGGCGTATTTAAAATTTGCGACAGTTGAAAATTATTTTTTGAATAATTTACTATAGAAAAGGCAATACCTGGCGTAATTAAAATTTGCGACAGTTGAAAATTATTTTTTGAATAATTTACTATAGAAAAGGCAATCCCTGGCGTATTTAAAATTTGCGACAGTAAAAATTTAATTTGTGAGAAATTTACTATAGAAAAGGCAATCCCTGGCGTAATTAAAATTTGCGACAGTATAAAATTATTTCTTGCAAAATTTACTATAGAAAAGGCAATCCCTGGCGTAATTAAGATTTGCGACAGTAAAAAATTATTTTTTGAATAATTTACTATATAAAAGGCAATCCCTGGCGCAATTAAAACTTGGGACAGTAAAAAATTATTTTTTGAATAATTTACTATAGAAAAGGCAATCCCTGGCGTAATTAAAATTTGCGACAGTAGAAAATTATTTTTTGAATAATTTACTATAGAAAAGGCAATCCCTGGCGTATTTAAAATTTGCGACAGTTGAAAATTATTTTTTGAATAATTTACTATAGAAAAGGCAATACCTGGCGTAATTAAAATTTGCGACAGTTGAAAATTATTTTTTGAATAATTTACTATAGAAAAGGCAATCCCTGGCGTATTTAAAATTTGCGACAGTAAAAATTTAATTTGTGAGAAATTTACTATAGAAAAGGCAATCCCTGGCGTAATTAAAATTTGCGACAGTAGAAAATTATTTTTTGAATAATTTACTATAGAAAAGGCAATCCCTGGCGTTTTTAAAATTTGCGACAGTAGAAAATTATTTTTTGAATAATTTACTATAGAAAAGGCAATCCCTGGCGCAATTACAATTTGCGACAGTAAAAAATTATTTTTTGAATAATTTACTATAGAAAAGGCAATCCCTGGCGTTATTAAAATTTGCGACAGTTGAAAATTATTTTTTGAATAATTTACTATAGAAAAGGCAATCCCTGGCGCAATTAAAACTTGCGATAGTAAAAAATTATTTTTTGAATAATTTACTATAGAAAAGGCAATCCCTGGCGTAATTAAAATTTGCGACAGTAAAAAATTATTTTTTGAATAATTTACTATAGAAAAGGCAATCCCTGGGATATTTAAAATTTGCGACAGTTGAAAATTATTTTTTGAATAATTTACTATAGAAAAGGCAATACCTGGCGTAATTAAAATTTGCGACAGTTGAAAATTATTTTTTGAATAATTTACTATAGAAAAGGCAATCCCTGGCGTATTTAAAATTTGCGACAGTAAAAATTTAATTTGTGAGAAATTTACTATAGAAAAGGCAATCCCTGGCGTAATTAAAATTTGCGACAGTAGAAAATTATTTTTTGAATAATTTACTATAGAAAAGGCAATCCCTGGCGTTTTTAAAATTTGCGACAGTAGAAAATTATTTTTTGAATAATTTACTATAGAAAAGGCAATCCCTGGCGTAATTAAAATTTGCGACAGTAAAAAATTATTTTTTGAATAATTTACTATAGAAAAGGCAATCCCTGGCGTATTTTAAATTTGCGACAGTAAAAAATTAATATTTTGAAAAATTTACTGTAGAAAAGGCAATCCCTGGCGCAATTAAAACTTGCGACAGTAGAAAATTATTTTTTGAATAATTTACTATAGAAAAGGCAATCCCTGGCGTTTTTAAAATTTGCGACAGTAGAAAATTATTTTTTGAATAATTTACTATAGAAAAGGCAATCCCTGGCGCACTTAAAATTTGCGACAGTAAAAAATTATTTTTTGCAAAATTTACTATAGAAAAGGCAATCCCTGGCGTAATTAAAATTTGCGACAGTAGAAAATTATTTTTTGCAAAATTTACGATAGAAAAGGCAATCCCTGGCGCAATTCAAATTTGCGACAGTAAAAAATTATTTTTTGAATAATTTACTATAGAAAAGGCAATCCCTGGCGCTATTAAAATTTGCGACATTAGAAAATTATTTTTTGAATAATTTACTATAGAAAAGGAAATCCCTGGCGTAATTAAAATTTGCGACAGTAGGAAATTATTTTTTGAATAATTTACTATAGAAAAGGCAATCCCTGGCGTAATTAAAATTTGCGACAGTAAAAAATTATTTTTTGAATAATTTACTATAGAAAAGGCAATCCCTGGGATATTTAAAATTTGCGACAGTTGAAAATTATTTTTTGAATAATTTACTATAGAAAAGGCAATACCTGGCGTAATTAAAATTTGCGACAGTTGAAAATTATTTTTTGAATAATTTACGATAGAAAAGGCAATCCCTGCGCAATTCAAATTTGCGACAGTAAAAAATTATTTTTTGAATAATTTACTATAGAAAAGGCAATCCCTGGCGCTATTAAAATTTGCGACAGTTGAAAATTATTTTTTGAATAATTTACTATAGAAAAGGCAATACCTGGCGTAATTAAAATTTGCGACAGTTGAAAATTATTTTTTGAATAATTTACTATAGAAAAGGCAATCCCTGGCACAATTAAAACTTGCGGTAGTAAAAAATTATTTTTTGAATAATTTACTATATAAAAGGCAATCCCTGGCGCAATTAAAACTTGGGACAGTAAAAAATTATTTTTTGAATAATTTACTATAGAAAAGGCAATCCCTGGCGTAATTAAAATTTGCGACAGTAGAAAATTATTTTTTGAATAATTTACTATAGAAAAGGCAATCCCTGGCGTATTTAAAATTTGCGACAGTTGAAAATTATTTTTTGAATAATTTACTATAGAAAAGGCAATACCTGGCGTAATTAAAATTTGCGACAGTTGAAAATTATTTTTTGAATAATTTACTATAGAAAAGGCAATCCCTGGCGTATTTAAAATTTGCGACAGTAAAAATTTAATTTGTGAGAAATTTACTATAGAAAAGGCAATCCCTGGCGTAATTAAAATTTGCGACAGTAGAAAATTATTTTTTGAATAATTTACTATAGAAAAGGCAATCCCTGGCGTTTTTAAAATTTGCGACAGTAGAAAATTATTTTTTGAATAATTTACTATAGAAAAGGCAATCCCTGGCGTAATTAAAATTTGCGACAGTAAAAAATTATTTTTTGAATAATTTACTATAGAAAAGGCAATCCCTGGCGTATTTTAAATTTGCGACAGTAAAAAATTAATATTTTGAAAAATTTACTGTAGAAAAGGCAATCCCTGGCGCAATTAAAACTTGCGACAGTAGAAAATTATTTTTTGAATAATTTACTATAGAAAAGGCAATCCCTGGCGTTTTTAAAATTTGCGACAGTAGAAAATTATTTTTTGAATAATTTACTATAGAAAAGGCAATCCCTGGCGCACTTAAAATTTGCGACAGTAAAAAATTATTTTTTGCAAAATTTACTATAGAAAAGGCAATCCCTGGCGTAATTAAAATTTGCGACAGTAGAAAATTATTTTTTGCAAAATTTACGATAGAAAAGGCAATCCCTGGCGCAATTCAAATTTGCGACAGTAAAAAATTATTTTTTGAATAATTTACTATAGAAAAGGCAATCCCTGGCGCTATTAAAATTTGCGACATTAGAAAATTATTTTTTGAATAATTTACTATAGAAAAGGAAATCCCTGGCGTAATTAAAATTTGCGACAGTAGGAAATTATTTTTTGAATAATTTACTATAGAAAAGGCAATCCCTGGCGTAATTAAAATTTGCGACAGTAAGAAATTATTTTTTGAATAATTTACTATAGAAAAGGCAATCCCTGGCGTATTTAAAATTTGCGACAGTTGAAAATTATTTTTTGAATAATTTACTATAGAAAAGGCAATCCCTGGCGTAATTAAAATTTGCGACAGTTGAAAATTATTTTTTGAATAATTTACTATAGAAAAGGGAATCCCTGGCGTATTTAAAATTTGCGACAGTAAAAATTTAATTTGTGAGAAATTTACTATAGAAAAGGCAATCCCTGGCGTAATTAAAATTTGCGACAGTAGAAAATTATTTTTTGAATAATTTACTATAGAAAAGGCAATCCCTGGCCTTTTTAAAATTTGCGACAGTAGAAAATTATTTTTTGAATAATTTACTATAGAAAAGGCAATCCCTGGCGTAATTAAGATTTGCGACAGTAAAAAATTATTTTTTGAATAATTTACTACAGAAAAGGCAATCCCTGGCGTAATTAAAATTTGCGACAGTAAAAAATTATTTTTTGAATAATTTACTATAGAAAAGGCAATCCCTGGCACAATTAAAACTTGCGGTAGTAAAAAATTATTTTTTGAATAATTTACTATATAAAAGGCAATCCCTGGCGCAATTAAAACTTGGGACAGTAAAAAATTATTTTTTGAATAATTTACTATAGAAAAGGCAATCCCTGGCGTAATTAAAATTTGCGACAGTAGAAAATTATTTTTTGAATAATTTACTATAGAAAAGGCAATCCCTGGCGTATTTAAAATTTGCGACAGTTGAAAATTATTTTTTGAATAATTTACTATAGAAAAGGCAATCCCTGGCGTAATTAAAATTTGCGACAGTTGAAAATTATTTTTTGAATAATTTACTATAGAAAAGGCAATCCCTGGCGTATTTAAAATTTGCGACAGTAAAAATTTAATTTGTGAGAAATTTACTATAGAAAAGGCAATCCCTGGCGTTTTTAAAATTTGCGACAGTAGAAAATTATTTTTTGAATAATTTACTATAGAAAAGGCAATCCCTGGCGTAATTAAAATTTGCGACAGTAAAAAATTATTTTTTGAATAATTTACTATAGAAAAGGCAATCCCTGGCGTATTTAAAATTTGCGACAGTAAAAAATTAATATTTTGAAAAATTTACTGTAGAAAAGGCAATCCCTGGCGCAATTAAAACTTGCGACAGTAGAAAATTATTTTTTGAATAATTTACTATAGAAAAGGCAATCCCTGGCGTTTTTAAAATTTGCGACAGTAGAAAATTATTTTTTGAATAATTTACTATAGAAAAGGCAATCCCTGGCGCACTTAAAATTTGCGACAGTAAAAAATTATTTTTTGCAAAATTTACTATAGGAAAGGCAATCCCCAGCGTAATTAAAATTTGCGACAGTAGAAAATTATTTTTTGCAAAATTTACGATAGAAAAGGCAAGCCCTGGCGCAATTCAAATTTGCGACAGTAAAAAATAATTTTTTGAATAATTTACTATAGAAAAGGCAATCCCTGGCGCTATTAAAATTTGCGACAGTAGAAAATTATTTTTTGAATAATTTACTATAGAAAAGGAAATCCCTGGCGTAATTAAAATTTGCGACAGTAGAAAATTATTTTTTGAATAATTTACTATAAAAAGGCAATCCCTGGCGTAATTAAAATTTGCGACAGTAAAAATTTAATTTGTGAGAAATTTACTATAGAAAAGGCAATCCCTGGCGTAATTAAAATTTGCGACAGTATAAAATTATTTCTTGCAAAATTTACTATAGAAAAGGCAATCCCTGGCGTAATTAAGATTTGCGACAGTAAAAAATTATTTTTTGAATAATTTACTATAGAAAAGGCAATCCCTGACGTAATTAAAATTTGCGACAGTAAAAAATTATTTTTTGAATAATTTACTATAGAAAAGGCAATCCCTGGCACAATTAAAACTTGCGGTAGTAAAAAATTATTTTTTGAATAATTTACTATATAAAAGGCAATCCCTGGCGCAATTAAAACTTGGGACAGTAAAAAATTATTTTTTGAATAATTTACTATAGAAAAGGCAATCCCTGGCGTAATTAAAATTTGCGACAGTAGAAAATTATTTTTTGAATAATTTACTATAGAAAAGGCAATCCCTGGCGTATTTAAAATTTGCGACAGTTGAAAATTATTTTTTGAAAAATTTACTATATAAAAGGCAATACCTGGCGTAATTAAAATTTGCGACAGTTGAAAATTATTTTTTGAATAATTTACTATAGAAAAGGCAATCCCTGGCGTATTTAAAATTTGCGACAGTAAAAATTTAATTTGTGAGAAGTTTACTATAGAAAAGGCAATCCCTGGCGTAATTAAAATTTGCGACAGTAGAAAATTATTTTTGAATAATTTACTATAGAAAAGGCAATCCCTGGCGTTTTTAAAATTTGCGACAGTAGAAAATTATTTTTTGAATAATTTACTATAGAAAAGGCAATCCCTGGCGTAATTAAAATTTGCGACAGTAAAAAATTATTTTTTGAATAATTTACTATAGAAAAGGCAATCCCTGGCGTATTTTAAATTTGCGACAGTAAAAAATTAATATTTTGAAAAATTTACTGTAGAAAAGGCAATCCCTGGCGCAATTAAAACTTGCGACAGTAGAAAATTATTTTTTGAATAATTTACTATAGAAAAGGCAATCCCTGGCGTTTTTAAAATTTGCGACAGTAGAAAATTATTTTTTGAATAATTTACTATAGAAAAGGCAATCCCTGGCGCACTTAAAATTTGCGACAGTAAAAAATTATTTTTTGCAAAATTTACTATAGAAAAGGCAATCCCTGGCGTAATTAAAATTTGCGACAGTAGAAAATTATTTTTTGCAAAATTTACGATAGAAAAGGCAATCCCTGGCGCAATTCAAATTTGCGACAGTAAAAAATTATTTTTTGAATAATTTACTATAGAAAAGGCAATCCCTGGCGCTATTAAAATTTGCGACATTAGAAAATTATTTTTTGAATAATTTACTATAGAAAAGGAAATCCCTGGCGTAATTAAAATTTGCGACAGTAGAAAATTATTTTTTGAATAATTTACTATAGAAAAGGCAATCCCTGGCGTAATTAAAATTTGCGACAGTAAGAAATTATTTTTTGAATAATTTACTATAGAAAAGGCAATCCCTGGCGTATTTAAAATTTGCGACAGTTGAAAATTATTTTTTGAATAATTTACTATAGAAAAGGCAATCCCTGGCGTAATTAAAATTTGCGACAGTTGAAAATTATTTTTTGAATAATTTACTATAGAAAAGGCAATCCCTGGCGTATTTAAAATTTGCGACAGTAAAAATTTAATTTGTGAGAAATTTATTATAGAAAAGGCAATCCCTGGCGTAATTAAAATTTGCGACAGTAGAAAATTATTTTTTGAATAATTTACTATAGAAAAGGCAATCCCTGGCCTTTTTAAAATTTGCGACAGTAGAAAATTATTTTTTGAATAATTTACTATAGAAAAGGCAATCCCTGGCGTAATTAAGATTTGCGACAGTAAAAAATTATTTTTTGAATAATTTACTACAGAAAAGGCAATCCCTGGCGTAATTAAAATTTGCGACAGTAAAAAATTATTTTTTGAATAATTTACTATAGAAAAGGCAATCCCTGGCACAATTAAAACTTGCGGTAGTAAAAAATTATTTTTTGAATAATTTACTATATAAAAGGCAATCCCTGGCGCAATTAAAACTTGGGACAGTAAAAAATTATTTTTTGAATAATTTACTATAGAAAAGGCAAGCCCTGGCGTAATTAAAATTTGCGACAGTAGAAAATTATTTTTTGAATAATTTACTATAGAAAAGGCAATCCCTGGCGTATTTAAAATTTGCGACAGTTGAAAATTATTTTTTGAATAATTTACTATAGAAAAGGCAATCCCTGGCGTAATTAAAATTTGCGACAGTTGAAAATTATTTTTTGAATAATTTACTATAGAAAAGGCAATCCCTGGCGTATTTAAAATTTGCGACAGTAAAAATTTAATTTGTCAGAAATTTACTATAGAAAAGGCAATCCCTGGCGTTTTTAAAATTTGCGACAGTAGAAAATTATTTTTTGAATAATTTACACTATAGAAAAGGCAATCCCTGGCGTAATTAAAATTTTCGACAGTAAAAAATTATTTTTTGAATAATTTACTATAGAAAAGGCAATCCCCTGGCGTATTTAAAATTTGCGACAGTAAAAAATTAATATTTTGAAAAATTTACTGTAGAAAAGGCAATCCCTGGCGCAATTAAAACTTGCGACAGTAGAAAATTATTTTTTGAATAATTTACTATAGAAAAGGCAATCCCTGGCGTTTTTAAAATTTGCGACAGTAGAAAATTATTTTTTGAATAATTTACTATAGAAAAGGCAATCCCTGGCGCACTTAAAATTTGCGACAGTAAAAAATTATTTTTTGCAAAATTTACTATAGAAAAGGCAATCCCCGGCGTAATTAAAATTTGCGACAGTAGAAAATTATTTTTGCAAAATTTACGATAGAAAAGGCAATCCCTGGCGCAATTCAAATTTGCGACAGTAAAAAATTATTTTTTGAATAATTTACTATAGAAAAGGCAATCCCTGGCGCTATTAAAATTTGCGACAGTAGAAAATTATTTTTTGAATAATTTACTATAGAAAAGGAAATCCTGGCGTAATTAAAATTTGCGACAGTAGAAAATTATTTTTTGAATAATTTACTATAAAAAGCAATCCCTGGCGTAATTAAAATTTGCGACAGTAAAAAATTATTTTTTGAATAATTTACTATATAAAGGCAATCCCTAGCGCAATTAAAACTTGGGACAGTAAAAAATTATTTTTTGAATAATTTACTATAGAAAAGGCAATCCCTGGCGTAATTAAAATTTGCGACAGTAAAAAATTATTTTTTGAATAATTTACTATAGAAAAGGCAATCCCTGCGCACTTAAAATTTGCGACAGTAAAAAATTATTTTTAGAATAATTTACTATAGAAAAGGCAATCCCTGGCGTAATTAAAATTTGCGACAGTAGAAAATTATTTTTTGAATAATTTACTATAGAAAAGGCAATCCCTGGCGTAATTAAAATTTGCGACAGTAAAAAATTATTTTTTGAATAATTTACTATAGAAAAGGCAATCCCTGGCGCAATTAAAACTTGCGATAGTAAAAAAATTATTTTTTGAATAATTTACTATAGAAAAGGCAATCCCTGGCGGATTTGAAATTTGCGACAGTAAAAAATTATTTTTTGAATAATTTACTATATAAAAGGAAATCCCTGGCGTAATTAAAATTTGCGACAGTAAAAAATTAATTTGTGAGAAATTTACTATAGAAAAGGCAATCTCTGGCGCAATTAAAACTTGCGATAGTAAAAAATTATTTTTTGAATAATTTACTGTAGAAAAGGTAATCCCTGGCGCAATTAAAACTTGCGATAGTAAAAAATTATTTTTTGAATAATTTACTATAGAAAAGGCAATCCCTGGCGGATTTGAAATTTGCGACAGTAAAAAATTATTTTTTGAATAATTTACTATATAAAAGGCAATCCCTGGCGTAATTAAAATTTGCGACAGTATAAAATTATTTTTTGCAAAATTTACTATAGAAAAGGCAATCCCTGGCGTAATTAAGATTTGCGACAGTAAAAAATTATTTTTTGAATAATTTACTATAGAAAAGGCAATCCCTGGCGCACTTAAAATTTGCGACAGTAAAAAATTATTTTAGAATAATTTACTATAGAAAAGGCAATCCCTGGCGTAATTAAAATTTGCGACAGTAGAAAATTATTTTTTGAATAATTTACTATAAAAAGGCAATCCCTGGCGCAATTAAAATTTGCGACAGTAGAAAATTATTTTTTGAATAATTTACTATAGAAAAGGCAATCCCTGGCGCTATTAAAATTTGCGACAGTAGAAAATTATTTTTTGAATAATTTACTATAGAAAAGCAATCCCTGGCGTAATTAAAATTTGCGACAGTAAAAAATTATTTTTTGAATAATTTACTATAGAAAAGGCAATCCCTGGCGCACTTAAAATTTGCGACAGTAAAAAATTATTTTTAGAATAATTTACTATAGAAAAGGCAATCCCTGGCGTAATTAAAATTTGCGACAGTAGAAAATTATTTTTTGAATAATTTACTATAGAAAAGGCAATCCCTGGCGTAATTAAAATTTGCGACAGTAAAAAATTATTTTTTGAATAATTTACTATAGAAAAGGCAATCCCTGGCGCAATTAAAACTTGCGATAGTAAAAAATTATTTTTTGAATAATTTACTATAGAAAAGGCAATCCCTGGCGGATTTGAAATTTGCGACAGTAAAAAATTATTTTTTGAATAATTTACTATATAAAAGGCAATCCCTGGCGTAATTAAAATTTGCGACAGTATAAAATTATTTTTTGCAAAATTTACTATAGAAAAGGCAATCCCTGGCGTAATTAAGATTTGCGACAGTAAAAAATTATTTTTTGAATAATTTACTATAGAAAAGGCAATCCCTGGCGCACTTAAAATTTGCGACAGTAAAAAATTATTTTTTAGAATAATTTACTATAGAAAAAGGCAATCCCTGGCGTAATTAAAATTTGCGACAGTAGAAAATTATTTTTTGAATAATTTACTATAAAAAGGCAATCCCTGGCGCAATTAAAATTTGCGACAGTAGAAAATTATTTTTTGAATAATTTACTATAGAAAAGGCAATCCCTGGCGCTATTAAAATTTGCGACAGTAGAAAATTATTTTTTGAATAATTTACTATAGAAAAGGCAATCCCTGGCGTAATTAAAATTTGCGACAGTAAAAAAATTATTTTTTGAATAATTTACTATAGAAAAGGCAATCCCTGGCGCACTTAAAATTTGCGACAGTAAAAAATTATTTTTAGAATAATTTACTATAGAAAAGGCAATCCCTGGCGTAATTAAAATTTGCGACAGTAGAAAATTATTTTTTGAATAATTTACTATAGAAAAGGCAATCCCTGGCGTAATTAAAATTTGCGACAGTAAAAAATTATTTTTTGAATAATTTACTATAGAAAAGGCAATCCCTGGCGCAATTAAAACTTGCGATAGTAAAAAATTATTTTTTGAATAATTTACTATAGAAAAGGCAATCCCTGGCGGATTTGAAATTTGCGACAGTAAAAAATTATTTTTTGAATAATTTACTATAGAAAAGGCAATCCCTGGCGTAATTAAAATTTGCGACAGTATAAAATTATTTTTTGCAAAATTTACTATAGAAAAGGCAATCCCTGGCGTAATTAAGATTTGCGACAGTAAAAAATTATTTTTTGAATAATTTACTATAGAAAAGGCAATCCCTGGCGTAATTAAAATTTGCGACAGTAAAATATTATTTTTTGAATAATTTACTATAGAAAAGGCAATCCCTGGCACAATTAAAACTTGCGGTAGTAAAAAATTATTTTTTGAATAATTTACTATATAAAAGGCAATCCCTGGCGCAATTAAAACTTGGGACAGTAAAAAATTATTTTTTGAATAATTTACTATAGAAAAGGCAATCCCTGGCATAATTAAAATTTGCGACAGTAGAAAATTATTTTTTGAATAATTTACTATAGAAAAGGCAATCCCTGGCGTATTTAAAATTTGCGACAGTTGAAAATTATTTTTTGTATAATTTACTATAGAAAAGGCAATCCCTGGCGTAATTAAAATTTGCGACAGTTGAAAATTATTTTTTGAATAATTTACTATAGAAAAGGCAATCCCTGGCGTATATAAAATTTGCGACAGTAAAAAATTAATTTGTGAGAAATTTACTATAGAAAAGGCAATCCCTGGCGTAATTAAAATTTGCGACAGTAGAAAATTATTTTTTGAATAATTTACTATAGAAAAGGCAATCCCTGGCGTTTTTAAAAATTTGCGACAGTAGAAAATTATTTTTTGAATAATTTACTATAGAAAAGGCAATCCCTGGCGTAATTAAAATTTGCGACAGTAAAAAATTATTTTTTGAATAATTTACTATAGAAAAGGCAATCCCTGGCGTATTTAAAATTTGCGACAGTAAAAATTAATATTTTGAAAAATTTACTATAGAAAAGGCGATCCCTGGCGCAATTAAAACTTGCGACAGTAGAAAATTATTTTTTGAATAATTTACTATAGAAAAGGCAATCCCTGGCGTTTTTAAAATTTGCGACAGTAGAAAATTATTTTTTGAATAATTTTACTATAGAAAAGGCAATTCCTGGCGCACTTAAAATTTGCGACAGTAAAAAATTATTTTTTGCAAAATTTACTATAGAAAAGGCAATCCCTGGCGTAATTAAAATTTGCGACAGTAGAAAATTATTTTTTGAAAATTTACGATAGAAAAGGCAATCCCTGGGCGCAATTCAAATTTGCGACAGTAAAAAATTATTTTTTGAATAATTTACTATAGAAAAGGCAATCCCTGGCGCTATTAAAATTTACGACAGTAGAAAATTATTTTTTGAATAATTTACTATAGAAAAGGCAATCCCTGGCGTATATAAAATTTGCGACAGTAAAAAATTAATTTGTGAGAAATTTACTATAGAAAAAGGCAATCCCTGGCGTAATTAAAATTTGCGACAGTAGAAAATTATTTTTTGAATAATTTACTATAGAAAAGGCAATCCCTGGCGCTATTAAAATTTGCGACAGTAGAAAATTATTTTTTGAATAATTTACTATAGAAAAGGCAAGCCCTGGCGTAATTAAAATTTGCGACAGTAAAAAATTATTTTTTGAATAATTTACTATAGAAAAGGCAATCCCTGGCGCACTTAAAATTTGCGACAGTAAAAAATTATTTTTAGAATAATTTACTATAGAAAAGGCAATCCCTGGCGTAATTAAAATTTGCGACAGTAGAAAATTATTTTTTGAATAATTTACTATAGTTAGGCAATCCCTGGCGTAATTAAAATTTGCGACAGTAAAAAATTATTTTTTGAATAATTTACTATAGAAAAGGTAATCCCTGGCGCAATTAAAACTTGCGATAGTAAAAAATTATTTTTTGAATAATTTACTATAGAAAAGGCAATCCCTGGCGGATTTGAAATTTGCGACAGTAAAAAATTATTTTTTGAATAATTTACTATAGAAAAGGCAATCCCTGGCGTAATTAAAATTTGCGACAGTATAAAATTATTTTTTGCAAAATTTACTATAGAAAAGGCAATCCCTGGCGTAATTAAGATTTGCGACAGTAAAAAATTATTTTTTGAATAATTTACTATAGAAAAGGCAATCCCTGGCGTAATTAAAATTTGCGACAGTAAAATATTATTTTTTGAATAATTTACTATAGAAAAGGCAATCCCTGGCACAATTAAAACTTGCGGTAGTAAAAAATTATTTTTTGAATAATTTACTATATAAAAGGCAATCCCTGGCGCAATTAAAACTTGGGACAGTAAAAAATTATTTTTTGAATAATTTACTATAGAAAAGGCAATCCCTGGCATAATTAAAATTTGCGACAGTAGAAAATTATTTTTTGAATAATTTACTATAGAAAAGGCAATCCCTGGCGTATTTAAAATTTGCGACAGTTGAAAATTATTTTTGAATAATTTACTATAGAAAAGGCAATCCCTGGCGTAATTAAAATTTGCGACAGTTGAAAATTATTTTTTGAATAATTTACTATAGAAAAGGCAATCCCTGGCGTATATAAAATTTGCGACAGTAAAAAATTAATTTGTGAGAAATTTACTATAGAAAAGGCAATCCCTGGCGTAATTAAAATTTGCGACAGTAGAAAATTATTTTTTGAATAATTTACTATAGAAAAGGCAATCCCTGGCGTTTTTAAAATTTGCGACAGTAGAAAATTATTTTTTGAATAATTTACTATAGAAAAGGCAATCCCTGGCGTAATTAAAATTTGCGACAGTAAAAAATTATTTTTTGAATAATTTACTATAGAAAAGGCAATCCCTGGCGTATTTAAAATTTGCGACAGTAAAAAATTAATATTTTGAAAAATTTACTATAGAAAAGGCAATCCCTGGCGCAATTAAAACTTGCGACAGTAGAAAATTATTTTTTGAATAATTTACTATAGAAAAGGCAATCCCTGGCGTTTTTAAAATTTGCGACAGTAGAAAATTATTTTTTGAATAATTTACTATAGAAAAGGCAATTCCTGGCGCACTTAAAATTTGCGACAGTAAAAAATTATTTTTTGCAAAATTTACTATAGAAAAGGCAATCCCTGGCGTAATTAAAATTTGCGACAGTAGAAAATTATTTTTTGAAAATTTACGATAGAAAAGGCAATCCCTGGCGCAATTCAAATTTGCGACAGTAAAAAATTATTTTTTGAATAATTTACTATAGAAAAGGCAATCCCTGGCGCTATTAAAATTTACGACAGTAGAAAATTATTTTTTGAATAATTTACTATAGAAAAGGCAATCCCTGGCGTATATAAAATTTGCGACAGTAAAAAATTAATTTGTGAGAAATTTACTATAGAAAAGGCAATCCCTGGCGTAATTAAAATTTGCGACAGTAGAAAATTATTTTTTGAATAATTTACTATAGAAAAGGCAATCCCTGGCGCTATTAAAATTTGCGACAGTAGAAAATTATTTTTTGAATAATTTACTATAGAAAAGGCAAGCCCTGGCGTAATTAAAATTTGCGACAGTAAAAAATTATTTTTTGAATAATTTACTATAGAAAAGGCAATCCCTGGCGCACTTAAAATTTGCGACAGTAAAAAATTATTTTTAGAATAATTTACTATAGAAAAGGCAATCCCTGGCGTAATTAAAATTTGCGACAGTAGAAAATTATTTTTTGAATAATTTACTATAGTTAGGCAATCCCTGGCGTAATTAAAATTTGCGACAGTAAAAAATTATTTTTTGAATAATTTACTATAGAAAAGGTAATCCCTGGCGCAATTAAAACTTGCGATAGTAAAAAATTATTTTTTGAATAATTTACTATAGAAAAGGCAATCCCTGGCGGATTTGAAATTTGCGACAGTAAAAAATTATTTTTTGAATAATTTACTATAGAAAAGGCAATCCCTGGCGTAATTAAAATTTGCGACAGTATAAAATTATTTTTTGCAAAATTTACTATAGAAAAGGCAATCCCTGGCGTAATTAAGATTTGCGACAGTAAAAAATTATTTTTTGAATAATTTACTATAGAAAAGGCAATCCCTGGCGTAATTAAAATTTGCGACAGTAAAATATTATTTTTTGAATAATTTACTATAGAAAAGGCAATCCCTGGCACAATTAAAACTTGCGGTAGTAAAAAATTATTTTTTGAATAATTTACTATATAAAAGGCAATCCCTGGCGCAATTAAAACTTGGACAGTAAAAAAATTATTTTTTGAATAATTTACTATAGAAAAGGCAATCCCTGGCATAATTAAAATTTGCGACAGTAGAAAATTATTTTTTGAATAATTTACTATAGAAAAGGCAATCCCTGGCGTATTTAAAATTTGCGACAGTTGAAAATTATTTTTTGAATAATTTACTATAGAAAAGGCAATCCCTGGCGTAATTAAAATTTGCGACAGTTGAAAATTATTTTTTGAATAATTTACTATAGAAAAGGCAATCCCTGGCGTATATAAAATTTGCGACAGTAAAAAATTAATTTGTGAGAAATTTACTATAGAAAAGGCAATCCCTGGCGTAATTAAAATTTGCGACAGTAGAAAATTATTTTTTGAATAATTTACTATAGAAAAGGCAATCCCTGGCGTTTTTAAAATTTGCGACAGTAGAAAATTATTTTTTTGAATAATTTACTATAGAAAAGGCAATCCCTGGCGTAATTAAAATTTGCGACAGTAAAAAATTATTTTTTGAATAATTTACTATAGAAAAGGCAATCCCTGGCGTATTTAAAATTTGCGACAGTAAAAAATTAATATTTTGAAAAAATTTACTATAGAAAAGGCAATCCCTGGCGCAATTAAAACTTGCGACAGTAGAAAATTATTTTTTTGAATAATTTACTATAGAAAAGGCAATCCCTGGCGTTTTTAAAATTTGCGACAGTAGAAAATTATTTTTTGAATAATTTACTATAGAAAAAGGCAATTCCTGGCGCACTTAAAATTTGCGACAGTAAAAAATTATTTTTGCAAAATTTACTATAGAAAAGGCAATCCCTGGCGTAATTAAAATTTGCGACAGTAGAAAATTATTTTTTGAAAATTTACGATAGAAAAGGCAATCCCTGGCGTATATAAAATTTGCGACAG
Organism: Dioctria linearis; assembly: GCA_963930735.1. Lineage (NCBI taxonomy): Eukaryota > Metazoa > Arthropoda > Insecta > Diptera > Asilidae > Dioctria > Dioctria linearis. The sequence goes on along the minus strand of CAWVNZ010000429.1, from coordinate 215,899 downwards.
TAAAAAATTAATTTGTGAGAAATTTACTATAGAAAAGGCAATCCCTGGCGTAATTAAAATTTGCGACAGTAGAAAATTATTTTTTGAATAATTTACTATAGAAAAGGCAATCCCTGGCGCTATTAAAATTTGCGACAGTAGAAAATTATTTTTTGAATAATTTACTATAGAAAAAGCAATCCCTGGCGTAATTAAAATTTGCGACAGTAAAAAATTATTTTTTGAATAATTTACTATAGAAAAGGCAATCCCTGCGCACTTAAAATTTGCGACAGTAAAAAATTATTTTTAGAATAATTTACTATAGAAAAGGCAATCCCTGGCGTAATTAAAATTTGCGACAGTAGAAAATTATTTTTTGAATAATTTACTATAGAAAAGGCAATCCCTGGCGTAATTAAAATTTGCGACAGTAAAAAATTATTTTTTGAATAATTTACTATAGAAAAGGCAATCCCTGGCGCAATTAAAACTTGCGATAGTAAAAAATTATTTTTTGAATAATTTACTATAGAAAAGGCAATCCCTGGCGGATTTGAAATTTGCGACAGTAAAAAATTATTTTTTGAATAATTTACTATAGAAAAGGCAATCCCTGGCGTAATTAAAATTTGCGACAGTATAAAATTATTTTTTGCAAAATTTACTATAGAAAAGGCAATCCCTGGCGTAATTAAGATTTGCGACAGTAAAAAATTATTTTTTGAATAATTTACTATAGAAAAGGCAATCCCTGGCGTAATTAAAATTTGCGACAGTAAAATATTATTTTTTGAATAATTTACTATAGAAAAGGCAATCCCTGGCACAATTAAAACTTGCGGTAGTAAAAAATTATTTTTTGAATAATTTACTATATAAAAGGCAATCCCTGGCGCAATTAAAACTTGGGACAGTAAAAAATTATTTTTTGAATAATTTACTATAGAAAAGGCAATCCCTGGCATAATTAAAATTTGCGACAGTAGAAAATTATTTTTTGAATAATTTACTATAGAAAAGGCAATCCCTGGCGTATTTAAAATTTGCGACAGTTGAAAATTATTTTTTGAATAATTTACTATAGAAAAGGCAATCCCTGGCGTAATTAAAATTTGCGACAGTTGAAAATTATTTTTTGAATAATTTACTATAGAAAAGGCAATCCCTGGCGTATATAAAATTTGCGACAGTAAAAAATTAATTTGTGAGAAATTTACTATAGAAAAGGCAATCCCTGGCGTAATTAAAATTTGCGACAGTAGAAAATTATTTTTTGAATAATTTACTATAGAAAAGGCAATCCCTGGCGTTTTTAAAATTTGCGACAGTAGAAAATTATTTTTTGAATAATTTACTATAGAAAAGGCAATCCCTGGCGTAATTAAAATTTGCGACAGTAAAAAATTATTTTTTGAATAATTTACTATAGAAAAGGCAATCCCTGGCGTATTTAAAATTTGCGACAGTAAAAAATTAATATTTTGAAAAATTTACTATAGAAAAGGCAATCCCTGGCGCAATTAAAACTTGCGACAGTAGAAAATTATTTTTTGAATAATTTACTATAGAAAAGGCAATCCCTGGCGTTTTTAAAATTTGCGACAGTAGAAAATTATTTTTTGAATAATTTACTATAGAAAAGGCAATTCCTGGCGCACTTAAAATTTGCGACAGTAAAAAATTATTTTTTGCAAAATTTACTATAGAAAAGGCAATCCCTGGCGTAATTAAAATTTGCGACAGTAGAAAATTATTTTTTGAAAATTTACGATAGAAAAGGCAATCCCTGGCGCAATTCAAATTTGCGACAGTAAAAAATTATTTTTTGAATAATTTACTATAGAAAAGGCAATCCCTGGCGCTATTAAAATTTGCGACAGTAGAAAATTATTTTTTGAATAATTTACTATAGAAAAGGAAATCCCTGGCGTAATTAAAATTTGCGACAGTAAAAAATTAATTTGTGAGAAATTTACTATAGAAAAGGCAATCCCTGGCGCAATTAAAACTTGCGATAGTAAAAAATTATTTTTTGAATAATTTACTGTAGAAAAGGCAATCCCTGGCTTAATTAAAATTTGCGACAGTTGAAAATTATTTTTTGAATAATTTACTATAGAAAAGGCAATCCCTGGCGCAATTAAAATTTGCGACAGTAGAAAATTATTTTTTGAATAATTTACTATAGAAAAGGCAATCCCTGGCGCAATTAAAATTTGCAACAGTAGAAAATTATTTTTTGCAAAATTTACTATAGAAAAGGCAATCCCGGGCGCAATTAAAACTTGCGATAGTAAAAAAATATTTTTTGAATAATTTACTATAGAAAAGGCAATCCCTGGCGGATTTGAAATATGCGACAGTAAACAATTATTTTTTGAATAATTTACTATAGAAAAGGCAATCCCTGGCGTAATTAAAATTTGCGACAGTATAAAATTATTTTTTGCAAAATTTACTATAGAAAAGGCAATCCCTGGCGTAATTAAAATGTGCGACAGTAAAAAATTATTTTGTGAATAATTTACTATAGAAAAGGCAATCCCTGGCGTAATTAAAATTTGCGACAGTAAAAAATTATTTTTTGAATAATTTACTATAGAAAAGGCAATCCCTGGCGCAATTAAAACTTGCGATAGTAAAAAATTATTTTTTGAATAATTTACTATAGAAAAGGCAATCCCTGGCGTATTTAAAATTTGCGACAGTAAAAAATTATTTTTTTGAATAATTTACTATAGAAAAGGCAATCCCTGGCGCAATTAAAATTTGCGACAGTAGAAAATTATTTTTTGAATAATTTACTATAGAAAAGGCAATCCCTGGCGCAATTAAAATTTGCGACAGTAGAAAATTATTTTTTGAATAATTTACTATAGAAAAGGCAATCCCTGGCGTAATTAAAATTTGCGACAGTAAAAAATTATTTTTTGAATAATTCACTATAGAAAAGGCAATCTCTGGCGCACATAAAATTTGCGACAGTAAAAAATTATTTTTTGAATAATTTACTATAGAAAAGGCAATCCCTGGCGTAATTAAAATTTGCGACAGTAGAAAATTATTTTTTGAATAATTTACTATAGAAAAGGCAATCCCTGGCGCTATTAAAATTTGCGACAGTAGAAAATTATTTTTTGAATAATTTACTATAGAAAAGGCAATCCCTGGCGTATATAAAATTTGCGACAGTAAAAAATTAATTTGTGAGAAATTTACTATAGAAAAGGCAATCCCTGGCGTAATTAAAATTTGCGACAGTAGAAAATTATTTTTTGAATAATTTACTATAGAAAAGGCAATCCCTGGCGCTATTAAAATTTGCGACAGTAGAAAATTATTTTTTGAATAATTTACTATAGAAAAGGCAATCCCTGGCGTAATTAAAATTTGCGACAGTAAAAAATTATTTTTTGAATAATTTACTATAGAAAAGGCAATCCCTGGCGCACTTAAAATTTGCGACAGTAAAAAATTATTTTTAGAATAATTTACTATAGAAAAGGCAATCCCTGGCGTAATTAAAATTTGCGACAGTAGAAAATTATTTTTTGAATAATTTACTATAGAAAAGGCAATCCCTGGCGTAATTAAAATTTGCGACAGTAAAAAATTATTTTTTGAATAATTTACTATAGAAAAGGCAATCCCTGGCGCAATTAAAACTTGCGATAGTAAAAAATTATTTTTTGAATAATTTACTATAGAAAAGGCAATCCCTGGCGGATTTGAAATTTGCGACAGTAAAAAATTATTTTTTGAATAATTTACTATAGAAAAGGCAATCCCTGGCGTAATTAAAATTTGCGACAGTATAAAATTATTTTTTGCAAAATTTACTATAGAAAAGTCAATCCCTGGCGTAATTAAGATTTGCGACAGTAAAAAATTATTTTTTGAATAATTTACTATAGAAAAGGCAATCCCTGGCGTAATTAAAATTTGCGACAGTAAAATATTATTTTTTGAATAATTTACTATAGAAAAGGCAATCCCTGGCACAATTAAAACTTGCGGTAGTAAAAAATTATTTTTTGAATAATTTACTATATAAAAGGCAATCCCTGGCGCAATTAAAACTTGGGACAGTAAAAAATTATTTTTTGAATAATTTACTATAGAAAAGGCAATCCCTGGCATAATTAAAATTTGCGACAGTAGAAAATTATTTTTTGAATAATTTACTATAGAAAAGGCAATCCCTGGCGTATTTAAAATTTGCGACAGTTGAAAATTATTTTTTGAATAATTTACTATAGAAAAGGCAATCCCTGGCGTAATTAAAATTTGCGACAGTTGAAAATTATTTTTTGAATAATTTACTATAGAAAAGGCAATCCCTGGCGTATATAAAATTTGCGACAGTAAAAAATTAATTTGTGAGAAATTTACTATAGAAAAGGCAATCCCTGGCGTAATTAAAATTTGCGACAGTAGAAAATTATTTTTTGAATAATTTACTATAGAAAAGGCAATCCCTGGCGTTTTTAAAATTTGCGACAGTAGAAAATTATTTTTTGAATAATTTACTATAGAAAAGGCAATCCCTGGCGTAATTAAAATTTGCGACAGTAAAAAATTATTTTTTGAATAATTTACTATAGAAAAGGCAATCCCTGGCGTATTTAAAATTTGCGACAGTAAAAAATTAATATTTTGAAAAATTTACTATAGAAAAGGCAATCCCTGGCGCAATTAAACTTGCGACAGTAGAAAATTATTTTTTGAATAATTTACTATAGAAAAGGCAATCCCTGGCGTTTTTAAAATTTGCGACAGTAGAAAATTATTTTTTGAATAATTTACTATAGAAAAGGCAATTCCTGGCGCACTTAAAATTTGCGACAGTAAAAAATTATTTTTTGCAAAATTTACTATAGAAAAGGCAATCCCTGGCGTAATTAAAATTTGCGACAGTAGAAAATTATTTTTTGAAAATTTACGATAGAAAAGGCAATCCCTGGCGCAATTCAAATTTGCGACAGTAAAAAATAATTTTTTGAATAATTTACTATAGAAAAGGCAATCCCTGGCGCTATTAAAATTTGCGACAGTAGAAAATTATTTTTTGAATAATTTACTATAGAAAAGGAAATCCCTGGCGTAATTAAAATTTGCGACAGTAAAAAATTAATTTGTGAGAAATTTACTATAGAAAAGGCAATCCCTGGCGCAATTAAAACTTGCGATAGTAAAAAATTATTTTTTGAATAATTTACTGTAGAAAAGGCAATCCCTGGCTTAATTAAAATTTGCGACAGTTGAAAATTATTTTTTGAATAATTTACTATAGAAAAGGCAATCCCTGGCGCAATTAAAATTTGCGACAGTAGAAAATTATTTTTTGAATAATTTACTATAGAAAGGCAATCCCTGGCGCAATTAAAATTTGCAACAATAGAAAATTATTTTTTGCAAAATTTACTATAGAAAAGGCAATCCCGGGCGCAATTAAAACTTGCGATAGTAAAAAAATATTTTTTGAATAATTTACTATAGAAAAGGCAATCCCTGGCGGATTTGAAATATGCGACAGTAAACAATTATTTTTTGAATAATTTACTATAGAAAAGGCAATCCCTGGCGTAATTAAAATTTGCGACAGTATAAAATTATTTTTTGCAAAATTTACTATAGAAAAGGCAATCCCTGGCGTAATTAAAATTTGCGACAGTAAAAAATTATTTTGTGAATAATTTACTATAGAAAAGGCAATCCCTGGCGTAATTAAAATTTGCGACAGTAAAAAATTATTTTTTGAATAATTTACTATAGAAAAGGCAATCCCTGGCGCAATTAAAACTTGCGATAGTAAAAAATTATTTTTTGAATAATTTACTATAGAAAAGGCAATCCCTGGCGTATTTAAAATTTGCGACAGTAAAAAATTATTTTTTTGAATAATTTACTATAGAAAAGGCAATCCCTGGCGCAATTAAAATTTGCGACAGTAGAAAATTATTTTTTGAATAATTTACTATAGAAAAGGCAATCCCTGGCGTATTTAAAATTTGCGACAGTAAAAAATTAATTTTTTGAATAATTTACTATAGAAAAGGCAATCCCTGGCGCAATTAAAATTTGCGACAGTAGAAAATTATTTTTTGAATAATTTACTATAGAAAAGGCAATCCCTGGCGCAATTAAAATTTGCGACAGTAGAAAATTATTTTTTGAATAATTTACTATAGAAAAGGCAATCCCTGGCGTAATTAAAATTTGCGACAGTAAAAAATTATTTTTTGAATAATTCACTATAGAAAAGGCAATCTCTGGCGCACATAAAATTTGCGACAGTAAAAAAATTATTTTTTGAATAATTTACTATAGAAAAGGCAATCCCTGGCGTAATTAAAATTTGCGACAGTAGAAAATTATTTTTTGAATAATTTACTATAGAAAAAGCAATCCCTGGGATATTTAAAATTTGCGACAGTAAAAAATTATTTTTTGAATAATTTACTATAGAAAAGGCAATCCCTGGCGTATTTAAAATTTGCGACAGTAGAAAATTATTTTTTGAATAATTTACTATAGAAAAGGTAATCCCTGGCGTAATTAAAATTTGCGACAGTAGAAAATTATTTTTTTGCAAAATTTACTATAGAAAAGGCAATCCCTGGCCTATTTAAAATTTGCGAGAATAAAAAATTATTTTTAGAATAATTTACTATAGAAAAGGCAATCCCTGGCTTAATTAAAATTTGCTACAGTAAAAAAATTATTTTTTGAATAATTTACTATAGAAAAGGCAATCCCTGGCGCACTTAAAATTTGCGACAGTAAAAAATTATTTTTTGAATAATTTACTATAGAAAAGGCAATCCCTGGCGTAATTAAAATTTGCGACAGTAGAAAATTATTTTTTGAATAATTTACTATAGAAAAGGCAATCCCTGGCGCAATTACAATTTGCGACAGTAGAAAATTATTTTTTGAATAATTTAGTATAGAAAAGGCAATCCCTGGCGTATTTAAAATTTGCGACAGTAAAAAATTAATATTTTGAAAAATTTACTGTAGAAAAGGCAATCCCTGGCGCAATTAAAATTTGCGACAGTAAAAAATTTTTTTTTGAATAATTTACTATAGAAAAGGCAATCCCTGGCGCACTTAAAATTTGCGACAGTAAAAAATTAATTTGTGAGAAATTTACTATAGAAAAGGCAATCCCTGGCGGATTTGAAATTTGCGACAGTAAAAAATTATTTTTTGAATAATTTACTATAGAAAAGGCAATCCCTGGCGGATTTGAAATTTGCGACAGTAAAAAATTATTTTTTGAATAATTTACTATAGAAAAGGCAATCCCTGGCGTATTTAAAATTTGCGACAGTAAACAATTAATTTGTGAGAAATTTACTATAGAAAAGGCAATCCCTGGCGTAATTAAAATTTACGACAGTAGAAAATTATTTTTTGAATAATTTACTATAGAAAAGGCAATCCCTGGCGTAATTAAAATTTGCGACAGTAGAAAATTATTTTTTTGCAAAATTTACTATAGAAAAGACAATCCCTGGCGTATTTAAAATTTGCGACAGTAAAAAATTATTTTTTGAATAATTTACTATAGAAAAGGCAATCCCTGGCGCACTTAAAATTTGCGACAGTAAAAAATTATTTTTTGAATAATTTACTATAGAAAAGGCAATCCCTGGCGTATTTATAAAATTAATTTGTGAGAAATTTACTATAGAAAAGGCAATCCCTGGCGTATTTATAAAATTAATTTGTGAGAAATTTACTATAGAAAAGGCAATCCCTGGCGTAATTAAAATTTGCTTCAGTAGAAAATTATTTTTTGAATAATTTACTATAGAAAAGGCAATCCCTGGCGTATTTAAAATTTGCGACAGTTGAAAATTATTTTTTGAATAATTTACTATAGAAAAGGCAATCCCTGGCGCACTTAAAATTTGCGACAGTAAAAAATTATTTTTTGAATAATTTACTATAGAAAAGGCAATCCCTGGCGTATTTAAAATTTGCGACAGTAAAAAATAATTTTTTGATTAATTTACTATAGAAAAGGCAATCCCTGGGATATTTAAAATTTGCGACAGTAAAAAATTATTTTTTGAAAAATTTACTATAGAAAAGGCAATCCCTGGCGTAATTAAAATTTGCGACCGTAGAAAATTATTTTTTGCAAAATTTACTATAGAAAAGGCAATCCCTGGCGTATTTAAAATTTGCGACAGTAGAAAATTATTTTTTGAATAATTTACTATAGAAAAGGCAATCCCTGGCGTATTTAAAATTTGCGACAGTAAAAAATTAATATTTTGAAAAATTTACTGTAGAAAAGGCCATCCCTGGCGCAATTAAAACATGCGATAGTAAAAAATTATTTTTTGAATAATTTACTATTGAAAAGGCAATCCCTGGCGGATTTGAAATTTGTGACAGTAAAAAATTATTTTTTGAATAATTTACTATAGAAAAGGCAATCCCTGGCGGATTTGAAATTTGCGACAGTAAAAAATTATTTTTTGAATAATTTACTATAGAAAAGGCAATCCCTGGCGTATTTAAAATTTGCGACAGTAAAAAATTAATTTGTGCGAAATTTACTATAGAAAAGGCAATCCCTGGCGTATTTAAAATTTGCGACAGTAAAAAATTAATTTGTGAGAAATTTACTATAGAAAAGGCAATCCCTGGGATATTTAAAATTTGCGACAGTAAAAAATTATTTTCTTGCAAAATTTACTATAGAAAAGGCAATCCCTGGCGTATTTAAAATTTGCGACAGTAAAAAAATATTTTTTGAATAATTTACTATAGAAAAGGCAATCCCTGGCGCACTTAAAATTTGTGACAGTAAAAAATTATTTTTTGAATAATTTACTATAGAAAAGGCAATCCCTGGCGCAATTAAAATTTGCGACAGTAGAAAATTATTTTTTGAATAATTTACTGTAGAAAAGGCAATCCCTGGCTTAATTAAAATTTGCGACAGTTGAAAATTATTTTTTGAATAATTTACTATAGAAAAGGCAATCCCTGGCGCAATTAAAATTTGCGACAGTAGAAAATTATTTTTTGAATAATTTACTATAGAAAAGGCAATCCCTGGCGCAATTAAAATTTGCAACAGTAGAAAATTATTTTTTGCAAAATTTACTATAGAAAAGGCAATCCCGGGCGCAATTAAAACTTGCGATAGTAAAAAAATATTTTTTGAATAATTTACTATAGAAAAGGCAATCCCTGGCGGATTTGAAATATCCGACAGTAAACAATTATTTTTTGAATAATTTACTATAGAAAAGGCAATCCCTGGCGTAATTAAAATTTGCGACAGTATAAAATTATTTTTTGCAAAATTTACTATAGAAAAGGCAATCCCTGGCGTAATTAAAATTTGCGACAGTAAAAAATTATTTTGTGAATAATTTACTATAGAAAAGGCAATCCCTGGCGTAATTAAAATTTGCGACAGTAAAAAATTATTTTTTGAATAATTTACTATAGAAAAGGCAATCCCTGGCGCAATTAAAACTTGCGATAGTAAAAAATTATTTTTTGAATAATTTACTATAGAAAAGGCAATCCCTGGCGTATTTAAAATTTGCGACAGTAAAAAATTATTTTTTTGATTAATTTACTATAGAAAAGGCAATCCCTGGCGCAATTAAAATTTGCGACAGTAGAAAATTATTTTTTGAATAATTTACTATAGAAAAGGCAATCCCTGGCGTATTTAAAATTTGCGACAGTAAAAAATTAATTTTTTGAATAATTTACTATAGAAAAGGCAATCCCTGGCGCAATTAAAATTTGCGACAGTAGAAAATTATTTTTTGAATAATTTACTATAGAAAAGGCAATCCCTGGCGCAATTAAAATTTGCGACAGTAGAAAATTATTTTTTGAATAATTTACTATAGAAAAGGCAATCCCTGGCGTAATTAAAATTTGCGACAGTAAAAAATTATTTTTTGAATAATTCACTATAGAAAAAGCAATCTCTGGCGCACATAAAATTTGCGACAGTAAAAAATTATTTTTTGAATAATTTACTATAGAAAAGGCAATCCCTGGCGTAATTAAAATTTGCGACAGTAGAAAATTATTTTTTGAATAATTTACTATAGAAAAGGCAATCCCTGGGATATTTAAAATTTGCGACAGTAAAAAATTATTTTTTGAATAATTTACTATAGAAAAGGCAATCCCTGGCGTATTTAAAATTTGCGACAGTAGAAAATTATTTTTTGAATAATTTACTATAGAAAAGGTAATCCCTGGCGTAATTAAAATTTGCGACAGTAGAAAATTATTTTTTTGCAAAATTTACTATAGAAAAGGCAATCCCTGGCCTATTTAAAATTTGCGAGAATAAAAAATTATTTTTAGAATAATTTACTATAGAAAAGGCAATCCCTGGCTTAATTAAAATTTGCTACAATAAAAAATTATTTTTTGAATAATTTACTATAGAAAAGGCAATCCGTGGCGCACTTAAAATTTGCGACAGTAAAAAATTATTTTTTGAATAATTTACTATAGAAAAGGCAATCCCTGGCGTAATTAAAATTTGCGACAGTAGAAAATTATTTTTTGAATAATTTACTATAGAAAAAGCAATCCCTGGCGCAATTACAATTTGCGACAGTAGAAAATAATTTTTTGAATAATTTAGTATAGAAAAGGCAATCCCTGGCGTATTTAAAATTTGCGACAGTAAAAAATTAATATTTTGAAAAATTTACTGTAGAAAAGGCAATCCCTGGCGCAATTAAAATTTGCGACAGTAAAAAATTTTTTTTTGAATAATTTACTATAGAAAAGGCAATCCCTGGCGCACTTAAAATTTGCGACAGTAAAAAATTAATTTGTGAGAAATTTACTATAGAAAAGGCAATCCCTGGCGGATTTGAAATTTGCGACAGTAAAAAATTATTTTTTGAATAATTTACTATAGAAAAGGCAATCCCTGGCGGATTTGAAATTTGCGACAGTAAAAAATTATTTTTTTTATAATTTACTATAGAAAAGGCAATCCCTGGCGTATTTAAAATTTGCGACAGTAAACAATTAATTTGTGAGAAATTTACTATAGAAAAGGCAATCCCTGGCGTAATTAAAATTTACGACAGTAGAAAATTATTTTTTGAATAATTTACTATAGAAAAGGCAATCCCTGGCGTAATTAAAATTTGCGACAGTAGAAAATTATTTTTTTGCAAAATTTACTATAGAAAAGACAATCCCTGGCGTATTTAAAATTTGCGACAGTAAAAAATTATTTTTTGAATAATTTACTATAGAAAAGGCAATCCCTGGCGCACTTAAAATTTGCGACAGTAAAAAATTATTTTTTGAATAATTTACTATAGAAAAGGCAATCCCTGGCGTATTTATAAAATTAATTTGTGAGAAATTTACTATAGAAAAGGCAATCCCTGGCGTATTTATAAAATTAATTTGTGAGAAATTTACTATAGAAAAGGCAATCCCTGGCGTAATTAAAATTTGCTTCAGTAGAAAATTATTTTTTGAATAATTTACTATAGAAAAGGCAATCCCTGGCGTATTTAAAATATGCGACAGTTGAAAATTATTTTTTGAATAATTTACTATAGAAAAGGCAATCCCTGGCGCACTTAAAATTTGCGACAGTAAAAAATTATTTTTTGAATAATTTACTATAGAAAAGGCAATCCCTGGCGTATTTAAAATTTGCGACAGTAAAAAATAATTTTTTGATTAATTTACTATAGAAAAGGCAATCCCTGGGATATTTAAAATTTGCGACAGTAAAAAATTATTTTTTGAAAAATTTACTATAGAAAAGGCAATCCCTGGCGTAATTAAAATTTGCGACCGTAGAAAATTATTTTTTGCAAAATTTACTATAGAAAAGGCAATCCCTGGCGTATTTAAAATTTGCGACAGTAGAAAATTATTTTTTGAATAATTTACCATAGAAAAGGCAATCCCTGGCGTATTTAAAATTTGCGACAGTAAAAAATTAATATTTTGAAAAATTTACTGTAGAAAAGGCCATCCCTGGCGCAATTAAAACTTGCGATAGTAAAAAATTATTTTTTGAATAATTTACTATTGAAAAGGCAATCCCTGGCGGATTTGAAATTTGTGACAGTAAAAAATTATTTTTTGAATAATTTACTATAGAAAAGGCAATCCCTGGCGGATTTGAAATTTGCGACAGTAAAAAATTATTTTTTGAATAATTTACTATAGAAAAGGCAATCCCTGGCGTATTTAAAATTTGCGACAGTAAAAAATTAATTTGTGCGAAATTTACTATAGAAAAGGCAATCCCTGGCGTATTTAAAATTTGCGACAGTAAAAAATTAATTTGTGAGAAATTTACTATAGAAAAGGCAATCCCTGGGATATATAAAATTTGCGACAGTAAAAAATTATTTTCTTGCAAAATTTACTATAGAAAAGGCAATCCCTGGCGTATTTAAAATTTGCGACAGTAAAAAATTATTTTTTGAATAATTTACTATAGAAAAGGCAATCCCTGGCGCACTTAAAATTTGCGACAGTAAAAAATTATTTTTTGAATAATTTACTATAGAAAAGGCAATCCCTGGCGTATTTATAAAATTAATTTGTGAGAAATTTACTATAGAAAAGGCAATCCCTGGCGTATTTATAAAATTAATTTGTGAGAAATTTACTATAGAAAAGGCAATCCCTGGCGTAATTAAAATTTGCTTCAGTAGAAAATTATTTTTTGAATAATTTACTATAGAAAAGGCAATCGCTGGCGTATTTAAAATTTGCGACAGTTGAAAATTATTTTTTGAATAATTTACTATAGAAAAGGCAATCCCTGGCGCACTTAAAATTTGCGACAGTAAAAAATTATTTTTTGAATAATTTACTATAGAAAAGGCAATCCCTGGCGTATTTAAAATTTGCGACAGTAAAAAATAATTTTTTGATTAATTTACTATAGAAAAGGCAACCCCTGGGATATTTAAAATTTGCGACAGTAAAAAATTATTTTTTGAAAAATTTACTATAGAAAAGGCAATCCCTGGCGTAATTAAAATTTGCGACCGTAGAAAATTATTTTTTGCAAAATTTACTATAGAAAAGGCAATCCCTGGCGTATTTAAAATTTGCGACAGTAGAAAATTATTTTTTGAATAATTTACTATAGAAAAGGCAATCCCTGGCGTATTTAAAATTTGCGACAGTAAAAAATTAATATTTTGAAAAATTTACTGTAGAAAAGGCCATCCCTGGCGCAATTAAAACTTGCGATAGTAAAAAATTATTTTTTGAATAATTTACTATTGAAAAGGCAATCCCTGGCGGATTTGAAATTTGTGACAGTAAAAAATTATTTTTTGAATAATTTACTATAGAAAAGGCAATCCCTGGCGGATTTGAAATTTGCGACAGTAAAAAATTATTTTTTGAATAATTTACTATAGAAAAGGCAATCCTTGGCGTATTTAAAATTTGCGACAGTAAAAAATTAATTTGTGCGAAATTTACTATAGAAAAGGCAATCCCTGGCGTATTTAAAATTTGCGACAGTAAAAAATTAATTTGTGAGAAATTTACTATAGAAAAGGCAATCCCTGGGATATATAAAATTTGCGACAGTAAAAAATTATTTTCTTGCGAAATTTACTATAGAAAAGGCAATCCCTGGCGTATTTAAAATTTGCGACAGTAAAAAATTATTTTTTGAATAATTTACTATAGAAAAGGCAATCCCTGGCGCACTTAAAATTTGTGACAGTAAAAAATTATTTTTTGAATAATTTACTATAGAAAAGGCAATCCCTGGCGTAATTAAAATTTGCGACAGTATAAAATTATTTTTTGAATAATTTACTATAGAAAAGGCAATCCCTGGCGTAATTAAAATTTGCGACATTAAAAAATTATTTTTTGAATAATTTACTATAGAAAAGGCAATCCCTGGCGCACTTAAAATTTGCGACAGTATAAAATTATTTTTTGAATAATTTACTATAGAAAAGGCAAACCCTGGCGCAATTAAAATTTGCGACAGTTGAAAATTATTTTTTGAATAATTTACTATAGAAAAGGCAATCCCTGGCCTATATAAAATTTGCGACAGTAAGAAATTAATTTGTGAGAAATTTACTATAGAAAAGGCAATACCTGGGATATTTAAAATTTGCGACAGTAAAAAATTATTTTTTGAATAATTTACTATAGAAAATTCAATCCCTGGGATATTTAAAATTTGCGACAATAAGAAATTAATTTGTGAGAAATTTACTATAGAAAAGGCAATCCCTGGGATATTTAAAATTTGCGACAGTAAAAAATTATTTTTTGAATAATTTACTATAGAAAAGGCAATGCCTGGGATATTTAAAATTTGCGACAGTTGAAAATTATTTTTTGAATAATTTACTATAGAAAAGGCAATCCCTGGCGTATTTAAAATTTGCGACAGAAAAAATTATTTTTTGAATAATTTACTATAGAAAAGGCAATCCCTGGCGCAATTACAATTTGCGACAGTAAAAAATTATTTTTTGAATAATTTACTATAAAAAAGGCAATCCCTGGCGCACTTAAAATTTGCGACAGTAAAAAATTATTTTTTGAATAATTTACTATAGAAAAGGCAATCCCTGGCGTAATTAAAATTTGCGACAGTAAAAAATTATTTTTTGAATAATTTACTATAGAAAAGGCAATCCCTGTCGCACTTAAAATTTGCGACAGTAAAAAATTATTTTTTGAATAATTTACTATAGAAAAGGCAATCCCTGGCGCAATTAAAATTTGCAACAGTAGAAAATTATTTTTTGCAAAATTTACTATAGAAAAGGCAATCCCTGGCGTAATTAAAATTTGCGACAGTAAAAAATTATTTTTTGAATAATTTACTATAGAAAAGGCAATCCCTGGCGCACTTAAAATTTGCGACAGTAAAAAATTATTTTTTGAATAATTTACTATAGCAAAGGCAATCCCTGGCGTAATTAAAATTTGCGACAGTAGAAAATTATTTTTTGTATAATTTACTATAGAAAAGGCAATCCCTGTGATATTTAAAATTTGCGACAGTAAAAAATTATTTTTTGAATAATTTACTATAGCAAAGGCAATCCCTGGCGTAATTAAAATTTGCGACAGTAGAAAATTATTTTTTGTATAATTTACTATAGAAAAGGCAATCCCTGTGATATTTAAAATTTGCGACAGTAAAAAATTATTTTTTGAATAATTTACTATAGAAAAGGCAATCCCTGGCGTATTTAAAATTTGCGACAGTAAAAAATTATTTTTTGAATAATTTACTATAGAAAAGGTAATCCCTGGCGCACTTAAAATTTGTGACAGTAAAAAATTATTTTTTGAATAATTTACTATAGAAAAGGCAATCCCTGGCGTAATTAAAATTTGCGACAGTATAAAATTATTTTTTGAATAATTTACTATAGAAAAGGCAATCCCTGGCGTAATTAAAATTTGCGACAGTAAAAAATTATTTTTTGAATAATTTACTATAGAAAAGGCAATCCCTGGCGCACTTAAAATTTGCGACAGTATAAAATTATTTTTTGAATAATTTACTATAGAAAAGGCAAACCCTGGCGCAATTAAAATTTGCGACAGTTGAAAATTATTTTTTGAATAATTTACTATAGAAAAGGCAATCCCTGGCCTATATAAAATTTGCGACAGTAAGAAATTAATTTGTGAGAAATTTACTATAGAAAAGGCAATACCTGGGATATTTAAAATTTGCGACAGTAAAACATTATTTTTTGAATAATTTACTATAGAAAAGGCAATCCCTGGGATATTTAAAATTTGCGACAGTAAGAAATTAATTTGTGAGAAATTTACTATACAAAAGGCAATCCCTGGGATATTTAAAATTTGCGACAGTAAAAAATTATTTTTTGAATAATTTACTATAGAAAAGGCAATGCCTGGGATATTTAAAATTTGCGACAGTTGAAAATTATTTTTTGAATAATTTACTATAGAAAAGGCAATCCCTGGCGTATTTAAAATTTGCGACAGAAAAAATTATTTTTTGAATAATTTACTATAGAAAAGGCAATCCCTGGCGCAATTACAATTTGCGACAGTAAAAAATTATTTTTTGAATAATTTACTATAGAAAAGGCAATCCCTGGCGCACTTAAAATTTGCGACAGTAAAAAATTATTTTTTGAATAATTTACTATAGAAAAGGCAATCCCTGGCGTAATTAAAATTTGCGACAGTAAAAAATTATTTTTTGAATAATTTACTATAGAAAAGGCAATCCCCGGCGCACTTAAAATTTGCGACAGTAAAAAATTATTTTTTGAATAATTTATTATAGAAGAGGCAATCCCTGGCGCAATTAAAATTTGCAACAGTAGAAAATTATTTTTTGCAAAATTTACTATAGAAAAGGCAATTCCTGGCGCAATTAAAATTTGCAACAGTAGAAAATTATTTTTTGCAAAATTTACTATAGAAAAGGCAATCCCTGGCGTAATTAAAATTTGCGACAGTAAAAAATTATTTTTTGAATAATTTACTATAGAAAAGGCAATCCCTGGCGCACTTAAAATTTGCGACAGTAAAAAATTATTTTTTGAATAATTTACTATAGCAAAGGCAATCCCTGGCGTAATTAAAATTTGCGACAGTAGAAAATTATTTTTTGTATAATTTACTATAGAAAAGGCAATCCCTGTGATATTTAAAATTTGCGACAGTAAAAAATTATTTTTTGAATAATTTACTATAGCAAAGGCAATCCCTGGCGTAATTAAAATTTGCGACAGTAGAAAATTATTTTTTGTATAATTTACTATAGAAAAGGCAATCCCTGTGATATTTAAAATTTGCGACAGTAAAAAATTATTTTTTGAATAATTTACTATAGAAAAGGCAATCCCTGGCGTATTTAAAATTTGCGACAGTAAAAAATTATTTTTTGAATAATTTACTATAGAAAAGGCAATCCCTGGCGCACTTAAAATATGTGACAGTAAAAAATTATTTTTTGAATAATTTACTATAGAAAAGGCAATCCCTGGCGTAATTAAAATTTGCGACAGTATAAAATTATTTTTTGAATAATTTACTATAGAAAAGGCAATCCCTGGCGTAATTAAAATTTGCGACAGTAAAAAATTATTTTTTGAATAATTTACTATAGAAAAGGCAATCCCTGGCGCACTTAAAATTTGCGACAGTATAAAATTATTTTTTGAATAATTTACTATAGAAAAGGCAAACCCTGGCGCAATTAAAATTTGCGACAGTTGAAAATTATTTTTTGTATAATTTACTATAGAAAAGGCAATCCCTGTGATATTTAAAATTTGCGACAGTAAAAAATTATTTTTTGAATAATTTACTATAGCAAAGGCAATCCCTGGCGTAATTAAAATTTGCGACAGTAGAAAATTATTTTTTGTATAATTTACTATAGAAAAGGCAATCCCTGTGATATTTAAAATTTGCGACAGTAAAAAATTATTTTTTGAATAATTTACTATAGCAAAGGCAATCCCTGGCGTAATTAAAATTTGCGACAGTAGAAATTTATTTTTTGTATAATTTACTATAGAAAAGGCAATCCCTGTGATATTTAAAATTTGCGACAGTAAAAAATTATTTTTTGAATAATTTACTATAGAAAAGGCAATCCCTGGCGTATTTAAAATTTGCGACAGTAAAAAATTATTTTTTGAATAATTTACTATAGAAAAGGCAATCCCTGGCGTAATTAAAATTTGCGACAGTAAAAAATTATTTTTTGAATAATTTACTATAGAAAAGGCAATCCCTGGCGCACTTAAAATTTGCGACAGTAAAAAATTATTTTTTGCAAAATTTACTATAGAAAAGGCAATCCCTGGCGTAATTAAAATTTGCGACAGTAGACAATTAATTTTTTGCAAAATTTACTGTAGAAAAGGCAATCCCTGGCGCAATTAAAACTTGCGACAGTAGAAAATTATTTTTTGCAAAATTTACTATAGAAAAGGCAATCCCTGGCGTAATTAAAATTTGCGACAGTAGAAAATTATTTTTTTTGCAAAATTTACTATAGAAAAGGCAATCCCTGGCGTATTTAAAATTTGCGACAGTAGAAAATTATTTTTTGAATAATTTACTATAGAAAAGGCAATCCCTGGCATAATTAAAATTTGCGACAGTAAAAAATTATTTTTTGAATAATTTACTATAGAAAAGGCAATCCCTGGCGTAATTAAAATTTGCGACAGTAAACAATTATTTTTTGAATAATTTACTATAGAAAAGGCAATCCCTGGAGCAATTAAAACTTGCGATAGTAAAAAAAAGGCAATCCCTGGAGTATTTAAAATTTGCGACAGTAGAAAATTATTTTTTGCAAAATTTACTGTAGAAAAGGCAATCCCTGGCGCAATTAAAACTTGCGACAGTAGAAAATTATTTTTTGAATAATTTACTATAGAAAAGGCAATCCCTGGCGTATTTAAAATTTGCGACAGTAAAAAATTATTTTTTGAATAATTTACTATAGAAAAGGCAATCCCTGGCGTATTTAAAATTTGCGACAGTAGAAAATTATTTTTTGAATAATTTACTATAGAAAAGGCAATCCCTGGCATAATTAAAATTTGCGACAGTAAAAAATTATTTTTTGAATAATTTACTATAGAAAAGGCAATCCCTGGCGTAATTAAAATTTGCGACAGTAAACAATTATTTTTTGAATAATTTACTATAGAAAAGGCAATCCCTGGAGCAATTAAAACTTGCGATAGTAAAAAAAAGGCAATCCCTGGAGTATTTAAAATTTGCGACAGTAGAAAATTATTTTTTGCAAAATTTACTATAGAAAAGGCAATCCCTGGCGTAATTAAAATTTGCGACAGTAGAAAATTATTTTTTTTGCAAAATTTACTATAGAAAAGGCAATCCCTGGTGTATTTAAAATTTGCGACAGTAGAAAATTATTTTTTGAATAATTTACTATAGAAAAGGCAATCCCTGGCATAATTAAAATTTGCGACAGTAAAAAATTATTATTTGAAAAATTTACTATAGAAAAGGCAATCCCTGGCGTAATTAAAATTTGCGACAGTAAAAAATTATTTTTTGAATAATTTACTATAGAAAAGGCAATCCCTGGAGCAATTAAAACTTGCGATAGTAAAAAATTATTTTTTGAATAATTTACTATAGAAAAGGCATTCCCTGGCGTATTTAAAATTTGCGACAGTAAAAAATTAATATTTTGAAAAATTTACTGTAGAAAAGGCAATCCCTGGCGCAATTAAAACTTGCGATAGTAAAAAATTATTTTTTGAATAATTTACTATAGAAAAGGCAATCCCTGGCGGATTTGAAATTTGCGACAGTAACAAATTATTTTTTGAATAATTTACTATAGAAAAGGCAAATCCCTGGCTGATTTGAAATTTGCGACAGTAAAAAATTATTTTTTGAATAATTTACTATAGAAAAGGCAATCCCTGGCGTATTTAAAATTTGCGACAGTAAAAAATTAATTTGTGAGAAATTTACTATAGAAAAGGCAATCCCTGGCGTATTTAAAATTTGCGACAGTAAAAAATTAATTTGTGAGAAATTTACTATAGAAAAGGCAATCCCTGGGATATTTAAAATTTGCGACAGTAAACAATTATTTTTTTGCAAAATTTACTATAGAAAAGGCAATCCCTGGCTTATTTAAAATTTGCGACAGTAAAAAATTATTTTTTGAATAATTTACTATAGAAAAGGCAATCCCTGGCGCACTTAAAATTTGCGACAGTAAAAAATTATTTTTTGAATAATTTACTATAGAAAAGGCAATCCCTGGCGTAATTAAAATTTGCGACAGTATAAAATTAATTTGTGTGAAATTTACTATAGAAAAGGCAATCCTTGGCGTAATTAAAATTTGCGACAGTAGAAAATTATTTTTTGAATAATTTACTATAGAAAAGGCAATCCCTGGCGTATTTAAAATTTGCGACAGTTGAAAATTATTTTTTGAATAATTTACTATAGAAAAGGCAATCCCTGGCGCACTTAAAATTTGCGACAGTAAAAAATTAATTTGTGAGAAATTTACTATAGAAAAGGCAATCCCTGGTATATTTAAAATTTGCGACAGTAGAAAATTATTTTTTGAATAATTTACTATAGAAAAGGCAATCCCTGGCGTATTTAAAATTTGCGACAGTAAAAAAATAATTTGTGAGAAATTTACTATAGAAAAGGCAATCCCTGGGATATTTAAAATTTGCGAGAGTAAAAAATTATTTTTGAATAATTTACTATAGAAAAGGCAATACCTGGCGCAATTACAATTTGCGACAGTAGAAAATTATTTTTTGAATAATTTACTATAGAAAAGGCAATCCCTGGCGTAATTAAAATTTGCGACAGTAGAAAATTATTTTTTGAATAATTTACTATAGAAAAGGCAATCCCTGGCGTAATTAAAATTTGCGACAGTAGAAAATTATTTTTTGAATAATTTACTATAGAAAAGGCAATCCCTGGCGTATTTAAAATTTGCGACAGTAAAAAATTATTTTTTGAATAATTTACTATAGAAAAGGCAATCCCTGGCGTAATTAAAATTTGCGACAGTATAAAATTATTTTTTGAATAATTTACTATAGAAAAGGAAATCCCTGGCGTAATTAAAATTTGCGACAGTAAAAAATTATTTTTTGAATAATTTACTATAGAAAAGCCAATCCCTGGGATATTTAAAATTTGCGAGAGTAAAAAATTATTTTTTGAATAATTTACTATAGAAAAGGCAATCCCTGGCGTAATTAAAATTTGCGACAGTATAAAATTATTTTTTGAATAATTTACTATAGAAAAGGAAATCCCTGGCGTAATTAAAATTTGCGACAGTAAAAAATTATTTTTTGAATAATTTACTATAGAAAAGGCAATCCCTGGCGCACTTAAAATTTGCGACAGTAAAAAATTATTTTTTCAAAATTTACTATAGAAAAGGCAATCCCTGGCGTAATTAAAATTTGCGACAGTAGAAAATTATTTTTTGCAAAATTTACTGTAAAAAAAAGCAATCCCTGGCGCAATTAAAACTTGCGACAGTAGAAAATTATTTTTTGCAAAATTTACTATAGAAAAGGCAATCCCTGGCGTAATTAAAATTTGCGACAGTAGAAAATTAATTTTTTTGCAAAATTTACAATAGAAAAGGCAATCCCTGGTGTATTTAAAATTTGCGACAGTAGAAAATTATTTTTTGAATAATTTACTATAGAAAAGGCAATCCCTGGCATAATTAAAATTTGCGACAGTAAAAAATTATTATTTGAAAAATTTACTATAGAAAAGGCAATCCCTGGCGTAATTAAAATTTGCGACAGTAAAAAATTATTTTTTGAATAATTTACTATAGAAAAGGCAATCCCTGGAGCAATTAAAACTTGCGATAGTAAAAAATTATTTTTTGAATAATTTACTATAGAAAAGGCATTCCCTGGCGTATTTAAAATTTGCGACAGTAAAAAATTAATATTTTGAAAAATTTACTGTAGAAAAGGCAATCCCTGGCGCAATTAAAACTTGCGATAGTAAAAAATTATTTTTTGAATAATTTACTATAGAAAAGGCAATCCCTGGCGGATTTGAAATTTGCGACAGTAACAAATTATTTTTTGAATAATTTACTATAGAAAAGGCAAATCCCTGGCTGATTTGAAATTTGCGACAGTAAAAAATTATTTTTTGAATAATTTACTATAGAAAAGGCAATCCCTGGCGTATTTAAAATTTGCGACAGTAAAAAATTAATTTGTGAGAAATTTACTATAGAAAAGGCAATCCCTGGCGTATTTAAAATTTGCGACAGTAAAAAATTAATTTGTGAGAAATTTACTATAGAAAAGGCAATCCCTGGGATATTTAAAATTTGCGACAGTAAACAATTATTTTTTTGCAAAATTTACTATAGAAAAGGCAATCCCTGGCTTATTTAAAATTTGCGACAGTAAAAAATTATTTTTTGAATAATTTACTATAGAAAAGGCAATCCCTGGCGCACTTAAAATTTGCGACAGTAAAAAATTATTTTTTGAATAATTTACTATAGAAAAGGCAATCCCTGGCGTAATTAAAATTTGCGACAGTATAAAATTAATTTGTGTGAAATTTACTATAGAAAAGGCAATCCTTGGCGTAATTAAAATTTGCGACAGTAGAAAATTATTTTTTGAATAATTTACTATAGAAAAGGCAATCCCTGGCGTATTTAAAATTTGCGACAGTTGAAAATTATTTTTTGAATAATTTACTATAGAAAAGGCAATCCTTGGCGCACTTAAAATTTGCGACAGTAAAAAATTAATTTGTGAGAAATTTACTATAGAAAAGGCAATCCCTGGTATATTTAAAATTTGCGACAGTAGAAAATTATTTTTTGAATAATTTACTATAGAAAAGGCAATCCCTGGCGTATTTAAAATTTGCGACAGTAAAAAAATAATTTGTGAGAAATTTACTATAGAAAAGGCAATCCCTGGGATATTTAAAATTTGCGAGAGTAAAAAATTATTTTTTGAATAATTTACTATAGAAAAGGCAATACCTGGCGCAATTACAATTTGCGACAGTAGAAAATTATTTTTTGAATAATTTACTATAGAAAAGGCAATCCCTGGCGTAATTAAAATTTGCGACAGTAGAAAATTATTTTTTGAATAATTTACTATAGAAAAGGCAATCCCTGGCGTAATTAAAATTTGCGACAGTAGAAAATTATTTTTTGAATAATTTACTATAGAAAAGGCAATCCCTGGCGTATTTAAAATTTGCGACAGTAAAAAATTATTTTTTGAATAATTTACTATAGAAAAGGCAATCCCTGGCGTAATTAAAATTTGCGACAGTATAAAATTATTTTTTGAATAATTTACTATAGAAAAGGAAATCCCTGGCGTAATTAAAATTTGCGACAGTAAAAAATTATTTTTTGAATAATTTACTATAGAAAAGCCAATCCCTGGCGCAATTAAAATTTGCGACAGTAAAAAATTATTTTTTGAATAATTTACTATAGAAAAGGCAATCCCTGGCGTATTTAAAATTTGCGACAGTAAAAAATTAATTTGTGAGAAATTTACTATAGAAAAGGCAATCCTTGGCGTAATTAAAATTTGCGCCAGTAGAAAATTATTTTTTGAATAATTTACTATAGAAAGGCAATCCCTGGCGTATTTAAAATTTGCGACAGTTGAAAATTATTTTTTGAATAATTTACTATAGAAAAGGCAATCCCTGGCGCACTTAAAATTTGCGACAGTAAAAAATTAATTTGTGAGAAATTTACTATAGAAAAGGCAATCCCTGGTATATTTAAAATTTGCGACAGTAGAAAATTATTTTTTGAATAATTTACTATAGAAAAGGCAATCCCTGGCGTATTTAAAATTTGCGACAGTAAAAAAATAATTTGTGAGAAATTTACTATAGAAAAGGCAATCCCTGGGATATTTAAAATTTGCGAGAGTAAAAAATTATTTTTTGAATAATTTACTATAGAAAAGGCAATCCCTGGCGTAATTAAAATTTGCGACAGTATAAAATTATTTTTTGAATAATTTACTATAGAAAAGGAAATCCCTGGCGTAATTAAAATTTGCGACAGTAAAAAATTATTTTTTGAATAATTTACTATAGAAAAGGCAATCCCTGGCGCACTTAAAATTTGCGACAGTAAAAAATTATTTTTTGCAAAATTTACTATAGAAAAGGCAATCCCTGGCGTAATTAAAATTTGCGACAGTAGAAAATTATTTTTTGCAAAATTTACTGTAGAAAAGGCAATCCCTGGCGCAATTAAAACTTGCGACAGTAGAAAATTATTTTTTGCAAAATTTACTATAGAAAAGGCAATCCCTGGCGTAATTAAAATTTGCGACAGTAGAAAATTAATTTTTTTTGCAAAATTTACTATAGAATAGGCAATCCCTGGTGTATTTAAAATTTGCGACAGTAGAAAATTATTTTTTGAATAATTTACTATAGAAAAGGCAATCCCTGGCATAATTAAAATTTGCGACAGTAAAAAATTATTATTTGAAAAATTTACTATAGAAAAGGCAATCCCTGGCGTAATTAAAATTTGCGACAGTAAAAAATTATTTTTTGAATAATTTACTATAGAAAAGGCAATCCCTGGAGCAATTAAAACTTGCGATAGTAAAAAATTATTTTTTGAATAATTTACTATAGAAAAGGCAATCCCTGGCGTATTTAAAATTTGCGACAGTAGAAAATTATTTTTTGCAAAATTTACTGTAGAAAAGGCAATCCCTGGCGCAATTAAAACTTGCGACAGTAGAAAATTATTTTTTGAATAATTTACTATAGAAAAGGCAATCCCTGGCGTATTTAAAATTTGCGAGAGTAAAAATTTTTTTTTGAATAATTTACTATAGAAAAGGCAATCCCTGGCGCAATTACAATTTGCGACAGTAGAAAATTATTTTTTGAATAATTTACTATAGAAAAGGCAATCCCTGGCGTAATTGAAATTTGCGACAGTAGAAAATTATTTTTTGAATAATTTACTATAGAAAAGGCAATCCCTGGCGTATTTTAAATTTGCGACAGTAAAAAATTATTTTTTGAATAATTTACTATAGAAAAGGCAATCCCTGGCGTAATTAAAATTTGCGACAGTATAAAATTATTTTTTGAATAATTTACTATAGAAAAGGAAATCCCTGGCGTAATTAAAATTTGCGACAGTAAAAAATTATTTTTTGAATAATTTACTATAGAAAAGGCAATCCCTGGCGCAATTAAAATTTGCGACAGTAGAAAATTATTTTTTGAATAATTTACTATAGAAAAGGCAATCCCTGGCGTATTTAAAATTTGCGACAGTATAAAATTATTTTGTGAGAAA
The DNA here is from genome assembly GCA_963930735.1 of Dioctria linearis. NCBI lineage: Eukaryota > Metazoa > Arthropoda > Insecta > Diptera > Asilidae > Dioctria > Dioctria linearis. The sequence goes on along the minus strand of CAWVNZ010000429.1, from coordinate 191,016 downwards.
TTTACTATAGAAAAGGCAATCCCTGGGATATTTAAAATTTGCGACAGTAAGAAATTAATTTGTGAGAAATTTACTATAGAAAAGGCAATCCCTGGGATATTTAAAATTTGCGACAGTAGAAAATTATTTTTTGAATAATTTACTATAGAAAAGGCAATCCCTGGCGCAATTAAAATTTGCGACAGTAGAAAATTATTTTTTGAATAATTTACTATAGAAAGGGCAATCCCTGGCGCAATTAAAATTTGCGACAGTAGAAAATTATTTTTTGAATAATTTACTATAGAAAAGGCAATCCCTGGCGTAATTAAAATTTGCGACAGTAAAAAATTATTTTTTGAATAATTTACTATAGAAAAGGCAATCCCTGGCGCACTTAAAATTTGCGTAAGTAAAAAATTATTTTTAGAATAATTTACTATAGAAAAGGCAATCCCTGGCGTAATTAAAATTTGCGACATTACAAAATTATTTTTTGAATAATTTACTATAGAAAAGGCAATCCCTGGCGTAATTAAAATTTGCGACAGTAAAAAATTATTTTTTGAATAATTTACTATAGAAAAGGCAATCCCTGGCGCAATTAAAACTTGCGATAGTAAAAAATTATTTTTTGAATAATTTACTATAGAAAAGGCAATCCCTGGCGGATTTGAAATTTGCGACAGTAAAAAATTATTTTTTGAATAATTTACTATAGAAAAGGCAATCCCTGGCGTAATTAAAATTTGCGACAGTATAAAATTATTTTTTGCAAAATTTACTATAGAAAAGGCAATCCCTGGCGTAATTAAAATTTGCGACAGTAAAAAATTATTTTTTGAATAATTTACTATAGAAAACGCAATCCCTGGCGTAATTAAAATTTGCGACAGTAAAAAATTATTTTTTGAATAATTTACTATAGAAAAGGCAATCCCTGGCACAATTAAAACTTGCGATAGTAAAAAATTATTTTTTGAATAATTTACTATAGAAAAGGCAATCCCTGGCGCAATTAAAACTTGCGACAGTAAAAAATTATTTTTTGAATAATTTACTATAGAAAAGGCAATCCCTGGCGTAATTAAAATTTGCGACAGTAAAAAAATTATTTTTTGAATAATTTACTATAGAAAAAAGGCAATCCCTGACCCAATTAAAATTTGCGACAGTAAAAAATTATTTTTTGAATAATTTACTATAGAAAAGGCAATCCCGGGCGCAATTAAAACTTGCGATAGTAAAAAAATATTTTTTGAATAATTTACTATAGAAAAGGCAATCCCTGGCGGATTTGAAATTTTCGACAGTAAAAAATTATTTTTTGAATAATTTACTATATAGGCGTAATTAAAATTTGCGACAGTATAAAATTATTTTTTGCAAAATTTACTATAGAAAAGGCAATCCCTGGCGTAATTAAATTTGCGACAGTAAAAAAATATTTTTGAATAATTTACTATAGAAAAGGCAATCCCTGGCGTAATTAAAATTTGCGACAGTAAAAAATTATTTTTTGAATAATTTACTATAGAAAAGGCAATCCCTGGCGCAATTAAAACTTGCGATAGTAAAAAATTATTTTTTAAATAATTTACTATAGAAAAGGCAATCCCTGGCGTATTTAAAATTTGCGACAGTAAAAAATTATTTTTTGAATAATTTACTATAGAAAAGGCAATCCCTGGCGCAATTAAAACTTGCGATAGTAAAAAATTATTTTTTGAATAATTTACTATAGAAAAGGCAATCCCTGGCGGATTTGAAATTTGCGACAGTAAAAAATTATTTTTTGAATAATTTACTATAGAAAAGGCAATCCCTGGCGTAATTAAAATTTGCGACAGTATAAAATTATTTTTTGCAAAATTTACTATAGAAAAGGCAATCCCTGGCGTAATTAAAATTTGCGACAGTAAAAAATTATTTTTTGAATAATTTACTATAGAAAACGCAATCCCTGGCGTAATTAAAATTTGCGACAGTAAAAAATTATTTTTTGAATAATTTACTATAGAAAAGGCAATCCCTGGCACAATTAAAACTTGCGATAGTAAAAAATTATTTTTTGAATAATTTACTATAGAAAAGGCAATCCCTGGCGCACTTAAAATTTGCGACAGTAAAAAATTATTTTTTGAATAAATTACTATAGAAAAGGCAATCCGTGGCGTAATTAAAATTTGCGACAGTATAAAATTAATTTGTGAGAAATTTACTATAGAAAAGGCAATCCTTGGCGTAATTAAAATTTGCGACAGTAGAAAATTATTTTTTGTATAATTTACTATAGAAAAGGCAATCCCTGGCGTATTTAAAATTTGCGACAGTTGAAAATTATTTTTTGAATAATTTACTATAGAAAAGGCAATCCCTGGCGCACTTAAAATTTGCGACAGTAAAAAATTAATTTGTGAGAAATTTACTATAGAAAAGGCAATCCCTGGTATATTTAAAATTTGCGACAGTAGAAAATTATTTTTTTAAATAATTTACTATAGAAAAGGCAATCCCTGGCGTATTTAAAATTTGCGACAGTAAAAAAATAATTTGTGAGAAATTTACTATAGAAAAGGCAATCCCTGGGATATTTAAAATTTGCGAGAGTAAAAATTTTTTTTTGAATAATTTACTATAGAAAAGGCAATCCCTGGCGCAATTACAATTTGCGACAGTAGAAAATTATTTTTTGAATAATTTACTATAGAAAAGGCAATCCCTGGCGTAATTGAAATTTGCGACAGTAGAAAATTATTTTTTGAATAATTTACTATAGAAAAGGCAATCCCTGGCGTATTTTAAATTTGCGACAGTAAAAAATTATTTTTTGAATAATTTACTATAGAAAAGGCAATCCCTGGCGTAATTAAAATTTGCGACAGTATAAAATTATTTTTTGAATAATTTACTATAGAAAAGGAAATCCCTGGCGTAATTAAAATTTGCGACAGTAAAAAATTATTTTTTGAATAATTTACTATAGAAAAGGCAATCCCTGGCGCAATTAAAATTTGCGACAGTAGAAAATTATTTTTTGAATAATTTACTATAGAAAAGGCAATCCCTGGCGTATTTAAAATTTGCGACAGTATAAAATTATTTTGTGAGAAATTTACTATAGAAAAGGCAATCCCTGGGATATTTAAAATTTGCGACAGTAAGAAATTAATTTGTGAGAAATTTACTATAGAAAAGGCAATCCCTGGGATATTTAAAATTTGCGACAGTAGAAAATTATTTTTTGAATAATTTACTATAGAAAAGGCAATCCCTGGCGCAATTAAAATTTGCGACAGTAGAAAATTATTTTTTGAATAATTTACTATAGAAAGGGCAATCCCTGGCGCAATTAAAATTTGCGACAGTAGAAAATTATTTTTTGAATAATTTACTATAGAAAAGGCAATCCCTGGCGTAATTAAAATTTGCGACAGTAAAAAATTATTTTTTGAATAATTTACTATAGAAAAGGCAATCCCTGGCGCACTTAAAATTTGCGTAAGTAAAAAATTATTTTTAGAATAATTTACTATAGAAAAGGCAATCCCTGGCGTAATTAAAATTTGCGACATTACAAAATTATTTTTTGAATAATTTACTATAGAAAAGGCAATCCCTGGCGTAATTAAAATTTGCGACAGTAAAAAATTATTTTTTGAATAATTTACTATAGAAAAGGCAATCCCTGGCGCAATTAAAACTTGCGATAGTAAAAAATTATTTTTTGAATAATTTACTATAGAAAAGGCAATCCCTGGCGGATTTGAAATTTGCGACAGTAAAAAATTATTTTTTGAATAATTTATTATAGAAAAGGCAATCCCTGGCGTAATTAAAATTTGCGACAGTATAAAATTATTTTTTGCAAAATTTACTATAGAAAAGGCAATCCCTGGCGTAATTAAAATTTGCGACAGTAAAAAATTATTTTTTGAATAATTTACTATAGAAAACGCAATCCCTGGCGTAATTAAAATTTGCGACAGTAAAAAATTATTTTTTGAATAATTTACTATAGAAAAGGCAATCCCTGGCACAATTAAAACTTGCGATAGTAAAAAATTATTTTTTGAATAATTTACTATAGAAAAGGCAATCCCTGGCGCAATTAAAACTTGCGACAGTAAAAAATTATTTTTTGAATAATTTACTATAGAAAAGGCAATCCCTGGCGTAATTAAAATTTGCGACAGTAAAAAATTATTTTTTGAATAATTTACTATAGAAAAGGCAATCCCTGACCCAATTAAAATTTGCGACAGTAAAAAATTATTTTTTGAATAATTTACTATAGAAAAGGCAATCCCGGGCGCAATTAAAACTTGCGATAGTAAAAAAATATTTTTTGAATAATTTACTATAGAAAAGGCAATCCCTGGCGGATTTGAAATTTTCGACAGTAAAAAATTATTTTTTGAATAATTTACTATATAGGCGTAATTAAAATTTGCGACAGTATAAAATTATTTTTTGCAAAATTTACTATAGAAAAGGCAATCCCTGGCGTAATTAAAATTTGCGACAGTAAAAAAATATTTTTTGAATAATTTACTATAGAAAAGGCAATCCCTGGCGTAATTAAAATTTGCGACAGTAAAAAATTATTTTTTGAATAATTTACTATAGAAAAGGCAATCCCTGGCGCAATTAAAACTTGCGATAGTAAAAAATTATTTTTTAAATAATTTACTATAGAAAAGGCAATCCCTGGCGTATTTAAAATTTGCGACAGTAAAAAATTATTTTTTGAATAATTTACTATAGAAAAGGCAATCCCTGGCGCAATTAAAACTTGCGATAGTAAAAAATTATTTTTTGAATAATTTACTATAGAAAAGGCAATCCCTGGCGGATTTGAAATTTGCGACAGTAAAAAATTATTTTTTGAATAATTTACTATAGAAAAGGCAATCCCTGGCGTAATTAAAATTTGCGACAGTATAAAATTATTTTTTGCAAAATTTACTATAGAAAAGGCAATCCCTGGCGTAATTAAAATTTGCGACAGTAAAAAATTATTTTTTGAATAATTTACTATAGAAAACGCAATCCCTGGCGTAATTAAAATTTGCGACAGTAAAAAATTATTTTTTGAATAATTTACTATAGAAAAGGCAATCCCTGGCACAATTAAAACTTGCGATAGTAAAAAATTATTTTTTGAATAATTTACTATAGAAAAGGCAATCCCTGGCGCACTTAAAATTTGCGACAGTAAAAAATTATTTTTTGCAAAATTTACTATAGAAAAGGCAATCCCTGGCGTAATTAAAATTTGCGACAGTAGAAAATTATTTTTTGCAAAATTTACGGCAGAAAAGGCAATCCCTGGCGCAATTCAAATTTGCGACAGTAAAAAATTATTTTTTGAATAATTTACTATAGAAAAGGCAATCCCTGGCGCTATTAAAATTTGCGACAGTAGAAAATTATTTTTTGAATAATTTACTATAGAAAAGGCAATCCCTGGCGTAATTAAAATTTGCGACAGTAAAAAATTAATTTGTGAGAAATTTACTATAGAAAAGGCAATCCCTGGCGCACTTAAAATTTGCGACAGTAAAAAATTATTTTTTGCAAAATTTACTATAGAAAAGGCAATCCCTGGCGTAATTAAAATTTGCGACAGTAGAAAATTATTTTTTGCAAAATTTACGGTAGAAAAGGCAATCCCTGGCGCAATTCAAATTTGCGACAGTAAAAAATTATTTTTTGAATAATTTACTATAGAAAAGGCAATCCCTGGCGCTATTAAAATTTGCGACAGTAGAAAATTATTTTTTGAATAATTTACTATAGAAAAGGCAATCTCTGGCGTAATTAAAATTTGCGATAGTAAAAAATTATTTTTTGAATAATTTACTGTAGAAAAGGCAATCCCTGGCGTAATTAAAATTTGCGACAGTTGAAAATTATTTTTTGAATAATTTACTGTAGAAAAGGCAATCCCTGGCGCAATTAAAACTTGGGACAGTAGAAAACTATTTTTTGAATAATTTACTATAGAAAAGGCAATCCCTGGCGTAATTAAAATTTGCGACAGTAGAAAATTATTTTTTGAATAATTTACTATAGAAAAGGCATTCCCTGACCCAATTAAAATTTGCGACAGTAAAAAATTATTTTTTGAATAATTTACTATAGAAAAGGCAATCCCGGGCGCAATTAAAACTTGCGATAGTAAAAAAATATTTTTTGAATAATTTACTATAGAAAAGGCAATCCCTGGCGGATTTGAAATTTGCGACAGTAAAAAATTATTTTTTGAATAATTTACTATATAAGCGTAATTAAAATTTGCGACAGTATAAAATTATTTTTTGCAAAATTTACTATAGAAAAGGCAATCCCTGGCGTAATTAAAATTTGCGACAGTAAAAAAATATTTTTTGAATAATTTACTATAGAAAAGGCAATCCCTGGCGTAATTAAAATTTGCGACAGTAAAAAATTATTTTTTGAATAATTTACTATAGAAAAGGCAATCCCTGGCGCAATTAAAACTTGCGATAGTAAAAAATTATTTTTTAAATAATTTACTATAGAAAAGGCAATCCCTGGCGTATTTAAAATTTGCGACAGTAAAAAATTATTTTTTGAATAATTTACTATAGAAAAGGCAATCCCTGGCGCAATTAAAACTTGCGATAGTAAAAAATTATTTTTTGAATAATTTACTATAGAAAAGGCAATCTCTGGCGGATTTGAAATTTGCGACAGTAAAAAATTATTTTTTGAATAATTTACTATAGAAAAGGCAATCCCTGGCGTAATTAAAATTTGCGACAGTATAAAATTATTTTTTGCAAAATTTACTATAGAAAAGGCAATCCCTGGCGTAATTAAAATTTGCGACAGTAAAAAATTATTTTTTGAATAAAATTATTTTTTGAATAATTTACTATATAAGCGTAATTAAAATTTGCGACAGTATAAAATTATTTTTTGCAAAATTTACTATAGAAAAGGCAATCCCTGGCGTAATTAAAATTTGCGACAGTAAAAAATTATTTTTTGAATAATTTACTATAGAAAAGGCAATCCCTGGCACAATTAAAACTTGCGATAGTAAAAAATTATTTTTTGAATAATTTACTATAGAAAAGGCAATCCCTGGCGCAATTAAAACTTGCGACAGTAAAAAATTATTTTTTGAATAATTTACTATAGAAAAGGCAATCCCTGGCGTAATTAAAATTTGCGACAGTAGAAAATTATTTTTTGAATAATTTACTATAGAAAAGGCAATCCCTGGCGTATTTAAAATTTGCGACAGTTGAAAATTATTTTTTGAATAATTTACTATAGAAAAGGCAATCCCTGGCGTAATTAAAATTTGCGACAGTTGAAAATTATTTTTTGAATAATTTACTATAGAAAAGGCAATCCCTGGCGTATTTAAAATTTGCGACAGTAAAAAATTAATTTGTGAGAAATTTACTATAGAAAAGGCAAAAGGTAATTAAAATTTGCCACAGTTGAAAATTATTTTTTGAATAATTTACTATAGAAAAGACAATCCCTGGCTTTTTTAAAATTTGCGACAGTAGAAAATTATTTTTTGAATAATTTACTATAGAAAAGGCAATCCCTGGCGTAATTAAAATTTGCGACAGTAAAAACTTATTTTTTGAATAATTTACTATAGAAAAGGCAATCCCTGGCGTATTTAAAATTTGCGACAGTAAAAAATTAATATTTTGAAAAATTTATTGTAGAAAAGGCAATCCCTGGCGCAATTAAAACTTGCGACAGTAGAAAATTATTTTTTGAATAATTTACTATAGAAAAGGCAATCCCTGGCGTTTTTAAAATTTGCGACAGTAGAAAATTATACTTTGAATAATTTACTATAGAAAAGGCAATCCCTGGCGCACTTAAAATTTGCGACAGTAAAAAATTATTTTTTGCAAAATTTACTATAGAAAAGGCAATCCCTGGCGTAATTAAAATTTGCGACAGTAGAAAATTATTTTTTGCAAAATTTACGGCAGAAAAGGCAATCCCTGGCGCAATTCAAATTTGCGACAGTAAAAAATTATTTTTTGAATAATTTACTATAGAAAAGGCAATCCCTGGCGCTATTAAAATTTGCGACAGTAGAAAATTATTTTTTGAATAATTTACTATAGAAAAGGCAATCCCTGGCGTAATTAAAATTTGCGACAGTAAAAAATTAATTTGTGAGAAATTTACTATAGAAAAAGCAATCCCTGGCGCACTTAAAATTTGCGACAGTAAAAAATTATTTTTTGCAAAATTTACTATAGAAAAGGCAATCCCTGGCGTAATTAAAATTTGCGACAGTAGAAAATTATTTTTTGCAAAATTTACGGTAGAAAAGGCAATCCCTGGCGCAATTCAAATTTGCGACAGTAAAAAATTATTTTTTGAATAATTTACTATAGAAAAGGCAATCCCTGGCGCTATTAAAATTTGCGACAGTAGAAAATTATTTTTTGAATAATTTACTATAGAAAAGGCAATCCCTGGCGTAATTAAAATTTGCGATAGTAAAAAATTATTTTTTGAATAATTTACTGTAGAAAAGGCAATCCCTGGCGTAATTAAAATTTGCGACAGTTGAAAATTATTTTTTGAATAATTTACTGTAGAAAAGGCAATCCCTGGCGCAATTAAAACTTGGGACAGTAGAAAACTATTTTATGAATAATTTACTATAGAAAAGGCAATCCCTGGCGTAATTAAAATTTGCGACAGTAGAAAATTATTTTTTGAATAATTTACTATAGAAAAGGCAATCCCTGACCCAATTAAAATTTGCGACAGTAAAAAATTATTTTTTGAATAATTTACTATAGAAAAGGCAATCCCGGGCGCAATTAAAACTTGCGATAGTAAAAAAATATTTTTTGAATAATTTACTATAGAAAAGGGAATCCCTGGCGGATTTGAAATTTGCGACAGTAAAAAATTATTTTTTGAATAATTTACTATATAGGCGTAATTAAAATTTGCGACAGTATAAAATTATTTTTTGCAAAATTTACTATAGAAAAGGCAATCCCTGGCGTAATTAAAATTTGCGACAGTAAAAAAATATTTTTTGAATAATTTACTATAGAAAAGGCAATCCCTGGCGTAATTAAAATTTGCGACAGTAAAAAATTATTTTTTTAATAATTTACTATAGAAAAGGCAATCCCTGGCGCAATTAAAACTTGCGATAGTAAAAAATTATTTTTTAAATAATTTACTATAGAAAAGGCAATCCCTGGCGTATTTAAAATTTGCGACAGTAAAAAATTAATGTTTTGATAATTTACTATAGAAAAGGCAATCCCTGGCGCAATTAAAATTTGCGACAGTAGATAATTATTTTTTGAATAATTTACTATAGAAAAGGCAATCCCTGGCGCAATTAAAATTTGCGACAGTAGAAAATTATTTTTTGAATAATTTACTATAGAAAAGGCAATCCCTGGCGCAATTAAAATTTGCGACAGTAGAAAATTATTTTTTGAATAATTTACTATAGAAAAGGCAATCCCTGGCGTATTTAAAATTTGCGACAGTAAAAAATTAATATTTTGAAAAATTTACTGTAGAAAAGGCAATCCCTGGCGCAATTAAAATTTGCGACAGTATAAAATTATTTTTTGCAAAATTTACTATAGAAAAGGCAATCCCTGGCGTAATTAAAATTTGCGACAGTAAAAAAATATTTTTTGAATAATTTACTATAGAAAAGGCAATCCCTGGCGTAATTAAAATTTGCGACAGTAAAAAATTATTTTTTTAATAATTTACTATAGAAAAGGCAATCCCTGGCGCAATTAAAACTTGCGATAGTAAAAAATTATTTTTTAAATAATTTACTATAGAAAAGGCAATCCCTGGCGTAATTAAAATTTGCGACAGTAAAAAAATATTTTTTGAATAATTTACTATAGAAAAGGCAATCCCTGGCGTAATTAAAATTTGCGACAGTAAAAAATTTTTTTTTGAATAATTTACTATAGAAAAGGCAATCCCTGGCGTAATTAAAATTTGCGACAGTAGAAAATTATTTTTTGAATAATTTACTATAGAAAAGGCAATCCCTGGGATATTTAAAATTTGCGACAGTAAAAAAATATTTTTTGAATAATTTACTATAGAAAAGGCAATCTCTGGCGTATTTAAAATTTGCGACAGTAGAAAATTATTTTTTGAATAATTTACTATAGAAAAGGCAATCCCTGGCGTAATTAAAATTTGCGACAGTAGAAAATTATTTTTTTGCAAAATTTACTATAGAAAAGGCAATCCCTGGCGTATTTAAAATTTGCGACAGTAAAAAATTATTTTTTGAATAATTTACTATAGAAAAGGCAATCCCTGGCGTAATTAAAATTTGCTACAGTAAAAAATTATTTTTTGAATAAGTTACTATAGAAAAGGCAATCCCTGGCGCACTTAAAATTTGCGACAGTAAAAAATTATTTTTTGAATAATTTACTATAGAAAAGGCAATCTCTGGCGTAATTAAAATTTGCGACAGTAGAAAATTATTTTTTGAATAATTTACTATAGAAAAGGCAATCCCTGGCGCAATTACAATTTGCGACAGTAGAAAATTATTTTTTGAATAATTTACTATAGAAAAGGCAATCCCTGGCGTATTTAAAATTTGCGACAGTAAAAAATTAATATTTTGAAAAATTTACTGTAGAAAAGGCAATCCCTGGCGCAATTAAAATTTGCGACAGTAAAAAATTATTTTTTGAATAACTTACTATAGAAAAGGCAATCCCTGGCGCACTTAAAATATGCGACAGTAAAAAATTAATTTGTGAGAAATTTACTATAGAAAAGGCAATCCCTGGCGTATTTAAAATTTGCGACAGTAAAAAATTATTTTTTGAATAATTTACTATAGAAAAGGCAATCCCTGGCGCACTTAAAATTTGCGACAGTAAAAAATTATTTTTTGAATAATTTACTATAGAAAAGGCAATCCCTGGCGCTATTAAAATTTGCGACAGTAGAAAATTATTTTTTGAATAATTTACTATAGAAAAGGCAATCCCTGGCGTAATTAAAATTTGCGATAGTAAAAAATTATTTTTTGAATAATTTACTGTAGAGAAGGCAATCCCTGGCGTAATTAAAATTTGCGACAGTTGAAAATTATTTTTTGAATAATTTACTGTAGAAAAGGCAATCCCTGGCGCAATTAAAACTTGGGACAGTAGAAAACTATTTTTTGAATAATTTACTATAGAAAAGGCAATCCCTGGCGTAATTAAAATTTGCGACAGTAGAAAATTATTTTTTGAATAATTTACTATAGAAAAGGCAATCCCTGGCCCAATTAAAATTTGCGACAGTAAAAAATTATTTTTTGAATAATTTACTATAGAAAAGGCAATCCCGGGCGCAATTAAAACTTGCGATAGTAAAAAATTATTTTTTGAATAATTTACTATAGAAAAGGCAATCCCTGGCGGATTTGAAATTTGCGACAGAAAAAAATTATTTTTTGAATAATTTACTATATAGGCGTAATTAAAATTTGCGACAGTATAAAATTATTTTTTGCAAAATTTACTATAGAAAAGGCAATCCCTGGCGTAATTAAAATTTGCGATAGTAAAAAAATATTTTTTGAATAATTTACTATAGAAAAGGCAATCCCTGGCGAAATTAAAATTTGCGACAGTAAAAAATTATTTTTTGAATAATTTACTATAGAAAAGGCAATCCCTGGCGCAATTAAAACTTGCGATAGTAAAAAATTATTTTTTGAATAATTTACTATAGAAAAGGCAATCCCTGGCGTATTTAAAATTTGCGACAGTAAAAAACTAATGTTTTGATAATTTACTATAGAAAAGGCAATCCCTGGCGCAATTAAAATTTGCGACAGTAGAAAATTATTTTTTGAATAATTTACTATAGAAAAGGCAATCCCTGGCGCAATTAAAATTTGCGACAGTAGAAAATTATTTTTTGAATAATTTACTATAGAAAAGGCAATCCCTGGCGTAATTAAAATTTGCGACAGTAAAAAATTATTTTTTGAATAATTTACTATAGAAAAGGCAATCCCTGGCGTAATTAAAATTTGCTACAGTAAAAAATTATTTTTTGAATAATTTACTATAGAAAAGGCAATCCCTGGCGTATTTAAAATTTGTGACAGTAAAAAAATAATTTTTTGAATAATTTACTATAGAAAAGGCAATCCCTGGCGCAATTAAAACTTGCGATAGTAAAAAATTATTTTTTGAATAATTTACTATAGAAAAGGCAATCCCTGGCGTATTTAAAATTTGCGATAGTTAAAAATTAATTTTTTGAATAATTTACTATAGAAAAGGCAATCCCTGGCGCAATTAAAATTTGCGACAGTAGAAAATTATTTTTTGAATAATTTACTATAGAAAAGGCAATCCCTGGCGCAATTAAAATTTGCGAAAGTAGAAAATTATTTTTTGAATAATTTACTATAGAAAAGGCAATCCCTGGCGTAATTAAAATTTGCGACAGTAAAAAATTATTTTTTGAATAATTTACTATAGAAAAGGCAATCCCTGGCGCACTTAAAATTTGCGACAGTAAAAAATTTTTTTTTGAATAATTTACTATAGAAAAGGCAATCCCTGGCGTAATTAAAATTTGCGACAGTAGAAAATTATTTTTTGAATAATTTACTATAGAAAAGGCAATCCCTGGGATATTTAAAATTTGCGACAGTAAAAAATTATTTTTTGAATAATTTACTATAGAATAGGCAATCCCTGGCGTATTTAAAATTTGCGACAGTAGAAAATTATTTTTTGAATAATTTACTATAGAAAAGGCAATCCCTGGCGTAATTAAAATTTGCGACAGTAGAAAATTATTTTTTTGCAAAATTTACTATAGAAAAGGCAATCCCTGGCGTATTTAAAATTTGCGACAGTAAAAAATTATTTTTTGAATAATTTACTATAGAAAAGGCAATCCCTGGCGTAATTAAAATTTGCTACAGTAAAAAATTATTTTTTGAATAATTTACTATAGAAAAGGCAATCCCTGGCGCACTTAAAATTTGCGACAGTAAAAAATTATTTTTTGAATAATTTACTATAGAAAGGCAATCCCTGGCGTAATTAAAATTTGCGACAGTAGAAAATTATTTTTTGAATAATTTACTATAGAAAAGGCAATCCCTGGCGCAATTACAATTTGCGACAGTAGAAAATTATTTTTTGAATAATTTACTATAGAAAAGGCAATCCCTGGCGTATTTAAAATTTGCGACAGTAAAAAATTAATATTTTGAAAAATTTACTGTAGAAAAGGCAATCCCTGGCGCAATTAAAATTTGCGACAGTAAAAAATTATTTTTTGAATAATTTACTATAGAAAAGGCAATCCCTGGCGCACTTAAAATTTGCGACAGTAAAAAATTAATTTGTGAGAAATTTACTATAGAAAAGGCAATCCATGGCGGATTAAAAATTTGCGACAGTAAAAAATTATTTTTTGAATAATTTACTATAGAAAAGGCAATCCCTGGCGCACTTAAAATTTGCGACAGTAAAAAATTATTTTTTGAATAATTTACTATAGAAAAGGTAATCCCTGGCGTATTTAAAATTTGCGACAGTAAAAAATTATTTTTTGAATAATTTACTATAGAAAAGGCAATCCCTGGGATATTTAAAATTTGCGACAGTAAAAAATTATTTTTTGAAAAATTTACTATAGAAAAGGCAATCCCTGGCGTAATTAAAATTTGCGACAGTAGAAAATTATTTTTTGCAAAATTTACTATAGAAAAGGCAATCCCTGGCGTATTTAAAATTTGCGACTGTAGAAAATTATTTTTTGAATAATTTACTATAGAAAAGGCAATCCCTGGCGTATTTATAAAATTAAGTTGTGAGAAATCTACTATAGAAAAGGCAATCCCTGGGGTATTTATAAAATTAATTTGTGAGAAATTTACTATAGAAAAGGCAATCCCTGGCGTAATTAAAATTTGCTTCAGTAGAAAATTATTTTTTGAATAATTTACTATAGAAAAGGCAATCCCTGGCGTATTTAAAATTTGCGACAGTTGAAAATTATTTTTTGAATAATTTACTATAGAAAAGGCAATCCCTGGCGCACTTAAAATTTGCGACAGTAAAAAATTATTTTTTGAATAATTTACTAGAGAAAAGGTAATCCCTGGCGTATTTAAAATTTGCGACAGTAAAAAATTATTTTTTGAATAATTTACTATAGAAAAGGCAATCCCTGGGATATTTAAAATTTGCGACAGTAAAAAATTATTTTTTGAAAAATTTACTATAGAAAAGGCAATCCCTGGCGTAATTAAAATTTGCGACAGTAGAAAATTATTTTTTGCAAAATTTACTATAGAAAAGGCAATCCCTGGCGTATTTAAAATTTGCGACAGTAGAAAATTATTTTTTGAATAATTTACTATAGAAAAGGCAATCCCAGGCGTATTTAAAATTTGCGACAGTAAAAAATTAATATTTTGAAAAATTTACTGTAGAAAAGGCAATCCCTGGCGCAATTAAAACTTGCGATAGTAAAAAATTATTTTTTGAATAATTTACTATAGAAAAGGCAATCCCTGGCGGATTTGAAATTTGTGACAGTAAAAAATTATTTTTTGAATAATTTACTATAGAAAAGGCAATCCCTGGCGGATTTGAAATTTGCGACAGTAAAAAATTATTTTTTGAATAATTTACTATAGAAAAGGCAATCCCTGGCGTATTTAAAATTTGCGACAGTAAAAAATTAATTTGTGAGAAATTTACTATAGAAAAGGCAATCCCTGGCGTATTTAAAATTTGCGACAGTAAAAAATTAATTTGTGAGAAATTTACTATAGAAAAGGCAATCCCTGGGATATTTAAAATTTGTGACAGTAAAAAATTATTTTTTTGCAAAATTTACTATAGAAAAGGCAATCCCTGGCTTATTTAAAATTTGCGACAGTAAAAAATTATTTTTTGAATAATTTACTATAGAAAATTCAATCCCTGGCGCAGTTAAAATTTGCGACAGTAAAAAATTATTTTTTGAATAATTTACTATAGAAAAGGCAATCCCTGGCGTAATTAAAATTTGCGACAGTATAAAATTATTTTTTGAATAATATACTATAGAAAAGGCAATCCCTGGCGTAATTAAAATTTGCGACAGTAAAAAATTATTTTTTGAATAATTTACTATAGAAAAGGCAATCCCTGGCGCACTTAAAATTTGCGACAGTATAAAATTATTTTTTGAATAATTTACTATAGAAAAGGCAAACCCTGGCGCAATTAAAATTTGCGACAGTTGAAAATTATTTTTTGAATAATTTACTATAGAAAGGGCAATCCCTGGCCTATTTAAAATTTGCGACAGTAAGAAATTAATTTGTGAGAAATTTACTATAGAAAAGGCAATCCCTGGCGTAATTAAAATTTGCGACAGTAGAAAATTATTTTTTGAATAATTTACTATAGAAAAGGCAATCCCTGTGATATTTAAAATTTGCGACAGTAAAAAATTATTTTTTGAATAATTTACTATAGAAATGGCAATCCCTGGCGTATTTAAAATTTGCGACAGTAAAAAATTATTTTTTGAATAATTTACTATAGAAAAGGCAATCCCTGGCGTAATTAAAATTTGCGACAGTAAAAAATTATTTTTTGAATAATTTACTATAGAAAAGGCAATCCCTGGCGCACTTAAAATTTGCGACAGTAAAAAATTATTTTTTGCAAAATTTACTATAGAAAGGGCAATCCCTGGCGTAATTAAAATTTGCGACAGTAGAAAATTATTTTTTGCAAAATTTACTGTAGAAAAGGCAATCCCTGGCGCAATTAAAACTTGCGACAGTAGAAAATTATTTTTTGCAAAATTTACTATAGAAAAGGCAATCCCTGGCGTAATTAAAATTTGCGACAGTAGAAAATTATTTTTTTTGCAAAATTTACTATAGAAAAGGCAATCCCTGGCGTATTTAAAATTTGCGACAGTAGAAAATTATTTTTTGAATAATTTACTATAGAAAAGGCAATCCCTGGCGTAATTAAAATTTGCGACAGTAAAAAATTATTTTTTGAATAATTTACTATAGAAAAGGCAATCCCTGGCGTAATTAAAGTTTGCGACAGTAGAAAATTATTTTTTGCAAAATTTACTGTAGAAAAGGCAATCCCTGGCGCAATTAAAACTTGCGACAGTAGAAAATTATTTTTTGAATAATTTACTATAGAAAAGGCAATCCCTGGCGTATTTAAAATTTGCGACAGTAAAAAATTATTTTTTGAATAATTTACTATAGAAAAGGCAATCCCTGGCGGATTTGAAATTTGCGACAGTAAAAAAATATTTTTTGAATAATTTACTATAGAAAAGGCAATCCCTGGCGGATTTGAAATTTGCGACAGTAAAAAATTATTTTTTGAATAATTTACTATAGAAAAGGCAATCCCTGGCGTATTTAAAATTTGCGACAGTAAAAAATTAATTTGTGAGAAATTTACTATAGAAAAGGCAATCCCTGGCGTATTTAAAATTTGCGACAGTAAAAAATTAATTTGTGAGAAATTTACTATAGAAAACGCAATCCCTGGGATATTTAAAATTTGCGACAGTAAACAATTATTTTTTTGCAAAATTTACTATAGAAAAGGCAATCCCTGGCGTATTTAAAATTTGCGACAGTAAAAAATTAATATTTTGAAAAATTTACTGTAGAAAAGGCAATCCCTGGCGCAATTAAAACTTGCGATAGTAAAAAATTATTTTTTGAATAATTTACTATAGAAAAGGCAATCCCTGGCGGATTTGAAATTTGTGACAGTAAAAAATTATTTTTTGAATAATTTACTATAGAAAAGGCAATCCCTGGCGGATTTGAAATTTGCGACAGTAAAAAATTATTTTTTGAATAATTTACTATAGAAAAGGCAATCCCTGGCGTATTTAAAATTTGCGACAGTAAAAAATTAATTTGTGAGAAATTTACTATAGAAAAGGCAATCCCTGGCGTATTTAAAATTTGCGACAGTAAAAAATTAATTTGTGAGAAATTTACTATAGAAAAGGCAATCCCTGGGATATTTAAAATTTGCGACAGTAAAAAATTATTTTTTTGCAAAATTTACTATAGAAAAGGCAATCCCTGGCTTATTTAAAATTTGCGACAGTAAAAAATTATTTTTTGAATAATTTACTATAGAAAATTCAATCCCTGGCGCAGTTAAAATTTGCGACAGTAAAAAATTATTTTTTGAATAATTTACTATAGAAAAGGCAATCCCTGGCGTAATTAAAATTTGCGACAGTATAAAATAATTTTTTGAATAATATACTATAGAAAAGGCAATCCCTGGCGTAATTAAAATTTGCGACAGTAAAAAATTATTTTTTGAATAATTTACTATAGAAAAGGCAATCCCTGGCGCACTTAAAATTTGCGACAGTATAAAACTATTTTTTGAATAATTTACTATAGAAAAGGCAAACCCTGGCGCAATTAAAATTTGCGACAGTTGAAAATTATTTTTTGAATAATTTACTATAGAAAAGGCAATCCCTGGCCTATTTAAAATTTGCGACAGTAAGAAATTAATTTGTGAGAAATTTACTATAGAAAAGGCAATCCCTGGCGTAATTAAAATTTGCGACAGTAGAAAATTATTTTTTGAATAATTTACTATAGAAAAGGCAATCCCTGTGATATTTAAAATTTGCGACAGTAAAAAATTATTTTTTCAATAATTTACTATAGAAATTTCAATCCCTGGCGTATTTAAAATTTGCGACAGTAAAAAATTATTTTTTGAATAATTTACTATAGAAAAGGCAATCCCTGGCGTAATTAAAATTTGCGACAGTAAAAAATTATTTTTTGAATAATTTACTATAGAAAAGGCAATCCCTGGCGCACTTAAAATTTGCGACAGTAAAAAATTATTTTTTGCAAAATTTACTATAGAAAGGGCAATCCCTGGCGTAATTAAAATTTGCGACAGTAGAAAATTATTTTTTGCAAAATTTACTGTAGAAAAGGCAATCCCTGGCGCAATTAAAACTTGCGACAGTAGAAAATTATTTTTTGCAAAATTTACTATAGAAAAGGCAATCCCTGGCGTAATTAAAATTTGCGACAGTAGAAAATTATTTTTTTTGCAAAATTTACTATAGAAAAGGCAATCCCTTGCGTATTTAAAATTTGCGACAGTAGAAAATTATTTTTTGAATAATTTACTATAGAAAAGGCAATCCCTGGCGTAATTAAAATTTGCGACATTAAAAAATTATTTTTTGAATAATTTACTATAGAAAAGGCAATCCCTGGCGTAATTAAAGTTTGCGACAGTAGAAAATTATTTTTTGCAAAATTTACTGTAGAAAAGGCAATCCCTGGCGCAATTAAAACTTGCGACAGTAGAAAATTATTTTTTGAATAATTTACTATAGAAAAGGCAATCCCTGGCGTATTTAAAATTTGCGACAGTAAAAAATTATTTTTTGAATAATTTACTATAGAAAAGGCAATCCCTGGCGGATTTGAAATTTGCGACAGTAAAAAATTATTTTTTGAATAATTTACTATAGAAAAGGCAATCCCTGGCGGATTTGAAATTTGCGACAGTAAAAAATTATTTTTTGAATAATTTACTATAGAAAAGGCAATCCCTGGCGTATTTAAAATTTGCGACAGTAAAAAATTAATTTGTGAGAAATTTACTATAGAAAAGGCAATCCCTGGCGTATTTAAAATTTGCGACAGTAAAAAACTAATTTGTGAGAAATTTACTATAGAAAACGCTATCCCTGGGATATTTAAAATTTGCGACAGTAAACAATTATTTTTTTGCAAAATTTACTATAGAAAAGGCAATCCCTGGCGTATTTAAAATTTGCGACAGTAAAAAATTAATATTTTGAAAAATTTACTGTAGAAAAGGCAATCCCTGGCGCAATTAAAACTTGCGATAGTAAAGTAAAAAATTATTTTTTGAATAATTTACTATAGAAAAGGCAATCCCTGGCGGATTTGAAATTTGCGACAGTAAAAAATTATTTTTTGAATAATTTACTATAAAAAAGGCAATCCCTGGCGGATTTGAAATTTGCGACAGTAAAAAATTATTTTTTGAATAATTTACTATAGAAAAGGCAATCCCTGGCGTATTTAAAATTTGCGACAGTAAAAAATTAATTTGTGAGAAATTTACTATAGAAAAGGCAATCCCTGGCGTATTTAAAATTTGCGACAGTAAAAAATTAATTTGTGAGAAATTTACTATAGAAAACGCAATCCCTGGGTTATTTAAAATTTGCGACAGTAAACAATTATTTTTTTGTAAAATTTACTATAGAAAAGGCAATCCCTGGCGTATTTAAAATTTGCGACAGTAAAAAATTATTTTTTGAATAATTTACTATAGAAAAGGCAATCCCTGGCGCACTTAAAATTTGCGACAGTAAAAAATTATTTTTTGAATAATTTACTATAGAAAAGGCAATCCCTGGCGTAATTAAAATTTGCGACAGTATAAAATTAATTTGTGAGAAATTTACTATAGAAAAGGCAATCCTTGGCGTAATTAAAATTTGCGACAGTAGAAAATTATTTTTTGAATAATTTACTATAGAAAAGGCAATCCCTGGCGTATTTAAAATTTGCGACAGTTGAAAATTATTTTTTGAATAATTTACTATAGAAAAGGCAATCCCTGGGGCACTTAAAATTTGCGACAGTAAAAAATTAATTTGTGAGAAATTTACTATAGAAAAGGCAATCCCTGGTATATTTAAAATTTGCGAAAGTAGAAAATTATTTTTTGAATAATTTACTATAGAAAAGGCAATCCCTGGCGTATTTAAAATTTGCGACAGTAAAAAAATAATTTGTGAGAAATTTACTATAGAAAAGGCAATCCTTGGGATATTTAAAATTTGCGACAGTACAAAATTATTTTTTGAATAATTTACTATAGAAAAGGCAATCCCTGGCGCAATTACAATTTGCGACAGTAGAAAATTATTTTTTGAATAATTTACTATAGAAAAGGCAATCCCTGGCGTAATTAAAATTTACGACAGTAGAAAATTATTTTTTGAATAATTTACTATAGAAATGGCAATCCCTGGCGTATTTAAAATTTGCGACAGTAAAAAATTATTTTTTGAATAATTTACTATAGAAAAGGCAATCCCTGGCGTAATTAAAATTTGCGACAGTATAAAATTATTTTTTGAATAATTTACTATAGAAAAGGAAATCCCTGGCGTAATTAAAATTTGCGACAGTTGAAAATTATTTTTTGAATAATTTACTATAGAAAAGGCAATCCCTGGCGCAATTAAAATTTGCGACAGTAGAAAATTATTTTTTGAATAATTTACTATAGAAAAGGCAATCCCTGGCGTAATTAAAATTTACGACAGTAAAAAATTATTTTTTGAATAATTTACTATAGTAAAGGCAATCCCTGGCGTATTTAAAATTTGCGACAGTAAAAAATTATTTTTTGAATAATTTACTATAGAAAAGGCAATCCCTGGCGTAATTAAAATTTGCGACAGTATAAAATTATTTTTTGAATAATTTACTATAGAAAAGGAAATCCCTGGCGTAATTAAAATTTGCGACAGTAAAAAATTATTTTTTGAATAATTTACTATAGAAAAGGCAATCCCTGGCGCAATTAAAATTTGCGACAGTAGAAAATTATTTTTTGAATAATTTACTATAGAAAAGGCAATCCCTGGCGTATTTAAAATTTGCGACAGTATAAAATTATTTTGTGAGAAATTTACTATAGAAAAGGCAATCCCTGGGATATTTAAAATTTGCGACAGTAAAAAATTATTTTTTGAATAATTTACTATAGAAAAGGCAATCCCTGGCGTAATTAAAATTTGCGACAGTAGAAAATTATTCTTTGAATAATTTACTATAGAAAAGGCAATCCCTGGCGCACTTAAATTTTGCGACAGTAAAAAATTAATTTGTGAGAAATTTACTATAGAAAAGGCAATCCCTGGGATATTTAAAATTTGCGACAGTAAAAAATTATTTTTTGAATAATTTACTATAGAAAAGGCAATCCCTGGCGTATTTAAAATTTGCGACAATAAAAAATTAATTTGTGAGAAATTTACTATAGAAAAGGCAATCACTGGGATATTTAAAATTTGCGACAGTAAAAAATTATTTTTTGAATAATTTACTATAGAAAAGGCAATCCCTGGCGCAATTACAATTTGCGATAGTAGAAAATTATTTTTTGAATAATTTACTATAGAAAAGGCAATCCCTGGCGTAATTAAAATTTGCGACAGTAGAAAATTATTTTTTGAATAATTTACTATAGAAAAGGCAATCCCTGGCGTAATTAAACTTTGCGACAGTAGAAAATTATTTTTTGAATAATTTACTATAGAAAAGGCAATCCCTGGCGTATTTAAAATTTGCGACAGTAAAAAATTAATTTGTGAGAAATTTACTATAGAAAAGGCAATCCCTGGGATATTTAAAATTTGCGACAGTAAAAAATTATTTTTTTGCAAAATTTACTATAGAAAAGGCAATCCCTGGCGTATTTAAAATTTGCGACAGTAAAAAATTATTTTTTGAATAATTTACTATAGAAAAGGCAATCCCTGGCGCAATTAAAATTTGCGACAGCAGAAAATTATTTTTTGAATAATTTACTATAGAAAAGGCAATTCCTGGCGTAATTAAAATTTGCGACAGTAAAAAATTATTTTTTGAATAATTTACTATAGAAAAGGCAATCCCTGGCGTATTTAAAATTTGCGACAGTATAAAATTATTTTTTGAATAATTTACTATAGAAAAGGCAATCCCTGGCGTATTTAAAATTTGCGACAGTAGAAAATTATTTTTTGAAAAGTTTACTATAGAAAAGGCAATCCCTGGGATATTTAAAATTTGCGACAGTAAAAAATTATTTTTTGAATAATTTACTATAGAAAAGGCAATCCCTGGCGTATTTAAAATTTGCGACAGTAGAAAATTATTTTTTGAAAAGTTTACTATAGAAAAGGCAATCCCTGGGATATTTAAAATTTGCTACAGTAAAAAATTATTTTTTGCAAAATTTACTGTAGAAAAGGCAATCCCTGGCGCAATTAAAACTTGCGATAGTAAAAAATTATTTTTTGAATAATTTACTGTAGAAAAGGCAATCCCTGGCTTAATTAAAATTTGCGACAGTAGAAAATTATTTTTTGAATAATTTACTATAGAAAAGGCAATCCCTGGCGTAATTAAAATTTGCGACAGTAGAAAATTATTTTTTTTGCAAAATTTACTATAGAAAAGGCAATCCCTGGCGTATTTAAAATTTGCGACAGTAAAAAATTATTTTTTGAATAATTTACTATAGAACAGGCAATCCCTGGCGCACTTAAAATTTGCCACAGTAAAAAATTATTTTTTGAATAATTTACTATAAAAAAGGCAATCCCTGGGATATTTAAAATTTGCGACAGTAAAAAATTATTTTTTTGCAAAATTTACTATAGAAAAGGCAATCCCTGGCGTAATTAAAATTTGCGACAGTTGAAAATTATTTTTTGAATAATTTACTATAGAAAAGGCAATCCCTGGCGTAATTAAAATTTGCGACAGTTGAAAATTATTTTTTGAATAATTTACTATAGAAAAGGCAATCCCTGGCGTAATTAAAATTTGCGACAGTAGAAAATTATTTTCTGAATAATTTACTGTAGAAAAGGCAATCCCTGGCGCAATTAAAATTTGCGACAGTAAAAAATTATTTTTTGCAAAATTTACTATAGAAAAGGCAATCCCTGGCGCACTTAAAAATTGCGACAGTATTAAAATATTTCTTGAATAATTTACTATAGAAAAGGCAATCCCTGGCGTAATTAGAATTTGCGACAGTTGAAAATTATTTTTTGAATAATTTACTATAGAAAAGGCAATCCCTGGCGCACTTAAAATTTGCGACAGTAAAAAATTATTTTTTTGAATAATTTACTATAGAAAAGACAATCCCTGGCGTATTTAAAATTTGCGACAGTAAAAAATTATTTTTTGAATAATTTACTATAGAAAAGGCAATCCCTGGGATATTTAAAATTTACGACAGTACAAAATTATTTTTTTGCAAAATTTACTATAGAAAAGGCAATCCCTGGCATAATTAAAATTTGCGACAGTAGAAAATTATTTTTTGCAAAATTTACTATAGAAAAGGCAATCCCTAGCGTATTTAAAATTTGCGACAGTAGAAAATTATTTTTTGAATAATTTACTATAGAAAAGGCAATCCCTGGCGTATTTAAAATTTGCGACAGTAAAAAATTAATATTTTGAAAAATTTACTGTAGAAAAGGCAATCCCTGGCGCAATTAAAACTTGCGATAGTAAAAAATTATTTTTTGAATAATTTACTATAGAAAAGGCAATCCCTGGCGGATTTGAAATTTGCGACAGTAAAAAATTATTTTTTGAATAATTTACTATAGAAAAGGCAATTCCTGGCGTATTTAAAATTTGCGACAGTAAAAAATTAATTTGTGAGAAATTTACTATAGAAAAGGCAATCCCTGGGATATTTAAAATTTGCGACAGTAAAAAATTATTTTTTGAATAATTTACTATAGAAAAGGCAATCCCTGGCGCAATTACAATTTGCGACAGTAGAAAATTATTTTTTGAATAATTTACTATAAAAAAGGCAATCCCTGGCGTAATTAAAATTTGCGACAGTAGAAAATTATTTTTTTAATAATTTACTATAGAAAAGGCAATCCCTGGCGTATTTAAAATTTGCGACAGTAAAAAATTTTTTTTCGAATAATTTACTATAGAAAAGGCAATCCCTGGCGTAATTAAAATTTGCGACAGTATAAAATTATTTTTTGAATAATTTACTATAGAAAAGGCAATCCCTGGCGTAATTAAAATTTGCGACAGTAAAAAATTATTTTTTGAATAATTTACTATAGAAAAGGCAATCCCTGGCGCAATTACAATTTGCGACAGTAGAAAATTATTTTTTGAATAATTTACTATAGAAAAGGCAATCCTGGCGTAATTAAAATTTGCGACAGTAAAGAATTATTTTTTGAATAATTTACTATAGAAAAGGGAATCCCTGGCGCACTTAAAATTTGCGACAGTAAAAAATTATTTTTTGAATAATTTACTATAGAAAAGGCAATCCCTGGCGTAATTAAAATTTGCGACAGTAAAAAATTATTTTTTGAATAATTTACTATAGAAAAGGCAATCCCTGGCGCAATTACAATTTGCGACAGTAGAAAATTATTTTTTGAATAATTTACTATAGAAAAGGCAATCCCTGTCGCAATTACAATTTGCGACAGTATAAAATTATTTTTTGAATAATTTACTATAGAAAAGGCAATCCCTGGCGTAATTAAAATTTGCGACAGTAGAAAATTATTTTTTGAATAATTTACTATAGAAAAGGCAATCCCTGGCGTATTTAAATTTGCGACAGTAAAAAATTATTTTTTGAATAATTTACTATAGAAAAGGCAATCCCTGGCATATTTAAAATTTGCGACAGTAAAAAATTAATATTTTTGAAAAATTTACTGTAGAAAAGGCAATCCCTGGCGCAATTAAAATTTGCGACAGTAAAAAATTATTTTTTGAATAATTTACTATAGAAAAGGCAATCCCTGGCGCACTTAAAATTTGCGACAGTAAAAAATTAATTTGTGAGAAATTTACTATAGAAAAGGCAATCCCTGGGATATTTAAAATTTGCGACAGTAAAAAATTATTTTTTGAATAATTTACTATAGAAAAGGCAATCCCTGGCGTATTTAAAATTTGCGACAGTAAAAAATTATTTTTTGAATAATTTACTATAGAAAAGGCAATCCCTGGCGTATTTAAAATTTGCGACAGTAAAAAATTAATTTGTGAGAAATTTACTATAGAAAGGGCAATCCCTGCGATATTTAAAATTTGCGACAGTAAAAAATTATTTTTTTGCAAAATTTACTATGGAAAAGCAATCCCTGGCGTATTTAAAATTTGCGACAGTAAAAAATTATTTTTTGAATAATTTACTATAGAAAAGGCAATCCCTGGCGCACTTAAAATTTGCGACAGTAAAAAATTAATTTGTGAGAAATTTATTATAGAAAAGGCAATCCCTGGGATATTAAAATTTGCGACAGTAAAAAATTTTTTTTGAATAATTTACTATAGAAAAGGCAATCCCTGGCGTATTTAAAATTTGCGACAGTAAAAAATTATTTTTTGAATAATTTACTATAGAAAAGGCAATCCCTGGCGTAATTAAAATTTGCGACAGTAGAAAATTATTTTTTGAATAATTTACTATAGAAAAGGCAATCCCTGGCGTAATTAAAATTTGCGACAGTAGGAAATTATTTTTTGAATAATTTACTATAGAAAAGGCAATCCCTGGCGTAATTAAAATTTGCGACAGTAAAAAATTATTTTTTGAATAATTTACTATAGAAAAGGCAATCCCTGGCGTATTTAAAATTTGCGACAGTAAAAAATTAATTTGTGAGAAATTTACTATAGAAAAGGCAATCCCTGGGATATTTAAAATTTGCGACAGTAAAAAATTATTTTTTGCAAAATTTACTATAGAAAAGGCAATCCCTGGCGTATTTAAAATTTGCGACAGTAAAAAATTATTTTTTGAATAATTTACGATAGAAAAGGCAATCCCTGGCGTAATTAAAATTTGCGACAGTAAAAAATTATTTTTTGAATAATTTACTATAGAAAAGGCAATCCCTGGCGCACTTAAAATTTGCGACAGTATAAAATTATTTTTTGAATAATTTACTATAGAAAAGGCAATCCTTGGCGCAATTACAATTTGCGACAGTAGAAAATTATTTTTTGAATAATTTACTATAGAAAAGGCAATCCCTGGCGTATTTAAAATTTGCGACAGTAAAAAATTATTTTTTTGAATAATTTACTATAGAAAAGGCAATCCCTGGCGTATTTAAAATTTGCGACAGTAAAAAATTAATTTGTGAGAAATTTACTATAGAAAGGGCAATCCCTGGGATATTTAAAATTTGCGACAGTAAAAAATTATTTTTTTGCAAAATTTACTGTGGAAAAGCAATCCCTGGCGTATTTAAAATTTGCGACAGTAAAAAATTATTTTTTGAATAATTTACTATAGAAAAGGCAATCCCTGGCGCACTTAAAATTTGCGACAGTAAAAAATTAATTTGTGAGAAATTTACTATAGAAAAGGCAATCCCTGGGATATTTAAAATTTGCGACAGTAAAAAATTATTTTTTGAATAATTTACTATAGAAAAGGCAATCCCTGGCGTATTTAAAATTTGCGACAGTAAAAAATTATTTTTTGAATAATTTACTATAGAAAAGGCAATCCCTGGCGTAATTAAAATTTGCGACAGTAGAAAATTATTTTTTGAATAATTTACTATATAGAAAATGGAAATCCCTGGCTTAATTAAAATTTGCGATAGTAGAAAATTATTTTTTTGAATAATTTATTATAGAAAAGGCAATCCCTGGCGTAATTAAAATTTGCGACAGTAAAAAATTATTTTTTGAATAATTTACTATAGAAAAGGCAATCCCTGGCGCACTTAAAATTTGCGACAGTATAAAATTATTTTTTGAATAATTTACTATAGAAAAGGCAATCCCTGGGATATTTAAAATTTGCGACAGTAAAAAATTATTTTTTTGCAAAATTTACTATAGAAAAGGCAATCCCTGGCGTATTTAAAATTTGCGACAGTAAAAAATTATTTTTTGAATAATTTACTATAGAAAAGGCAATCCCTGGCGTAATTAAAATTTGCGACAGTAAAAAATTATTTTTTGAATAATTTACTATAGAAAAGGCAATCCCTGGCGCACTTAAAATTTGCGACAGTATAAAATTATTTTTTGAATAATTTACTATAGAAAAGGCAATCCTTGGCGCAATTACAATTTGCGACAGTAGAAAATTATTTTTTGAATAATTTACTATAGAAAAGGCAATCCCTGGCGTATTTAAAATTTGCGACAGTAAAAAATTATTTTTTGAATAATTTACTATAGAAAAGGCAATCCCTGGCGCACTTAAAATTTGCGACAGTAAAAAATTATTTTTTGAATAATTTACTATAGAAAAGGCAATCCCTGGCGTAATTAAAATTTGCGACAGTATAAAATTATTTTTTGAATAATTTACTATAGAAAAGGCAATCCCTGGCGTAATTAAAATTTACGACAGTAGAAAATTATTTTTTGAATAATTTACTATAGAAAAGGCAATCCCTGGCGCAATTAAAATTTGCGACAGTAAAAAATTATTTTTTGAATAATTTACTATAGAAAAGGCAATCCCTGGGATATTTAAAATTTGCGACAGTAAAAAATTATTTTTTGAATAATTTACTATAGAAAAGGCAATCCCTGGCGTATTTAAAATTTGCGACAGTAAAAAATTAATTTGTGAGAAATTTACTATAGAAAAGGCAATCCCTGGGATATTTAAAATTTGCGACAGTAAAAAATTATTTTTTTGCAAAATTTACTGTAGAAAAGGCAATCCCTGGCGGATTTGAAATTTGCGACAGTATAAAATTATTGTTTGAAAATTTACTGTAGAAAAGGCAATCCCCTGGCGTAATTAAAATTTGCGACAATAAAAAATTATTTTTTGAATAATTTACTATAGAAAAGGCAATCCCTGGCGCAATTACAATTTGCGACAGTAGAAAATTATTTTTTGAATAATTTACTATAGAAAAGGCAATCCCTGGCGTAATTAAAATTTGCGACAGTATAAAATTATTTTTTGAATAATTTACTATAAAAAACACAATCCCTGGCGTATTTAAAATTTGCGACAGTAGAAAATTATTTTTTGAATAATTTACTATAGAAAAGGCAATCCCTGGCGTAATTAAAATT
This sequence comes from Dioctria linearis, assembly GCA_963930735.1. Classification (NCBI taxonomy): domain Eukaryota; kingdom Metazoa; phylum Arthropoda; class Insecta; order Diptera; family Asilidae; genus Dioctria; species Dioctria linearis. The sequence goes on along the minus strand of CAWVNZ010000429.1, from coordinate 163,091 downwards.
TGCGACAGCAGAAAATTATTTTTTGAATAATTTACTATAGAAAAGGCAATCCCTGGCGCAATTAAAATTTGCGACAGTAAAAAATTATTTTTTGAAAATTTACTATAGAAAAGGCAATCCCTGGCGCAATTACAATTTGCGACAGTAGAAAATTATTTTTTGAATAATTTACTATAGAAAAGGCAATCCCTGGCGTAATTAAAATTTGCGATAGTAAAAAATTATTTTTTGAATAATTTACTATAGAAAAGGCAATCCCTGGCGCCATTACAATTTGCGACAGTAAAAAATTATTTTTTGAATAATTTACTATAGAAAAGGCAATCCCTGGCGCAATTAAAACTTGCGATAGTAAAAAATTATTTTTTGAATAATTTACTATAGAAAAGGCAATCCCTGGGATATTTAAAATTTGCGACAGTAAAAAATTATTTTTTGAATAATTTACTATAGAAAAGGCAATCCCTGGCGTAATTAAAATTTGCGACAGTAAAAAATTATTTTTTGAATAATTTACTATAGAAAAGGCAATCCCTGGCGCACTTAAAATTTGCGACAGTAAAAAATTATTTTTTGAATAATTTACTATAGAAAAGGCAATCCCTGGCATAATTAAAATTTGCGACAGTAGAAAATTATTTTTTGAATAATTTACTATAGAAAAGGCAATCCCTGGCGCACTTAAAATTTGCGACAGTAAAAAATTATTTTTTCAATAATTTACTATAGAAAAGGCAATCCCTGGCGTATTTAAAATTTGCGACAGTAAAAAATTAATTTGTGAGAAATTTACTATAGAAAAGTCAATCCCTGGGATATTTAAAACTTGCGACAGTAAAAAATTATTTTTTGAATAATTTACTATAGAAAAGGCAAGCCCTGGGATATTTAAAATTTGCGACAGTAAAAAATAATTTTTTGAATAATTTACTATAGAAAAGGCAATCCCTGGCGCACTTAAAATTTGCGACAGTATAAAATTATTTTTTGAATAATTTACTATAGAAAAGGCAATCCCTGGCGTATTTAAAATTTGCGACAGTAAGAAATTATTTTTTGAATAATTTACTATAGAAAAGGCAATCCCTGGCGCAATTACAATTTGCGACAGTAAAAAATTATTTTTTGAATAATTTACTATAGAAAAGGCAATCCCTGGCGTAATTAAAATTTGCGACAGTAGAAAATTATTTTTTGAATAATTTACTATAGAAAAGGCAATACCTGGCGCACTTAAAATTTGCGACAGTAAAAAATTATTTTTTCAATAATTTACTATAGAAAAGGCAATCCCTGGCGTATTTAAAATTTGCGACAGTAAAAAATTAATTTGTGAGAAATTTACTATAGAAAAGTCAATCCCTGGGATATTTAAAACTTGCGACAGTAAAAAATTATTTTTTGAATAATTTACTATAGAAAAGGCAATCCCTGGGATATTTAAAATTTGGGACAGTAAAAAATTATTTTTTGAATAATTTACTATAGAAAAGGCAATCCCTGGCGCACTTAAAATTTGCGACAGTATAAAATTATTTTTTGAATAATTTACTATAGAAAAGGCAATCCCTGGCGTATTTAAAATTTGCGACACTAAGAAATTATTTTTTGAATAATTTACTATAGAAAAGGCAATCCCTGGCGCAATTACAATTTGCGACAGTAAAAAATTATTTTTTGAATAATTTACTATAGAAAAGGCAATCCCTGGCGTAATTAAAATTTGCGACAGTTGAAAATTATTTTTTGAATAATTTACTATAGAAAAGGCAATCCCTGGCGTAATTAAAATTTGCGACAGTATAAAATTATTTTTTGAATAATTTACTATAGAAAAGGCAATCCCTGGCGCAATTAAAATTTGCGACAGTTGAAAATAATTTTTTGAATAATTTACTATAGAAAAGGCAATCCCTGGCGTATTTAAAATTTGCGACAGTTGAAAATTATTTTTTGAATAATTTACTATAGAAAAGGCAATCCCTGGCCTAATTAAAATTTGCGAAAGTATAAAATTATTTTTTGAATAATTTACTATAGAAAAGGCAATCCCTGGCGCAATTAAAATTTGCGACAGTTGAAAATTATTTTTTGAATAATTTACTATAGAAAAGGCAATCCCTGGCGTAATTAAAATTTGCGACAGTAAAAAATTATTTTTTGAATAATTTACTATAGAAAAGGCAATCCCTGGCGGACTTAAAATTTGCGACAATAAAAAATTATTTTTTGAATAATTTACTATAGAAAAGGCAATCCCTGGCGTAATTAAAATTTGCGACAGTATAAAATTATTTTTTGAATAATTTACTATAGAAAAGGCAATCCCTGGGGTAATTAAAATTTGCGACAGTAAAAAATTATTTTTTGAGTAATTTACTATAGAAAAGGCAATCCCTGGCGCAATTATAATTTGCGACAGTAAAAAATTATTTTTTGAATAATTTACTATAGAAAAGGCAATCCCTGGGATATTTAAAATTTGCGACAGTAAAAAATTATTTTTTGAATAATTTACTATAGAAAAGGCAATCCCTGGCGTATTTAAAATTTGCGACAGTAAAAAATTAATTTGTGAGAAATTTACTATAGAAAAGGCAATCCCTGGGATATTTAAAATTTTCGACAGTAAAAAATTATTTTTTTGCAAAATTTACTGTAGAAAAGGCAATCCGTGGCGGATTTGAAATTTGCGACAGTATAAAATTATTTTTTGAAAAATTTACTGTAGAAAAGGCAATCCCTGGCGTAATTAAAATTTGCGACAGTAAAAAATTATTTTTTGAATAATTTACTATAGAAAAGGCAATCCCTGGCGCAATTACAATTTGCGACAGTAGAAAATTATTTTTTGAATAATTTACTATAGAAAAGGCAATCCCTGGCGTAATTAAAATTTGCGACAGTATAAAATTATTTTTTGAATAATTTACTATAGAAAAGGCAATCCCTGGCGTATTTAAAATTTGCGACAGTAGAAAATTATTTTTTGAATAATTTACTATAGAAAAGGCAATCTCTGGCGTAATTAAAATTTGCGACAGTAGAAAATTATTTTTTGAATAATTTACTATAGAAAAGGCAATCCCTGGCGCAATTAAAATTTGCGACAGTAAAAAATTATTTTTTGCAAAATTTACTATAGAAAAGGCAATCCCTGGCGCAATTACAATTTGCGACAGTAAAAAATTATTTTTTGAATAATTTACTATAGAAAACGCAATCCCTGGCGTAATTAAAATTTGCGACAGTAGAAAATTATTTTTTGAATAATTTACTATAGAAAAGGCAATCCCTGGCGCAATTAAAATTTGCGACAGTAAAAAATTATTTTTTGAATAATTTACTATAGAAAAGGCAATCCCTGGCGTAATTAAAATTTGCGACAGTAAAAAATTATTTTTTGAATAATTTACTATAGAAAAGGCAATCCCTGGCGCAATTAAAACTTGCGATAGTAAAAAATTATTTTTTGAATAATTTACTATAGAAAAGGCAATCTCTGGCGTATTTAAAATTTGCGACAGTAAAAAATTAATATTTTGAAAAATTTACTGTAGAAAAGGTAATCCCTGGCGCAATTAAAACTTGCGACAGTAGAAAATTATTTTTTGAATAATTTACTATAGAAAAGGCAATCCCTGGCGTAATTAAAATTTGCGACAGTAGAAAATTATTTTTTGAATAATTTACTATAGAAAAGGTAATCCCTGGCGCAATTAAAACTTGCGACAGTAGAAAATTATTTTTTGAATAATTTACTATAGAAAAGGCAATCCCTGGCGTAATTAAAATTTGCGACAGTAGAAAATTATTTTTTGAATAATTTACTATAGAAAAGGCAATCCCTGGCGTAATTAAAATTTGCGACAGTAAAAAATTATTTTTTGAATAATTTACTATAGAAAAGGCAATCCCTGGCGCAATTACAATTTGCGACAGTAAAAAATTATTTTTTGAATAATTTACTATAGAAAAGGCAATCCCTGGCGCAATTAAAACTTGCGATAGTAAAAAATTATTTTTTGAATAATTTACTATAGAAATGGCAATCCCTGGCGTAATTAAAATTTGCGACAGTAAAAAATTATTTTTTGAATAATTTACTATAGAAAAGGCAATCCCTGGCGCACTTAAAATTTGCGACAGTAAAAAATTATTTTTTGAATAATTTACTATAGAAAAGGCAATCCCTGGCGTAATTAAAATTTGCGACAGTAGAAAATTATTTTTTGAATAATTTACTATAGAAAAGGCAATCCCTGGCGCACTTAAAATTTGCGACAGTAAAAAATTATTTTTTGAATAATTTACTACAGAAAAGGCAATCCCTGGCGTATTTAAAATTTGCGACAGTAAAAAATTAATTTGTAAGAAATTTACTATAGAAAAATCAATCCCTGGGATATTTAAAATTTGCGACAGTAAAAAATTATTTTTTGAATAATTTACTATAGAAAAGGCAATCCCTGGGATATTTAAAATTTGCGACAGTAAAAAATTATTTTTTGAATAATTTACTATAGAAAAGGCAATCCCTGGCGCACTTAAAATTTGCGACAGTATAAAATTATTTTTTGAATAATTTACTATAGAAAAGGCAATCCCTGGCGTAATTAAAATTTGCGACAGTAGAAAATTATTTTTTGAATAATTTACTATAGAAAAGACAATCCCTGGCGCAATTAAAATTTGCGACAGTAAAAAATTATTTTTTGAATAATTTACTATAGAAAAGGCAATCCCTGGCGTAATTAAAATTTGCGACAGTAAAAAATTATTTTTTGAATAATTTACTATAGAAAAGGCAATCCCTGGCGCAATTAAAACTTGCGATAGTAAAAAATTATTTTTTGAATAATTTACTATAGAAAAGGCAATCCCTGGCGTATTTAAAATTTGCGACAGTAAAAAATTAATATTTTGAAAAATTTACTGTAGAAAAGGCAATCCCTGGCGCAATTACAATTTGCGACAGTAAAAAATTATTTTTTGAATAATTTACTATAGAAAAGGCAATCCCTGGCGTAATTAAAATTTGCGACAGTTGAAAATTATTTTTTGAATAATTTACTATAGAAAAGGCAATCCCTGGCGTAATTAAAATTTGCGACAGTATAAAATTATTTTTTGAATAATTTACTATAGAAAAGGCAATCCCTTGCGCAATTAAAATTTGCGACAGTTGAAAATTATTTTTTGAATAATTTACTATAGAAAAGGCAATCCCTGGCGTATTTAAAATTTGCGACAGTAAGAAATTAATTTGTGAGAAATTTACTATAGAAAAGGCAATCCCTGGGATATTTAAAATTTGCGACAGTAAAAAATTATTTTTTGAATAATTTACTATAGAAAAGGCAATCCCTGGGATATTTAAAATTTGCGACAGTAAGAAATTAATTTGTGAGAAATTTACTAAAGAAAAGGCAATCCCTGGGATATTTAAAATTTGCGACAGTAAAAAATTATTTTTTGAATAATTTACTATAGAAAAGGCAATCCCTGGGATATTTAAAATTTGCGACAGTTGAAAATTATTTTTTGAATAATTTACTATAGAAAAGGCAATCCCTGGCGTATTTAAAATTTGCGACAGTATAAAATTATTTTTTGAATAATTTACTGTAGAAAAGGCAATCCGGGATATTTAAAATTTGCGACAGTAAAAAATTATTTTTTGAATAATTTACTATAGAAAAGGCAATCCCTGGCGTATTTAAAATTTGCGACAGTAAAAAATTAATTTGTGAGAAATTTACTATAGAAAAGGCAATCCCTGGGATATTTAAAATTTTCGACAGTAAAAAATTATTTTTTTGCAAAATTTACTGTAGAAAAGGCAATCCGTGGCGGATTTGAAATTTGCGACAGTATAAAATTATTTTTTGAAAAATTTACTGTAGAAAAGGCAATCCCTGGCGTAATTAAAATTTGCGACAGTAAAAAATTATTTTTTGAATAATTTACTATAGAAAAGGCAATCCCTGCGCAATTACAATTTGCGACAGTAGAAAATTATTTTTTGAATAATTTACTATAGAAAAGGCAATCCCTGGCGTAATTAAAATTTGCGACAGTATAAAATTATTTTTTGAATAATTTACTATAGAAAAGGCAATCCCTGGCGTATTTAAAATTTGCGACAGTAGAAAATTATTTTTTGAATAATTTACTATAGAAAAGGCAATCTCTGGCGTAATTAAAATTTGCGACAGTAGAAAATTATTTTTTGAATAATTTACTATAGAAAAGGCAATCCCTGGCGCAATTAAAATTTGCGACAGTAAAAAATTATTTTTTGCAAAATTTACTATAGAAAAGGCAATCCCTGGCGCAATTACAATTTGCGACAGTAAAAAATTATTTTTTGAATAATTTACTATAGAAAACGCAATCCCTGGCGTAATTAAAATTTGCGACAGTAGAAAATTATTTTTTGAATAATTTACTATAGAAAAGGCAATCCCTGGCGCAATTAAAATTTGCGACAGTAAAAAATTATTTTTTGAATAATTTACTATAGAAAAGGCAATCCCTGGCGTAATTAAAATTTGCGACAGTAAAAAATTATTTTTTGAATAATTTACTATAGAAAAGGCAATCCCTGGCGCAATTAAAACTTGCGATAGTAAAAAATTATTTTTTGAATAATTTACTATAGAAAAGGCAATCTCTGGCGTATTTAAAATTTGCGACAGTAAAAAATTAATATTTTGAAAAATTTACTGTAGAAAAGGTAATCCCTGGCGCAATTAAAACTTGCGACAGTAGAAAATTATTTTTTGAATAATTTACTATAGAAAAGGCAATCCCTGGCGTAATTAAAATTTGCGACAGTAGAAAATTATTTTTTGAATAATTTACTATAGAAAAGGTAATCCCTGGCGCAATTAAAACTTGCGACAGTAGAAAATTATTTTTTGAATAATTTACTATAGAAAAGGCAATCCCTGGCGTAATTAAAATTTGCGACAGTAGAAAATTATTTTTTGAATAATTTACTATAGAAAAGGCAATCCCTGGCGTAATTAAAATTTGCGACAGTAAAAAATTATTTTTTGAATAATTTACTATAGAAAAGGCAATCCCTGGCGCAATTACAATTTGCGACAGTAAAAAATTATTTTTTGAATAATTTACTATAGAAAAGGCAATCCCTGGCGCAATTAAAACTTGCGATAGTAAAAAATTATTTTTTGAATAATTTACTATAGAAATGGCAATCCCTGGCGTAATTAAAATTTGCGACAGTAAAAAATTATTTTTTGAATAATTTACTATAGAAAAGGCAATCCGTGGCGCACTTAAAATTTGCGACAGTAAAAAATTATTTTTTGAATAATTTACTATAGAAAAGGCAATCCCTGGCGTAATTAAAATTTGCGACAGTAGAAAATTATTTTTTGAATAATTTACTATAGAAAAGGCAATCCCCTGGCGCACTTAAAATTTGCGACAGTAAAAAATTATTTTTTGAATAATTTACTACAGAAAAGGCAATCCCTGGCGTATTTAAAATTTGCGACAGTAAAAAATTAATTTGTAAGAAATTTACTATAGAAAAATCAATCCCTGGGATATTTAAAATTTGCGACAGTAAAAAATTATTTTTTGAATAATTTACTATAGAAAAGGCAATCCCTGGGATATTTAAAATTTGCGACAGTAAAAAATTATTTTTTGAATAATTTACTATAGAAAAGGCAATCCCTGGCGCACTTAAAATTTGCGACAGTATAAAATTATTTTTTGAATAATTTACTATAGAAAAGGCAATCCCTGGCGTAATTAAAATTTGCGACAGTAGAAAATTATTTTTTGAATAATTTACTATAGAAAAGGCAATCCCTGGCGCAATTAAAATTTGCGACAGTAAAAAATTATTTTTTGAATAATTTACTATAGAAAAGGCAATCCCTGGCGTAATTAAAATTTGCGACAGTAAAAAATTATTTTTTGAATAATTTACTATAGAAAAGGCAATCCCTGGCGCAATTAAAACTTGCGATAGTAAAAAATTATTTTTTGAATAATTTACTATAGAAAAGGCAATCCCTGGCGTATTTAAAATTTGCGACAGTAAAAAATTAATATTTTGAAAAATTTACTGTAGAAAAGGCAATCCCTGGCGCAATTACAATTTGCGACAGTAAAAAATTATTTTTTGAATAATTTACTATAGAAAAGGCAATCCCTGGCGTAATTAAAATTTGCGACAGTTGAAAATTATTTTTTGAATAATTTACTATAGAAAAGGCAATCCCTGGCGTAATTAAAATTTGCGACAGTATAAAATTATTTTTTGAATAATTTACTATAGAAAAGGCAATCCCTTGCGCAATTAAAATTTGCGACAGTTGAAAATTATTTTTTGAATAATTTACTATAGAAAAGGCAATCCCTGGCGTATTTAAAATTTGCGACAGTAAGAAATTAATTTGTGAGAAATTTACTATAGAAAAGGCAATCCCTGGGATATTTAAAATTTGCGACAGTAAAAAATTATTTTTTGAATAATTTACTATAGAAAAGGCAATCCCTGGGATATTTAAAATTTGCGACAGTAAGAAATTAATTTGTGAGAAATTTACTAAAGAAAAGGCAATCCCTGGGATATTTAAAATTTGCGACAGTAAAAAATTATTTTTTGAATAATTTACTATAGAAAAGGCAATCCCTGGGATATTTAAAATTTGCGACAGTTGAAAATTATTTTTTGAATAATTTACTATAGAAAAGGCAATCCCTGGCGTATTTAAAATTTGCGACAGTATAAAATTATTTTTTGAATAATTTACTGTAGAAAAGGCAATCCCTGGCGCAATTAAAATTTGCGACAGTAAAAAATTATTTTTTGAATAATTTACTATAGAAAAGGCAATCCCTGCGGTAATTAAAATTTGCGACAGTAAAAAATTATTTTTTGAATAATTTACTATAGAAAAGGCAATCCTGGCGCAATTAAAATTTGCGACAGTAAAAAAATTATTTTTTGAATAATTTACTATAGAAAAGGCAATCCCTGGCGTAATTAAAATTTGCGACAGTAAAAAATTATTTTTTGAATAATTTACTATAGAAAAGGCAATCCCTGGCGTATTTAAAATTTGCGACAGTAAAAAATTATTTTTTGCAAAATTTACTATAGAAAAGGCAATCCCTGGCGTAATTAAAATTTGCGACAGTATAAAATTATTTTTTGAATAATTTACTATAGAAAAGGCAATCCCTTGCGTAATTAAAATTTGCGACAGTTGAAAATTATTTTTTGAATAATTTACTATAGAAAAGGCAATCCCTGGCGTATTTAAAATTTGCGACAGTAAGAATTTAATTTGTGAGAAATTTACTATAGAAAAGGCAATCCCTGGCGTAATTAAAATTTGCGACAGTAAAAAATTATTTTTTGAATAATTTACTATAGAAAAGTCAATCCCTGGCGCAATTACAATTTGCGACAGTAAAAAATTATTTTTTGAATAATTTACTATAGAAAAGGCAATCCCTGGCGCAATTAAAACTTGCGATAGTAAAAAATTATTTTTTGAATAATTTACTATAGAAAAGGCAATCCCTGGGATATTTAAAATTTGCGACAGTAAAAAATTATTTTTTGAATAATTTACTATAGAAAAGGCAATCCCTGGCGTAATTAAAATTTGCGACAGTAAAAATTATTTTTTGAATAATTTACTATAGAAAAGGCAATCCCTGGCGCACTTAAAATTTGCGACAGTAAAAAATTATTTTTTGAATAATTTACTATAGAAAAGGCAATCCCTGGCGTAATTAAAATTTGCGACAGTAGAAAATTATTTTTTGAATAATTTACTATAGAAAAGGCAATCCCTGGCGCGCTTAAAATTTGCGACAGTAAAAAATTATTTTTTGAATAATTTGCTATAGAAAAGGCAATCCCTGACGTATTTAAAATATGCGACAGTAAAAAATTAATTTGTGAGAAATTTACTACAGAAAAATCAATCCCTGGGATAGTTAAAATTTGCGACAGTAAAAAATTATTTTTTGAATAATTTACTATAGAAAAGGCAATCCCTGGCGTAATTAAAATTTGCGACAGTAAAAAATTATTTTTTGAATAATTTACTATAGAAAAGGCAATCCCTGGCGCAATTAAAACTTGCGATAGTAAAAAATTATTTTTTGAATAATTTACTATAGAAAAGGCAATCCCTGGCGTATTTAAAATTTGCGACAGTAAAAAATTAATATTTTGAAAAATTTACTGTAGAAAAGGCAATCCCTGGCGCAATTACAATTTGCGACAGTAAAAAATTATTTTTTGAATAATTTACTATAGAAAAGGCAATCCCTGGCGTAATTAAAATTTGCGACAGTTGAAAATTATTTTTTGAATAATTTACTATAGAAAAGGCAATCCCTGGCGTAATTAAAATTTGCGACAGTATAAAATTATTTTTTGAATAATTTACTATAAAAAAGGCAATCCCTTGCGCAATTAAAATTTGCGACAGTTGAAAATTATTTTTTGAATAATTTACTATAGAAAAGGCAATCCCTGGCGTATTTAAAATTTGCGACAGTAAGAAATTAATTTGTGAGAAATTTACTATAGAAAAGGCAATCCCTGGGATATTTAAAATTTGCGACAGTAAAAAATTATTTTTTGAATAATTTACTATAGAAAAGGCAATCCCTGGGATATTTAAAATTTGCGACAGTAAGAAATTAATTTGTGAGAAATTTACTATAGAAAAGGCAATCCCTGGGATATTTAAAATTTGCGACAGTAAAAAATTATTTTTTGAATAATTTACTATAGAAAAGGCAATCCCTGGGATATTTAAAATTTGCGACAGTTGAAAATTATTTTTTGAATAATTTACTATAGAAAAGGCAATCCCTGGCGTATTTAAAATTTGCGACAGTATAAAATTATTTTTTGAATAATTTACTGTAGAAAAGGCAATCCCTGGCGCAATTAAAATTTGCGACAATAAAAAATTATTTTTTGAATAATTTACTATAGAAAAGGCAATCCCTGGCGCAATTAAAATTTGCGACAGTAAAAAATTATTTTTTGAATAATTTACTATAGAAAAGGCAATCCCTGGCGCAATTAAAATTTGCGACAGTAAAAAATTATTTTTTGAATAATTTACTATAGAAAAGGCAATCCCTGGGATATTTAAAATTTGCGACAGTAAAAAATTATTTTTTTGCAAAATTTACTATAGAAAAGGCAATCCCTGGCGTAATTAAAATTTGCGACAGTAGAAAATTATTTTTTGAATAATTTACTATAGAAAAGGCAATCCCTGGCGCAATTAAAATTTGCGACAGTTGAAAATTATTTTTTGAATAATTTACTATAGAAAAATCAATCCCTGGCGCAATTAAAATTTGCGACAGTATAAAATTATTTTTTGAATAATTTACTATAGAAAAGGCAATCCCTGGCGCAATTAAAATTTGCGACAGTATAAAATTATTTTTTGAATAATTTACTATAGAAAAGGCAATCCCTGGCGCACTTAAAATTTGCGACAGTAAAAAATTATTTTTTGAATAATTTACTATAGAAAAGGCAATCCCTGGCGTATTTAAAATTTGCGACAGTAAAAAATTATTTTTTGCAAAATTTACTATAGAAAAGGCAATCCCTGGCGTAATTAAAATTTGCGACAGTATAAAATTATTTTTTGAATAATTTACTATAGAAAAGGCAATCCCTTGCGTAATTAAAATTTGCGACAGTTGAAAATTATTTTTTGAATAATTTACTATAGAAAAGGCAATCCCTGGCGTATTTAAAATTTGCGACAGTAAGAATTTAATTTGTGAGAAATTTACTATAGAAAAGGCAATCCCTGGCGTAATTAAAATTTGCGACAGTAAAAAATTATTTTTTGAATAATTTACTATAGAAAAGTCAATCCCTGGCGCAATTACAATTTGCGACAGTAAAAAATTATTTTTTGAATAATTTACTATAGAAAAGGCAATCCCTGGCGCAATTAAAACTTGCGATAGTAAAAAATTATTTTTTGAATAATTTACTATAGAAAAGGCAATCCCTGGGATATTTAAAATTTGCGACAGTAAAAAATTATTTTTTGAATAATTTACTATAGAAAAGGCAATCCCTGGCGTAATTAAAATTTGCGACAGTAAAAATTATTTTTTGAATAATTTACTATAGAAAAGGCAATCCCTGGCGCACTTAAAATTTGCGACAGTAAAAAATTATTTTTTGAATAATTTACTATAGAAAAGGCAATCCCTGGCGTAATTAAAATTTGCGACAGTAGAAAATTATTTTTTGAATAATTTACTATAGAAAAGGCAATCCCTGGCGCGCTTAAAATTTGCGACAGTAAAAAATTATTTTTTGAATAATTTACTATAGAAAAGGCAATCCCTGACGTATTTAAAATATGCGACAGTAAAAAATTAATTTGTGAGAAATTTACTACAGAAAAATCAATCCCTGGAATAGCTAAAATTTGCGACAGTAAAAAATTATTTTTTGAATAATTTACTATAGAAAAGGCAATCCCTGGCGTAATTAAAATTTGCGACAGTAAAAAATTATTTTTTGAATAATTTACTATAGAAAAGGCAATCCCTGGCGCAATTAAAACTTGCGATAGTAAAAAATTATTTTTTGAATAATTTACTATAGAAAAGGCAATCCCTGGCGTATTTAAAATTTGCGACAGTAAAAAATTAATATTTTGAAAAATTTACTGTAGAAAAGGCAATCCCTGGCGCAATTACAATTTGCGACAGTAAAAAATTATTTTTTGAATAATTTACTATAGAAAAGGCAATCCCTGGCGTAATTAAAATTTGCGACAGTTGAAAATTATTTTTTGAATAATTTACTATAGAAAAGGCAATCCCTGGCGTAATTAAAATTTGCGACAGTATAAAATTATTTTTTGAATAATTTACTATAAAAAAGGCAATCCCTTGCGCAATTAAAATTTGCGACAGTTGAAAATTATTTTTTGAATAATTTACTATAGAAAAGGCAATCCCTGGCGTATTTAAAATTTGCGACAGTAAGAAATTAATTTGTGAGAAATTTACTATAGAAAAGGCAATCCCTGGGATATTTAAAATTTGCGACAGTAAAAAATTATTTTTTGAATAATTTACTATAGAAAAGGCAATCCCTGGGATATTTAAAATTTGCGACAGTAAGAAATTAATTTGTGAGAAATTTACTATAGAAAAGGCAATCCCTGGGATATTTAAAATTTGCGACAGTAAAAAATTATTTTTTGAATAATTTACTATAGAAAAGGCAATCCCTGGGATATTTAAAATTTGCGACAGTTGAAAATTATTTTTTGAATAATTTACTATAGAAAAGGCAATCCCTGGCGTATTTAAAATTTGCGACAGTATAAAATTATTTTTTGAATAATTTACTGTAGAAAAGGCAATCCCTGGCGCAATTAAAATTTGCGACAATAAAAAATTATTTTTTGAATAATTTACTATAGAAAAGGCAATGCCTGGCGCAATTAAAATTTGCGACAGTAAAAAATTATTTTTTGAATAATTTACTATAGAAAAGGCAATCCCTGGCGCAATTAAAATTTGCGACAGTAAAAAATTATTTTTTGAATAATTTACTATAGAAAAGGCAATACCTGGCGTAATTAAAATTTGCGACAGTAAAAAATTATTTTTTGAATAATTTACTATAGAAAAGGCAATCCCTGGCGTATTTAAAATTTGCGACAGTAAGAAATTATTTTTTGAATAATTTACTATAGAAAAGGCAATCCCTGGCGTATTTAAAATTTGCGACAGTAAAAAATTATTTTTTGCAAAATTTTACTATAGAAAAGGCAATCCCTGGCGTAATTAAAATTTGCGACAGTATAAAATTATTTTTTGAATAATTTACTATAGAAAAGGCAATCTCTGGCGTAATTAAAATTTGCGACAGTAGAAAATTATTTTTTGAATAATCTACTATAGAAAAGGCAATCCCTGGGATATTTAAAATTTGCGACAGTAAAAAATTATTTTTTTGCAAAATTTACTATAGAAAAGGCAATCCCTGGCGTAATTAAAATTTGCGACAGTAGAAAATTATTTTTTGAATAATTTACTATAGAAAAGGCAATCCCTGGCGCAATTAAAATTTGCGACAGTTGAAAATTATTTTTTGAATAATTTACTATAGAAAAGGCAATCCCTGGCGTAATTAAAATTTGCGACAGTATAAAATTATTTTTTGAATAATTTACTATAGAAAAGGCAATCCCTGGCGCAATTAAAATTTGCGACAGTTGAAAATTATTTTTTGAATAATTTACTATAGAAAAGGCAATCCCTGGCGTAATTAAAATTTGCGACAGTAAAAAATTATTTTTTGAATAATTTACGATAGAAAAAGCAATCCTTGACGTATTTAAAATTTGCGACAGTAAAAAATTATTTTTTGCAAAATTTACTATAGAAAAATCAATCCCTGGCGCAATTAAAATTTGCGACAGTAAAAAATTATTTTTCGAATAATTTACTATAGAAAAGGCAATCCCTGGCGCACTTAAAATTTGCGACAGTATAAAATTATTTTTTGAATAATTTACTATAGAAAAGGCAATCCCTGGCGCACTTAAAATTTGCGACAGTAAAAAATTATTTTTTGAATAATTTACTATAGAAAAGGCAATCCCTGGCGCACTTAAAATTTGCGACAGTAAAAAATTATTTTTTGAATAATTTACTATAGAAAAGGCAATCCCTGGGATATTTAAAATTTGCGACAGTATAAAATTATTTTTTGAATAATTTACTATAGAAAAGGCAATCCTTGGCGTATTTAAAATTTGCGACAGTAAAAAATTAATATTTTGAAAAATTTACTGTAGAAAAGGCAATCCCTGGCGCACTTAAAATTTGCGACAGTAAAAAATTATTTTATGAATAATTTACTATAGAAAAGGCAATCCCTGGCGTAATTAAAATTTGCGACAGTAGAAAATTATTTTTTGAATAATTTACTATAGAAAAGGCAATCCCTGGCGCACTTAAAATTTGCGACAGTAAAAAATTATTTTTTGAATAATTTACTATAGAAAAGGCAGTCCCTGGCGTATTTAAAATTTGCGACAGTAAGAAATTATTTTTTGAATAATTTACTATAGAAAAGGAAATCCCTGGCGTATTTAAAATTTGCGACAGTAAAAAATTATTTTTTGCAAAATTTACTATAGAAAAGGCAATCCCTGGCGTAATTAAAATTTGCGACAGTATAAAATTATTTTTTGAATAATTTACTATAGAAAAGGCAATCCCTGGCGTAATTAAAATTTGCGACAGTAGAAAATTGTTTTTTGAATAATTTACTACAGAAAAGGCAATCCCTGGCGCACTTAAAATTTGGGACAGTAAAAAATTATTTTTTGAATAATTTACTATAGAAAAGGCAATCCCTGGGATATTTAAAATTTGCGACAGTAGAAAATTATTTTTTGAATAATTTACTATAGAAAAGGCAATCCCTGGCGTAATTAAAATTTGCGACAGTAAAAAATTATTTTTTGAATAATTTACTATAGAAAAGGCAATCCCTGGCGTAATTAAAATTTGCGACAGTAAAAAATTATTTTTTGAATAATTTACTATAGAAAAGGCAGTCCCTGGCGTATTTAAAATTTGCGACAGTAAAAAATTAATTTGTGAGAAATTTACTATAGAAAAGGCAATCCCTGGGATATTTAAAATTTGCGACAGTAAAAAATTATTTTTTGAATAATTTACTATAGAAAAGGCAATCCCTGGGATATTTAAAATTTGCGACAGTAAAAAATTATATTTTGAATAATTTACTATAGAAAAGGCAATCCCTGGCGTAATTAAAATTTGCGACAGTAAAAAATTATTTTTTGAATAATTTACTATAGAAAAGGCAATCCCTGGCGTAATAAAAATTTGCGACAGTATAAAATTATTTTTTGAATAATTTACTATAGAAAAGGCAATCCCTGGCGTAATTAAAATTTGCGACAGTAAAAAATTAATATTTTGAAAAATTTACTGTAGAAAATGCAATCCCTGGCGCACTTACAATTTGCGACAGTAAAAAATTATTTTTTGAATAATTTACTGTAGAAAAGGCAATCCCTGGGATATTTAAAATTTGCGACAGTTGAAAATTATTTTTTGAATAATTTACTATAGAAAAGGCAATCCCTGGCTCAATTAAAATTTGCGACAGTAAAAAATTATTTTTTGCAAAATTTACTATAGAAAAGGCAATCCCTGGCGTAATTAAAATTTGCGACAGTAAAAAATTATTTTTTGAATAATTTACTATAGAAAAGGCAATCCCTGGCGGATTTGAAATTTGCGACAGTAAAAAATTATTTTTTGAATAATTTACTATAGAAAAGGCAATCCCTGGCGCAATTAAAATTTGCGACAGTAAAAAATTATTTTTTGAATAATTTACTATAGAAAAGGCAATCCCTGGCGCAATTAAAATTGCGACAGTAAAAAATTATTTTTTGAATAATTTACTATAGAAAAGGCAATCCTTGGCGCAATTAAAATTTGCGACAGTAAAAAATTATTTTTTGGAAAATTTACTATATGTTTAATCTTAAGTCGTTTTCCTCATGCTTAATCAAATCAACAAAAACAATTCATCAATTCATTTGCATGCATTGCACGAATCATTGACCTTCTTTTAGAAAGCATAAAGGCATTCGCTGACAACACATAAATTGGCTTGTAACAAGGAAATAAAAACGCGCAACCAGCACAGGTCATTCGCTTTAATAATTTGTAAATGCGCTAATTTTGTGTATGTCAGCAATGCGTTTATTGCTGTAATGATTATTGACCCTAGCTTTAAGTAACTCTAGTTTTTTTGTAAAGCTTGTATAAATATCGTGCAAATTAAATTAAATATATCAGTTTTCATTATCATATACAAGGTGCTGTTTTACCAGTGCTTTCACTTTGTGAGTCTCAATTAAGATTGTTTTGGTACAAGAACCGAAACCAATCAACAAGTAACTTACGATACAAGCATCGTAAGCATCATCATATCACCATCTTCATTGCGACGGACAATAAATTACTTACTGTGTCGGTACAAGAACCGGACACAGCTCCAACAAATTCGTTCACGATACAGGTATCGTGAGCTCATCTACATCCCATCAGAGTAAAAGAACTTTGATTTACATTTGGTGACCCCGACGTGATCATTTGATTTGATCATGAGTTTAGAAGACCGTATAACTTCGCAGAAGAAGATTGGAGGCGAAATACAAAAGATAATCGCCAACTATAAGACGGATCCCGCGGACAAGAAAACTTTAGATTATCTAAAGTCAAGATCGAATGCCCTAATTGCTTGCTGGAATGAATTTTCTTCAACGAACGCAGTCATTATGAAGCAATCGGGAGACATATCAGATCATCCATACATCTCAACTGGTTATTATGAAGCGATAAAGAAGGTCTATGAGCAGATAATCCAAGATATGAATGAAAAGATTGAGGCAATTAAAAAATTCACTCAACCCTTAGAAGAGAAGCGTGAGCCAATCGATAAAGCGGATAAGGCATTGAAAGACACTAATAGTGAAGATAATCTAGCAACAACGCAATGCAACCATACAGAAAATAAGAATGAGAATTTAGGTGCAAGCATCTCCGGAATTTTACATAAACAACGATCTGTTTTAGCTGTATTGCGTAAAACAGTAGCAGGATTAGCTACAATCAAGGAAGATTATACAGAGCAATTCTGCCAGCTTAAGATCAAAACAATAGAACAATACTTACATGATGTTTAAAGGCTCCACTACAAAATCTGGGATAGTGTCGATGATCCCACAATAATAAGTTATGATGCAGAGGAATACTTCAGTTTAGTGGAAGAAGTTCAAAATACTTTGGCGCAACTATACAATTATGTGGGTAGTAAGAGCAATGACCACAAAGCAGATGTGAGTACAAACTCTGTGATGAAACTGCCTAAGATTGTTCTGCAACGTTTTGATGGCGATTACTTGAAATGGCGGCAATTTCATGATCTTTTCACTGAAGTAGTGCACAAGCAGACAATGTCGGAGTGCCAGAAGATGTGGTATCTCAAAAGCAGCTTATCAGGCGAGGCCGAGAAATTAGTGCGACATCTTACTATTTCGGATACAAATTACTCTGCTGCGTGGAAGATTATCACCGAAAGGTACGAGAACCCTAGGTTATTGGTAACTGCACTACTAAATAGACTGCTGTCGCAGACCAGTATAACCAACGAAAGTTCTTCTGCCATAAAGGCCCTGCATGACACAACCCAGGAATGCCTACTCGGCTTAGAAAACTTGGGAATAAACATCAACCATTGGGATCCACTGTTACATCATCTATTGATAAAGAGACTGGACCGCACTACACACACGCTTTACGAGCAATCTTTGCCCCAGCCCAGAGCACTGCAATCTATGAAGAGCTTCTTAGTGTTTTTAGAAACGCGCTTCCAATCATTAGAGACCTTAGGAAACAAAGGTAAACCCACTGAAGATTATAACCGAAGAATAGGCGTGTCAAGGGCTTTTGCTTCAACAGTGACCAACGGATCAGTTTGCACCATGTGCAAAGGTAATCATCAGCTGTTTGCATGTCAGAGATTTCAAGAATTAACTCCACTCAAGCGCATTGCTCATGTGAAAGGAGTCAATGTGTGCTTCAATTGTCTCAATGCAGGTCACCGGGTCGATACTTGTACAGCCCGAGCATGTACCAAGTGTTCAAAAAGACATAATACTTTATTGCATACTGATAACGCCTTTTCCAAATCCGGATCATCATATACGCAAAGCAAAAATCCTCAGAGTCAAGTTACTGCTGCACACCCAGCAAGTAACAAATTATCATCAACACATTTCAATCAGGCACACGATCAATCAATATCGTTGACAACGAAAACAGCTCAGTCATTGAAGGGCTATGTTCTCCTCAGCACAGCAGTCGTTAATCTAATTAACAACAGAGGTAAAAAAGTGGAATGTAGAGCCATCTTAGACTCAGGCTCTCAGTTGAACTTCATGACCGAGAAGATTGCGAAACAATTAGAATTAACAGAAATTCCAGAGCAATTACACATTGAGGGCATTGGTCAGCGGAGACAACAATCCCATAGTCGAGTGAACGTACTGTTGCAATCTAGAATAAATAATTTTACTACAAGACTCGAAGCCCATGTGCTATCAAAAATCATTTCAGTTCAACCCACTAAGTCAATAGATACTTCAGCTTGGCCGCTACCTCAAAACATCGCGTTAGCTGATCCAACCTTCGATCGACCTGGGCCTATTGATCTGTTGATTGGTGCAGAGATTTACTATTCACTCTTGTCAATTGGCCAGATAAAGTTGGGTGAAATGTTACCAACACTTCAAAACACTGTTTTTGGTTGGACTGTGGCAGGGAAGATCAATAATATGTCTCAAGCTGACGCAATCTGTGGAATATGCAGCGACGATGAAAGATTAGACCAGCAAATTGAGCGTTTTTGGAAGCTGGAAGAGACTGAAGGGTCTTCCACGAATTTTACCACGGCAGAGAAACGGTGTGAGATACACTTCAATCAAAACACAAGAAGAAGTTTAAGTGGACGTTTTATCGTAAGTCTCCCATTTCTAGTTCAGCCTACTAGATTAGGGGAATCGAAAGACATTGCTTTGCACAGATTTAGATCATTGGAACGAAAGTTAGCCAATAATGAGATCGTTAAAACACAATATGTGGAATTTATGGAGGAGTATCTTCGCTTGGGTCATATGCGGGAAGTCAACATCAACATCATCAAGGCACCATACTATTTCTTGCCTCATCATTGTGTCATGAAGCCGGATAGCAGCACCACAAAACTTAGAGTGGTATTCGACGCTTCAGCAAAAACATCGAAGAACATATCCTTAAATGACATACTATGCACGGGTCCAACTATACAGGATGACGTCTTTTCCATTCTTTTACGTTTTCGATTACCACGATTCGTATTTACTGCTGATATCGAGAAAATGTATCGGCAAATAGAAGTTGAAGAATCCGATAGTAAATATCAACTAATTTGGTGGAGGCCTGATCCAAGTGAATCGCTTAAGGTCTACCAGCTGTCAACGGTAACATATGGAACGACGTGTGCGCCATACCTAGCCACTAAATGTCTGCAAAGATTGGCAGAGGATCAAGCTCAGACTTATCCTGTGGGTTCGGAAGTACTCAAACGTGACTTCTACATGGATGATGTTCTCACCGGTGCAGACACCTTATCAGCAGCTCTTGACATCCAAACTCAGCTCCAATCGATACTTAGCACATCTGGCTTTAAATTAAGAAAATGGTGTGCAAATCACCAGCGCCTGCTGCAGGGCATACCTCCAACAGATCAAGAGCTCCAACTAGATTTCAACAATAAATTGGACGAGCATATTAAAACGGTCGGTCTGATCTGGCTTCCTAAGACTGACTCTTTCCGTGTAAAGACTGCACAAATTGAATCATGTAAGGTGACAAAGCGAACAACGTATTCGGATATTGCTCACCTATACGACCCATTAGGTATTATGGCTCCAGTTGTGGTGAATGCTAAATTATTTCTTCAAAGGCTGTGGACACTCAAACTTGATTGGGATGCAGCGTTACCCCAAGAATTACATACGTCATGGATTAAATTTCGATCAGGTCTAAAGTTATTGAGCAACATAAATTTTCCAAGGCATGTATTTTCTCATAGAATCCCCAAAGTAGTGCAAATTCATGTCTTCGCAGATGCTTCAGAGAAAGCATACGGTGCAGCTGCATATATAAGATCCATAGATAAGGACAACATTATTGTAGTGCGCCTATTATGCGCTAAATCTAGGATAGCTCCAATGAAACAAACCACATTACCTCGACTAGAGCTTTGTGCAGCTAAATTGGCAGCAGAACTGGCTAATCGCATCCAAAGGGACTTACGAATGAGGAAAGAGCTTATATTCCTATGGTCTGATTCCGAAATAGTCCTAGCATGGCTAAATTCTTCATCATCACACTTTCATACTTTCGTTGCAAATAGAGTCTCAAGTATCCAGGACGTAAGCGTTCCCACGCAATGGCGCCACGTGGGTTCTAAGGACAACCCTGCTGACATTCTTTCTCGAGGAATCGAGCCCGAAAAACTCGAAGGTTCCACACTTTGGTTTTACGGCCCCACCTTTCTACATGGCACTGAAGACCTTTGGCCACCACCATACTTGAAAACAGAAGAATGCAAGTTAGAGAAAAGGGGGTTCACGTTATCAGCCTCAGCAGCCGAAGATTCAACATCCATAATCGATAAAATCGATCATGGAAATTCGTTCAGGAAGTTATGTAATACGCTCGCTTATATTGCACGCTTTATAAATATAATGAGACATCGCAATCAACAACAAGCAAATAGTACGGGTAAATCACTCTCCATACACGAAATCAACGAAGCTCAAGTAGCTCTAATAAGGCACATTCAAGAGCAAGAGTTCAAAGATGATCTCGACCATCTAAAACGCTTTGCAGAAGTTAACAAAAACAGCTCTCTTAGCAGTCTCACCCCATTCATAGACACTAGAGGACTCATCAGAGTTGGAGGCCGACTTGAAGCCTCAAACCTTTCATATGACGCCAAACATCAAATATTGTTGCCATACACACATCCTTTCACAAAATTACTGCTAAGCGAGCTACATAAAGATAACTATCATGTGGGACCTCAGGCGCTGTTGTCAATCGCGAGACAAAAATTTTGGCCAATAAAAGGCAAAACTCTGGTGCGATCCATAGTAAAGAATTGTGTACGATGTGCAAAGGCAGAGCCCAAGCTACTTTCACAGTTAATGGGCAATTTGCCTACAGATAGAGTTCAGCCAGCAAGACCGTTCGTCAATTCAGGAGTAGATTTTTGCGGACCAGTATGGACCCACTACAAGATCAGAGGAAAAAGGCCACAGAAGTCTTACATAGCAGTATTCTGTTGTTTTGCTACCAAGGCAACTCATCTTGAACTAGTCACCGATTTAACAACACAAGGCTTCCTTGGGGCGCTTAAACGCTTTATGGGTAGACGAGGTCACTGCGCAAACATTTACTGTGATAATGCGACAAACTTTGTGGGTGCCAAAAACCAGTTAGAAGAAGTAAAGGACATGATTGGATCTGAAACTGCAATAGAAAAGATAACAAGAATATGTAGTACGAAGAACATCGATTTTCACTTCATTCCCCCTCGAGCACCGCATTTTGGAGGGCTCTGGGAAGCTGCGGTAAAGTCAGCTAAACATCTTCTCCAACGCACGTTAGCAGCCGCTTCACTAACATATGAAGAACTCGAAACAGCTATTGTCGAAATTGAGGCAGTCTTAAATTCCAGACCAATCACACCAATGTCCTCTGACCCTAACGATCTCAACGCCTTGACTCCAGGACACTTCCTCATCGGAGAACCCCTTGTTGGTATGATAGATTCCGACACCAAACCACTTAATGTAAACCTTATTACACGATGGAAACTCGTTACACATATCAAAAATGAGTTCTGGAGAAGATGGTCTGGCGAATATTTGAATCAGTTGCAACATCGATATAAATGGAAGGAGCGCTGCCAAAATGTTCAACCTGGCACTATGGCACTTATAAAAGAAGACAATATACCGGCATTAAAATGGCCGTTGGGTCGAATAATTAAAATCCACCATGGAAATGATGGCCTGGTTCGAGTAGCTGATATTAGAACTTCCAGTGGAGTGTTACGTCGTCCCATACATAAGCTGGCGCCATTACCTATCGAAAGGGACTACGATTTAGACGAAGCCACAGAACTGTTGTCCAACATCAAAAACCAGCACAGTACTAAATTGAAGAATCTAGATCACTACAAATTGACAAGTACCCATAAACGACAACAATCTATATCTACTGCGAAGCATACCGATGGTAATTATCAGTCACCAGACACATACTCCTCCCCGAAGAAAAAGGCTCGCCGGTCACCAGGCTCAGCGGTAGTCACATTACTACTAACGTGCCTTTTGTTACCACTGACACATGGTAGTCCCGTTGAATTGAGTCCATTCCACTCACAGCCGGGAATATACTTTGAAAATTTGGGTGTTACAAACATTATCTCCAGTGAGTGGAATGTAATTGCTTACTACGACACCCAGCACTATTGGAATGAGTTCGAGATACTTGCAAATTCAACACGGACATTAAATTACATATGTCATTTGATGACAGACAGGGACAGCTGTTTACGTACAGTCGACCACTTTCGAAACCTCATCGAAGATATATCAAAGACCAATGAGCTACTTCAACCCAAAGGTAATTCCACCACCAGAGTAAAAAGAGGAGCCTTGAATTTTGTGGGCAACATCGCAAGTGCACTTTTCGGAGTATTGGATTCGAACTACGCAGATAAAATGTCCGATACCATTGAAGATATAGAGCAAAATGAAGGGCACCTGATAGCTTTGATAAGGAACCAAACATCGCTGATAGATACCACATTAAATGTGATGAAAAAAAACCAGGACATAATAGATAAGCACTTTCAAGACTTAGGGGGGCATATCACTAGTCTCGCAAGAAAGGTCAACGGTCTAACAAAGGAACTTAAAGAAGAAAGGCTGTCACAAGCATTCATATCTTTGACAATGCAGGCTACCTTATCCGCCATACGCTTCCAGCAAATCCAAGCCTCGATTGTAGATGTACTCGTCGACACTCACCATGGAAAAATCAGCCCACAGCTCATCTCACCACCTCAATTAAGACGAGAGTTGACAACTATTAAAGAACACATGTCATCGTCGTTACGGCTTCCAGTAACCCAGGATGAAGTATTAAAATTCTACAACTTGATGACAATCGAAGCAAGAATAGCAACAAGGCACTTGATATTCCGCCTCAGAATACCATTACTGACCCTTGAGGACTTTGAATTATTCAAACTTGTCTCTGTACCAGTATTGGTCAACAACACCTTCTTCACCATTCATCCATCAACCCCATATTTGGTCATAAATATGCATCGGGATCAATATTATCCGATAACGGAATACGAACATCAATCTTGCCCCATCATAGCTGAAGGCCAGCACCTCTGCCAACAAAAACACCCAATATATCGAAGAGGGTCAAACATCAGTTCCTGTGAAGTCGATCTAATTAACCACCTGCCGCAATCACCCTCCTGTCAAGTCTCAAGGGTTGGAGACGGACCCCACTGGATACAGTTGAATCAGCCAAATGAATGGATCTATGCTCTTAAGTCCAAAACCATACTTAACGTAGTTTGTGGAAATAACATCACGCAAACAATTCTGGAGAAAACAGGAATTTTGAAAATTCAAGGCGATTGCATAATCAAACAAGAACTGATAACAATACAGGGACATAGCATTTATCCATCAGTTTCAAGACTCTCCTATACGCCCACTGGAAATTTATCGGATGTTATAGCCACCCAACATTTGCTATCAGAAGATAACGAGACATATCACTATCATAGACATTGGGCAGGACTAGATGCCATACAGGAAAAGATTAAACAACTATACAACGAATTACCACCTAAGACCCATCTTCAAGCACATGATGTTCATCAATACACTATAGCATATGCCGCTTTGCTGCTCGTGGCTGCTTTAAGCACCATCATCATTTGGAAATTCAGAGCTACTATCTGCCAAAGAATCAAAAACCCACCAAAGCCATCACCAAGAAAATCAATCAGACGATTCGAGAACGAGCCTAAAACAAATCATCCTGAGTTTAGCGTAACCTTCGATGCCTAACATTAGAATAGTATATATAATATTGAACTCAATGTTCAAGGCGGTGGAGGATGTTTAATCTTAAGTCGTTTTTCTCATGCTTAATCAAATCAACAAAAACAATTCATCAATTCATTTGCATGCATTGCACGAATCATTGACCTTCTTTTAGAAAGCATAAAGGCATTCGCTGACAACACATAAATTGGCTTGTAACAAGAAAATAAAAACGCGCAACCAGCACAGGTCATTCGCTTTAATAATTTGTAAATGCGCTAATTTTGTGTATGTCAGCAATGCGTTTATTGCTGTAATGATTATTGACCCTAGCTTTAAGTAACTCTAGTTTTTTTGTAAAGCTTGTATAAATATCGTGCAAATTAAATTAAATATATCAGTTTTCATTATCATATACAAGGTGTTGTTTTACCAGTGCTTTCACTTTGTGAGTCTCAATTAAGATTGTTTTGGTACAAGAACCGAAACCAATCAACAAGTAACTTACGATACAAGCATCGTAAGCATCATCATATCACCATCTTCATTGCGACGGACAATAAATTACTTACTGTGTCGGTACAAAAACCGGACACAGCTCCAACAAATTCGTTCACGATACAGGTATCGTGAGCTCATCTACATCCCATCAGAGTAAAAGAACTTTGATTTACACTATAGAAAAGGCAATCCCTGGCGTAATTAAAATTTGCGACAGTATAAAATTATTTTTTGAATAATTTACTATAGAAAAGGTAATCCCTGGCGTATTTAAAATTTGCGACAGTAAAAAATTATTTTTTGCAAAATTTACTATAGAAAAGGCAATCCCTGGCGCAATTAAAATTTGCGACAGTAAAAAATTATTTTTTGAATAATTTACTATAGAAAAGGCAATCCCTGGCGTAATTAAAATTTGCGACAGTTGAAAATTATTTTTTGAATAATTTACTGTAGAAAAGGCAATCCCTGGCGCAATTAAAATTTGCGACAGTAAAAAATTATTTTTTGCAAAATTTACTATAGAAAAGGCAATCCCTGGCGTAATTAAAATTTGCGACAGTATAAAATTATTTTTTGAATAATTTACTATAGAAAAGGCAATCCCTGGTGTATTTAAAATTTGCGACAGTAAAAAAATTATTTTTTGCAAAATTTACTATAGAAAAGGCAATCCCTGGCGCAATTAAAATTTGCGACAGTAAAAAATTATTTTTTGAATAATTTACTATAGAAAAGGCAATCCCTGGCGCATTTAAAATTTGCGACAGTATAAAATTATTTTTTGAATAATTTACTATAGAAAAGGCAATCCCTGGTGTATTTAAAATTTGCGACAGTAAGAAATTATTTTTTGAATAATTTACTATAGAAAAGGCAATCCCTGGCGCAATTACAATTTGCGACAGTAAAAAATTATTTTTTGAATCATTTACTATAGAAAAGGCAATCCCTGGCGTAATTAAAATTTGCGACAGTTGAAAATTATTTTTTGAATAATTTACTATAGAAAAGGCAATTCCTGGCGTAATTAAAATTTGCGACAGTATAAAATTATTTTTTGAATAATTTACTATAGAAAAGGCAATCCCTGGCGTAATTAAAATTTGCGACAGTAGAAAATTATTTTTTGAAAAATTTACTATAGAAAAGGCAATCCCTGGCGTGATTAAAATTTGCGACAGTAGAAAATTATTTTTTGAATAATTTACTATAGAAAAGGCAATCCCTGGCGTAATTAAAATTTGCGACAGTATAAAATTATTTTTTGCAAAATTTACTATAGAAAAGGCAATCCCTGGCGCAATTAAAAGTTGCGACAGTAAAAAATTATTTTTTGAATAATTTACTATAGAAAAGGCAATCCCTGGCGTAATTAAAATTTGCGACAGTTGAAAATTATTTTTTGAATAATTTACTAGAGAAAAGGCAATCCTTGGCGTAATTAAAATTTGCGACAGTATAAAATTATTTTTTGAAAAATTTACTATAGAAAAGGCAATCCCTGGCGCAATTGAAACTTGCGACAGTTGAAAATTATTTTTTGAATAATTTACTATAGAAAAGGCAATCCCTGGCGTAATTAAAATTTGCGACAGTAAAAAATATTTTTTGAATAATTTACTATAGAAAAGGCAATACCTGGCGCACTTAAAATTTGCGACACTAAAAAATTATTTTTTGAATAATTTACTATAGAAAAGGCAATCCCTGGCGTAATTAAAATTTGCGACAGTAGAAAATTATTTTTTGAATAATTTACTATAGAAAAGGCAATCCCTGGCGCACTTAAAATTTGCGAC
Source organism: Dioctria linearis (assembly GCA_963930735.1). Lineage (NCBI taxonomy): Eukaryota > Metazoa > Arthropoda > Insecta > Diptera > Asilidae > Dioctria > Dioctria linearis. Next base: position 135,961 of record CAWVNZ010000429.1, on the reverse strand, counting down.
AGTAAAAAATTATTTTTGAATAATTTACTATAGAAAAGGCAATCCCTGGGATATTTAAAATTTGCGACAGTAGAAAATTATTTTTTGAATAATTTACTATAGAAAAGGCAATCCCTGGCGCAATTAAAACTTTAGATAGTAAAAAATTATTTTTTGAATAATTTACTATAGAAAAGGCAATCCCTGGGATATTTAAAATTTGCGACAGTAAAAAATTATTTTTTGAATAATTTACTATAGAAAAGGCAGTCCCTGGGATATTTAAAATTTGCGACAGTAGAAAATTATTTTTTGAATAATATACTATAGAAAAGGCATTCCCTGGCGCAATTAAAATTTGCGACAATAAAAAATTATTTTTTGAATAATTTACTATAGAAAAGGCAATACCTGGCGTAATTAAAATTTGCGACAGTAAGAAATTAATTTGTGAGAAATTTACTATAGAAAAGTCAATCCTTGGGATATTTAAAATTTGCGACAGTAGAAAATTATTTTTTGAATAATTTACTATAGAAAAGGCAATCCCTGGCGCAATTAAAATTTGCGACAGAAAAAAATTATTTTTTTGAATAATTTACTATAGAAAAGGCAATCCCTGGCGCACTTAAAATTTGCGACAGTTGAAAATTATTTTTTGAATAATTTTCTATAGAAAAGGCAATCCCTGTCGCAATTAAAATTTGCGACAGTAGAAAATTATTTTTTGAATACTTTACTATGGAAAAGGCAATCCCTGGGATATTTAAAATTTGCGACAGTAAAAAATTATTTTTTGAATAATTTACTATAGAAAAGGCATATTTAAAATTTGCGACAATAAAAAGTTATTTTTTGAATAATTTACTACAGAAAAGGCAATCCCTGGCGTAATTAAAATTTGCGACAGTATAAAATTATTTTTTGAATAATTTACTATAGAAAAGGCAGTCCCTGGCGCAATTAAAATTTGCAACAGTAAAAAATTATTTTTTGCAAAATTTACTGTAGAAAAGGCCATCCCTGGCGGATTTGAAATTTGTGACAGTAAAAAATTATTTTTTGAATTATTTACTATAGAAAAGGCAATCCATGGCGCAATTAAAATTTGCGACAGTAAAAAATTATTTTTTGAATAATTTACTATAGAAAAGGCAATCCCTGGCGCAATTAAAATTTGCGACAATAAAAAATTATTTTTTGAATAATTTACTATAGAAAAGGCAATACCTGGCGCAATTAAAATTTGAGACAGTAAAAAATTATTTTTTGCAAAATTTACTATAGAAAAGGCAATCCCTGTCGTAATTAAAATTTGCGACAGTATAAAATTATTTTTTCAATAATTTACTATAGAAAAGGCAATCCCTGGCGTATTTAAAATTTGCGACAGTAAAAAATTATTTTTTGCAAAATTTACTATAGAAAAGGCAATCCCTGGCGCAATTAAAATTTGCGACAGTAAAAAATTATTTTTTGAATAATTTACTATAGAAAAGGCAATCCCTGGCGTAATTAAAATTTGCGACAGTTGAAAATTATTTTTTGAATAATTTACTATAGAAAAGGCAATCCCTGGCGTAATTAAAATTTGCGACAGTAGAAAATTATTTTTTGAATAATTTACTATAGAAAAGGCAATCCCTGGCGCAATTAAAATTTGCGACAGTAAAAAATTATTTTTTGAATAATTTACTATAGAAAAGGCAATCCCTGGCGTAATTAAAATTTGCGACAGTTGAAAATTATTTTTGAATAATTTACTATAGAAAAGGCAACCCCTGGCGTAATTAAAATTTGCGACAGTTGAAAATTATTTTTTGAATAATTTACTATAGAAAAGGCAATCCCTGGCGTATTTAAAATTTGCGACAGTAAATAATTAATTTGTGAGAAATTTACTATAGAAAAGGCAATCCCTGGGATATTTAAAATTTGCGACAGTAAAAAATTATTTTTTTGCAAAATTTACTATAGAAAAGGCAATCCCTGGCGTATTTAAAATTTGCGACAGTAAAAAATTATTTTTTGAATAATTTACTGTAGAAAAGGCAATCCCTGGCGCAATTAAAACTTGCGATAGTAAAAAATTATTTTTTGAATAATTTACTATAGAAAAGGCAATCCCTGGCGGATTTGAAATTTGCGACAGTAAAAAATTATTTTTTGAATAATTTACTATAGAAAAGGCAATCCCTGGCATAATTAAAATTTGCGACAGTAGAAAATTATTTTTTGAATAATTTACTATAGAAAAGTCACTCCCTGGCGTAATTAAAATTTGCGACAGTAAAAAATTATTTTTTGAATAATTTACTATAGAAAAGGCAATCCCTGGCGCACTTAAAATTTGCGACAGTAAAAAATTAATTTGTGAGAAATTTACTATAGAAAAGGCAATCCCTGGGATATTTAAAATTTGCGACAGTAAAAAATTATTTTTTGAATAATTTACTATAGAAAAGGCAATGCCTGGCGTATTTAAAATTTGCGACAGTAAAAAATTATTTTTTGAATAATTTACTATAGAAAACGCAATCCCCGGCGTAATTAACATTTGCGACAGTAGAAAATTATTTTTTGAATAATTTACTATAGAAAAGGCAATCCCTGGCGTAATTAAAATTTGCGACTGTAGAAAATTGTTTTTTGAATAATTTACTATAGAAAAGGCAATCCCTGGCGTAATTAAAATTTGCGACTGTAGAAAATTATTTTTTGAATAATTTACTATAGAAAAGGCAATTCCTGGCGTATTTAAAATTTGTGACAGTAAAAAATTAAATTGTGAGAAATTTACTATAGAAAAGGCAATCCCTGGGATATTTAAAATTTGCGACAGTAAAAAATTATTTTTTTGCAAAATTTTCTATAGAAAAGGCAATCCCTGGCGTATATAAAATTTGCGACAGTAAAAAATTATTTTTTGAATAATTTACTATAGAAAAGGCAATCCCTGGCGCAATTAAAATTTGCGACAGTAGAAAATTATTTTTTGAATTATTTACTATAGAAAAGGCAATCCCTGGCGGATTTGAAATTTCCGCAAGTAAAAAATTATTTTTTGAATAATTTACTATAGGAAAGGCAATCCCTGGCGTAATTAAAATTTGCGACAGTAGAAAATTATTTTTTGAATAATTTACTATAGAAAAGGCAATCCCTGGCGCACCTAAAATTTGCGACAGTATAAAATTATTTTTTGAATAATTTACTATAGAAAAGGCAATCCCTGGCGTAATTAAAATTTGCGACAGTAAAAAATTATTTTTTGCAAAATTTACTGTAGAAAAGGCAATCCCTGGCGCAATTAAAACTTGCGATAGTAAAAAATTATTTTTTGAATAATTTACTATAGAAAAGGCAATCCCTGGCGCATTTAAAATTTGCGACAGTAAAAAATTAATTTGTGAGAAATTTACTATAGAAAAGGCAATCCCTGGGATATTTAAAATTTGCGACAGTAAAAAATTATTTCTTGAATAATTTACTATAGAAAAGGCAATCCCTGGCGTATTTAAAATTTGCGACAGTAAAAAATTATTTTTTGAATAATTTACTATAGAAAAGGCAATCCCTGGCGCAATTAAAATTTGCGACAGTAGAAAATTATTTTTTGAATAATTTACTATAGAAAAGGCAATCCCTGGCGGATTTGAAATTTGCGACAGTAAAAATTATTTTTTGAATAATTTACTATAGAAAAGGCAATACCTGGCGTAATTAAAATTTGCGACAGTAGAAAATTATTTTTTGAATAATTTACTATAGAAAAGGCAATCCCTGGCGCACTTAAAATTTGCGACAGTATAAAATTATTTTTTGAAAAATTTACTGTAGAAAAGGCAATCCCTGGCGCAATTAAAATTTGCGACAGTAAAAAATTATTTTTTGCAAAATTTACTGTAGAAAAGGCAATCCCTGGCGCAATTAAAACTTGCGATAGTAAAAAATTATTTTTTGAATAATTTACTACAGAAAAGGCAATCCCTGGCGTATTTAAAATTTGCGACAGTAAAAAATTAATTTGTGAGAAATTTACTATAGAAAAGGCAATCCCTGGGATATTTAAAATTTGCGACAGTAAAAAATTATTTTTTGAATAATTTACTATAGAAAAGGCAATCCCTGGCGTATTTAAAATTTGCGACAGTAAAAAATTATTTTTTGAATAATTTACTATAGAAAAGGCAATCCCTGGCTTATTTAAAATTTGCGACAGTAAAAAATTATTTTTTTGCAAAATTTACTATAGAAAAGGCAATCCCTGGCGCACTTAAAATTTGCGACAGTTGAAAATTATTTTTTGAATAATTTACTATAGAAAAGGCAATCCCTGGCGTATTTAAAATTTGCGACAGTAAAAAATTATTTTTTGAATAATTTACTATAGAAAAGGCAATCCCTGGTGCACTTAAAATTTGCGACAGTAAAAATTAATTTGTGAGAAATTTACTATAGAAAAGGCAATCCCTGGGATATTTAAAATTTGCGACAGTAAAAAATTATTTTTTGAATAATTTACTATAGAAAAGGCAATCCCTGGCGTATTTAAAATTTGCGACAGTAAAAAATTATTTTTTGAATAATTTACTATAGAAAAGGCAATCCCTGGCGTGATTAAAATTTGCGACAGTAGAAAATTATTTTTTGAATAATTTACTATAGAAAAGGCAATCCCTGGCGTAATTAAAATTTGCGACAGTAGAAAATTATTTTTTGAATAATTTACTATAGAAAAGGCAATCCCTGGCGTAATTAAAAATTGCGACAGTAGAAAATTATTTTTTGAATAATTTACTATAGAAAAGGCAATCCCTGGCGTATTTAAAATTTGCGACAGTAAAAAAGTAATTTGTGAGAAATTTACTATAGAAAAGCAATCCCTGGGATATTTAAAATTTGCGACAGTAAAAAATTATTTTTTTGCAAAATTTACTATAGAAAAGGCAATCCCTGGCGTATTTAAAATTTGCGACAGTAAAAAATTATTTTTTGAATAATTTACTATAGAAAAGGCAATCCCTGGCGCAATTAAAATTTGCAACAGTAGAAAATTATTTTTTGAATAATTTACGATAGAAAAGGCAATCCCTGGCGGATTTGAAATTTGCGACAGTAAAATATTATTTTTTGAATATTTACTATAGAAAAGGCAATCCCTGGCGTAATTAAAATTTGCGACAGTAAAAAATTACTTTTTGAATAATTTACTATAGAAAGGGCAATCCCTGGCGCAATTAAAATTTGCGACAGTAAAAAACTATTTTTTGAATAATTTACTGTAGAAAAGGCAATCCCTGGCACAATTAAAATTTGCGACAGTAAAAAATAATTTTTTGCAAAATTTACTGTAGAAAAGGCAATCCCTGGCGGATTTGAAATTTGCGACAGTAAAAAATTATTTTTTGAATAATTTACTATAGTAAAGGCAATCCCTGGCGTAATTAAAATTCGCGACAGTAAAAAATTATTTTGTGAGAAATTTACTATAGAAAAGGCAATCCCTGGCATATTTAAAATTTGCGACAGTAAAAAATTATTTTTTGAATAATTTACTATATAAAAGGCAATCCCTGGCGTAATTAAAATTTGCGACAGTTGAAAATTATTTTTTGAATAATTTACTATAGAAAAGGCAATCCCTGGCATAATTAAAATTTGCGACAGTAGAAAATTATTTTTTGAATAATTTACTATAGAAAAGGCACTCCCTGGCGTAATTAAAATTTGCGACAGTAAAAAATTATTTTATGAATAATTTACTATAGAAAAGGCAATCCCTGGCGCAATTAAAATTTGCGACAGTAGATAATTATTTTTTGAATAATTTTCTATAGAAAAGGCAATCCCTGGCGTATTTAAAATTTGCGACATTATAAAATTATTTTGTGAGAAATTTACTATAGAAAAGGCAATCCCTGGGATATTTAAAATTTGCGACAGTAAAAAATTATTTTTTGAATAATTTACTATAGAAAAGGCAATCCCTGGCGTATTTAAAATTTGCGACAGTAAAAAATTATTTTTTGAATAATTTACTATAGAAAAGGCAATCCCTGGCGTAATTAAAATTTGCGACAGTTGAAAATTATTATTTGAATAATTTACTATAGAAAAGACAATCCCTGGCGTAATTAAAATTTGCGACAGTAGAAAATTATTTTTTGAATAATTTACTATAGAAAAGGCAATCCCTGGCGTAATTAAAATTTGCGACAGTAAAACATTATTTTTTGAATAATTTACTATAGAAAAGGCAATCCCTGGCGCAATTAAAATTTGCGACAGTAGAAAATTATTTTTTGAATAATTTACTATAGAAAAGGCAATCCCTGGCGTATTTAAAATTTGCGACAGTATAAAATTATTTTGTGAGAAATTTAATATAGAAAAGGCAATCCCTGGGATATTTAAAATTTGCGACAGTAAAAAATTATTTTTTGAATAATTTACTATAGAAAAGGCAATCCCTGGCGTATTTAAAATTTGCGATAGTAAAAAATTATTTTTTGAATAATTTACTATAGAAAAGGCAATCCCTGGCGTATTTAAAATTTGCGACAGTAAAAAATTATTTTTTGAATAATTTACTATAGAAAAGGCAATCCCTGGTGTAATTAAAATTTGCGACAGTAGAAAATTATTTTTTGAATAATTTACTATAGAAAAGGCAATGCCTGGCGTAATTAAAATTTGCGACAGTAAAACATTATTTTTTGAATAATTTACTATAGAAAAGGCAATCCCTGGCGCAATTAAAATTTGCGACAGTAGAAAATTATTTTTTGAATAATTTTTTTATAGAAAAGGCAATCCCTGGCGTATTTAAAATTTGCGACAGTATAAAATTAGTTTTTGAATAATTTACTATAGAAAAGGCAATGCCTGGCGTAATTAAAATTTGCGACAGTAAAAACATTATTTTTTGAATAATTTACTATAGAAAAGGCAATCCCTGGCGTATTTAAAATTTGCGACAGTAAAAAATTATTTTTTGAATAATTTACTATAGAAAAGGCAATCCCTGGCGCAATTAAAATTTGCGACAGTAGAAAATTATTTTTTGAATAATTTACTATAGAAAAGCCAATCCCTGGCGTATTTAAAATTTGCGACAGTAAAAAATTATTTTGTGAGAAATTTACTATAGAAAAGGCAATCCCTGGCATATTTAAAATTTGCGACAGTAAAAAATTATTTTTTGAATAATTTACTATATAAAAGGCAATCCCTGGCGTAATTAAAATTTGCGACAGTTGAAAATTATTTTTTGAATAATTTACTATAGAAAAGGCAATCCCTGGCATAATTAAAATTTGCGACAGTAGAAAATTATTTTTTGAATAATTTACTATAGAAAAGGCACTCCCTGGCGTAATTAAAATTTGCGACAGTAAAAAATTATTTTTTGAATAATTTACTATAGAAAAGGCAATCCCTGGCGCAATTAAAATTTGCGACAGTAGAAAATTATTTTTTGAATATTTTACTATAGAAAAGGCAATCCCTGGCGTATTTAAAATTTGCGACATTATAAAATTATTTTGTGAGAAATTTACTATAGAAAAGGCAATCCCTGGGATATTTAAAATTTGCGACAGTAAAAAATTATTTTTTGAATAATTTACTATAGAAAAGGCAATCCCTGGCGTATTTAAAATTTGCGACAGTAAAAAATTATTTTTTGAATAATTTACTATAGAAAAGGCAATCCCTGGCGTAATTAAAATTTGCGACAGTTGAAAATTATTATTTGAATAATTTACTATAGAAAAGAAATCCCTGGCGCAATTAAAATTTGCAACAGTAGAAAATTATTTTTTGAATAATTTACGATAGAAAAGGCAATCCCTGGCGGATTTGAAATTTGCGACAGTAAAAAATTATTTTTTGAATAATTTACTATAGAAAAGGCAATCCCTGGCGTAATTAAAATTTGCGACAGTAAAAAATTACTTTTTGAATAATTTACTATAGAAAGGGCAATCCCTGGCGCAATTAAAATTTGCGACAGTAAAAAACTATTTTTTGAATAATTTACTGTAGAAAAGGCAATCCCTGGCACAATTAAAATTTGCGACAGTAAAAAATAATTTTTTGCAAAATTTACTGTAGAAAAGGCAATGCCTGGCGTAATTAAAATTTGCGACAGTAAAACATTATTTTTTGAATAATTTACTATAGAAAAGGCAATCCCTGGCGTAATTAAAATTTGCGACAGTTGAAAATTATTATTTGAATAATTTACTATAGAAAAGACAATCCCTGGCGTAATTAAAATTTGCGACAGTAGAAAATTATTTTTTGAATAATTTACTATAGAAAAGGCAATCCCTGGCGTAATTAAAATTTGCGACAGTAAAACATTATTTTTTGAATAATTTACTATAGAAAAGGCAATCCCTGGCGCAATTAAAATTTGCGACAGTAGAAAATTATTTTTTGAATAATTTACTATAGAAAAGGCAATCCCTGGCGTATTTAAAATTTGCGACAGTATAAAATTATTTTGTGAGAAATTTACTATAGAAAAGGCAATCCCTGGGATATTTAAAATTTGCGACAGTAAAAAATTATTTTTTGAATAATTTACTATAGAAAAGGCAATCCCTGGCGTATTTAAAATTTGCGACAGTAAAAAATTATTTTTTGAATAATTTACTATAGAAAAGGCAATCCCTGGCGTATTTAAAATTTGCGACAGTAAAAAATTATTTTTTGAATAATTTACTATAGAAAAGGCAATCCCTGGTGTAATTAAAATTTGCGACAGTAGAAAATTATTTTTTGAATAATTTACTATAGAAAAGGCAATGCCTGGCGTAATTAAAATTTGCGACAGTAAAACATTATTTTTTGAATAATTTACTATAGAAAAGGCAATCCCTGGCGCAATTAAAATTTGCGACAGTAGAAAATTATTTTTTGAATAATTTACTATAGAAAAGGCAATCCCTGGCGTATTTAAAATTTGCGACAGTATAAAATTATTTTTTGAATAATTTACTATAGAAAAGGCAATGCCTGGCGTAATTAAAATTTGCGACAGTAAAACATTATTTTTTGAATAATTTACTATAGAAAAGGCAATCCCTGGCGTATTTAAAATTTGCGACAGTAAAAAATTATTTTTTGAATAATTTACTATAGAAAAGGCAATCCCTGGCGCAATTAAAATTTGGGACAGTAGAAAATTATTTTTTGAATAATTTACTATAGAAAAGGCAATCCCTGGCGTATTTAAAATTTGCGACAGTAAAAAATTATTTTGTGAGAAATTTACTATAGAAAAGGCAATCCCTGGCATATTTAAAATTTGCGACAGTAAAAAATTATTTTTTGAATAATTTACTATATAAAAGGCAATCCCTGGCGTAATTAAAATTTGCGACAGTTGAAAATTATTTTTTGAATAATTTACTATAGAAAAGGCAATCCCTGGCATAATTAAAATTTGCGACAGTAGAAAATTATTTTTTGAATAATTTACTATAGAAATGGCACTCCCTGGCGTAATTAAAATTTGCGACAGTAAAAAATTATTTTTTGAATAATTTACTATAGAAAAGGCAATCCCTGGCGCAATTAAAATTTGCGACAGTAGAAAATTATTTTTTGAATAATTTACTATAGAAAAGGCAATCCCTGGCGTATTTAAAATTTGCGACATTATAAAATTATTTTGTGAGAAATTTACTATAGAAAAGGCAATCCCTGGGATATTTAAAATTTGCGACAGTAAAAAATTATTTTTTGAATAATTTACTATAGAAAAGGCAATCCCTGGCGTATTTAAAATTTGCGACAGTAAAAAATTATTTTTTGAATAATTTACCATAGAAAAGGCAATCCCTGGCGTAATTAAAATTTGCGACAGTTGAAAATTATTATTTGAATAATTTACTATAGAAAAGACAATCCCTGGCGTAATTAAAATTTGCGACAGTAGAAAATTATTTTTTGAATAATTTACTATAGAAAAGGCAATCCCTGGCGTAATTAAAATTTGCGACAGTAAAACATTATTTTTTGAATAATTTACTATAGAAAAGGCAATCCCTGGCGCAATTAAAATTTGCGACAGTAGAAAATTATTTTTTGAATAATTTACTATAGAAAAGGCAATCCCTGGCGTATTTAAAATTTGCGACAGTATAAAATTATTTTGTGAGAAATTTACTATAGAAAAGGCAATCCCTGGGATATTTAAAATTTGCGACAGTAAAAAATTATTTTTTGAATAATTTACTATAGAAAAGGCAATCCCTGGCGTATTTAAAATTTGCGACAGTAAAAAATTATTTTTTGAATAATTTACTATAGAAAAGGCAATCCCTGGCGTATTTAAAATTTGCGACAGTAAAAAATTATTTTTTGAATAATTTACTATAGAAAAGGCAATTCCTGGTGTAATTAAAATTTGCGACAGTAGAAAATTATTTTTTGAATAATTTACTATAGAAAAGGCAATGCCTGGCGTAATTAAAATTTGCGACAGTAAAACATTATTTTTTGAATAATTTACTATAGAAAAGGCAATCCCTGGCGCAATTAAAATTTGCGACAGTAGAAAATTATTTTTTGAATAATTTACTATAGAAAAGGCAATCCCTGGCGTATTTAAAATTTGCGACAGTATAAAATTATTTTGTGAGAAATTTACTATAGAAAAGGCAATCCCTGGGATATTTAAAATTTGCGACAGTAAAAAATTATTTTTTGAATAATTTACTATAGAAAAGGCAATCCCTGGCGTATTTAAAATTTGCGACAGTAAAAAATTATTTTTTGAATAATTTACTATAGAAAAGGCAATCCCTGGCGCAATTAAAATTTGCGACAGTAAAAAATTATTTTTTTAATAATTTACTATAGAAAAGGCAATCCCTGGCGTAATTAAAATTTGCGACAGTTGAAAATTATTTTTTGAATAATTTACTATAGAAAAGGCAATCCCTGGCGTAATTAAAATTTGCGACAGATGAAAATTATTTTTTGAATAATTTACTATAGAAAAGGCAATCCCTGGTGTAATTAAAATTTGCGACAGTAGAAAATTATTTTTTGAATAATTTACTGTAGAAAAGGCAATCCCTGGCGCAATTAAAATTTGCGACAGTAAAAAACTATTTTTTGAATAATTTACTGTAGAAAAGGCAATCCCTGGCACAATTAAAATTTGCGACAGTAAAAAATTATTTTTTGCAAAATTTACTGTAGAAAAGGCAATCCCTGGCGGATTTGAAATTTGCGACAGTAAAAAATTATTTTTTGAAAAATTTACTATAGTAAAGGCAATCCCTGGCGTAATTAAAATTCGCGACAGTAAAAAATTATTTTGTGAGAAATTTACTATAGAAAAGGCAATCCCTGGCATATTTAAAATTTGCGACAGTAAAAAATTATTTTTTGAATAATTTACTATATAAAAGGCAATCCCTGGCGTAATTAAAATTTGCGACAGTTGAAAATTATTTTTTGAATAATTTACTATAGAAAAGGCAATCCCTGGCATAGTTAAAATTTGCGACAGTAGAAAATTATTTTTTGAATAATTTACTATAGAAAAGGCACTCCCTGGCGTAATTAAAATTTGCGACAGTACAAAATTATTTTTTGAATAATTTACTATAGAAAAGGCAATCCCTGGCGCAATTAAAATTTGCGACAGTAGAAAATTATTTTTTGAATAATTTACTATAGAAATGGCAATCCCTGGCGTATTTAAAATTTGCGACATTATAAAATTATTTTGTGAGAAATTTACTATAGAAAAGGCAATCCCTGGGATATTTAAAATTTGCGACAGTAAAAAATTATTTTTTGAATAATTTACTATAGAAAAGGCAATCCCTGGCGTATTTAAAATTTGCGACAGTAAAAAATTATTTTTTGAATAATTTACTATAGAAAAGGCAATCCTTGGCGTAATTTAAATTTGCGACAGTTGAAAATTATTATTTGAATAATTTACTATAGAAAAGACAATCCCTGGCGTAATTAAAATTTGCGACAGTAGAAAATTATTTTTTGAATAATTTACTATAGAAAAGGCAATCCCTGGCGTAATTAAAATTTGCGACAGTAAAACATTATTTTTTGAATAATTTACTATAGAAAAGGCAATCCCTGGCGCAATTAAAATTTGCGAGAGTAGAAAATTATTTTTTGAATAATTTACTATAAAAAAGGCAATCCCTGGCATAATTAAAATTTGCGACAGTAGAAAATTATTTTTTGAATAATTTACTATAGAAAAGGCAATCCCTGGCGTATTTAAAATTTGCGACATTATAAAATTATTTTGTGAGAAATTTACTGTAGAAAAAGCAATCCCTGGGATATTTAAAATTTGCGACAGTAAAAAATTATTTTTTGAATAATTTACTATAGAAAAGGCAATCCTTGGCGTATTTAAAATTTGCGACAGTAAAAAATTATTTTTTGAATAATTTACTATAGAAAAGGCAATCCCTGGCGTAATTAAAATTTGCGACAGTTGAAAATTATTATTTGAATAATTTACTATAGCAAAGACAATCCCTGGCGTAATTAAAATTTGCGACAGTAGAAAAATTATTTTTTGAATAATTTACTATAGAAAAGGCAATCCCTGGCGTAATTAAAATTTGCGACAGTAAAACATTATTTTTTGAATAATTTACTATAGAAAAGGCAATCCCTGGCGCAATTAAAATTTGCGACAGTAGAAAATTATTTTTTGAATAATTTACTATAGAAAAGGCAATCCCTGGCGTATTTAAAATTTGCGACAGTATAAAATTATTTTGTGAGAAATTTACTATAGAAAAGGCAATCCCTGGGATATTTAAAATTTGCGACAGTAAAAAATTATTTTTTGAATAATTTACTATAGAAAAGGCAATCCCTGGCGTATTTAAAATTTGCGACAGTAAAAAATTATTTTTTGAATAATTTACTATAGAAAAGGCAATCCCTGGCGCAATTAAAATTTGCGACAGTAAAAAATTATTTTTTTAATAATTTACTACAGAAAAGGCAATCCCTGGCGTAATTAAAATTTGCGACAGTTGAAAATTATTTTTTGAATAATTTACTATAGAAAAGGCAATCCCTGGCGTAATTAAAATTTGCGACAGTTGAAAATTATTTTTTGAATAATTTACTATAGAAAAGGCAATCCCTGGTGTAATTAAAATTTGCGACAGTAGAAAATTATTTTTTGAATAATTTACTGTAGAAAAGGCAATCCCTGGCGCAATTAAAATTTGCGACAGTAAAAAATTATTTTTTGCAAAATTTACTATAGAAAAGGCAATCCCTGGCGCACTTAAAATTTGCGACAGTATAAAATTTTTTTTTGAATAATTTACTATAGAAAAGGCAATCTCTGGCGTAATTAAAATTTGCGACAGTATAAAATTATTTTTTGAATAATTTACTATAGAAAAGGCAATCCCTGGGATATTTAAAATTTGCGACAGTAAAAAATTATTTTTTGAATAATTTACTATAGAAAAGGCAATCCCTGGCGTATTTAAAATTTGCGACAGTAAAAAAATATTTTTTGAATAATTTACTATAGAAAAGGCAATCCCTGGCGTATTGAAAATTTGCGACAGTAAAAAAATATTTTTTGAATAATTTACTTTAGAAAAGGCAATTCCTGGCGTAATTAAAATTTGCGACATAGAAAATTATTTTTTGAATAATTTACTATAGAAAAGGCAATCCCTGGCGCAATTACAATTTGCGACAGTTGAAAATTATTTTTTGAATAATTTACTATAGAAAAGGCAATCCCTGGCGGATTTGAAATTTGCGACAGTAAAAAATTATTTTTTGAATAATTTACTATAGAAAAGGCAATCCCTGGTGCAATTAAAATTTGCGACAGTTGAAAATTATTTTTTGAATAATTTACTATAGAAAAGGCAATCCCTGGCGTAATTAAAATTTGCGACAGTATAAAATTATTTTTTGAATAATTTACTATAGAAAAGGCAATCCCTGGCGCAATTACAATTTGCGACAGTTGAAAATTATTTTTTGAATAATTTACTATAGAAAAGGCAATCCCTGGCGTAATTAAAATTTGCGACAGTATAAAATTATTTTTTGAATAATTTACTGTAGAAAAGGCAATCCCTGGCGGATTTGAAATTTGCGACAGTTGAAAATTATTTTTTGAATAATTTACTGTAGAAAAGGCAATCCCTGGCGGATTTGAAATTTGCGACAGTTGAAAATTATTTTTTGAATAATTTACTATAGAAAAGGCAACCCCTGGCGTAATTAAAATTTGCGACAGTATAAAATTATTTTTTGAATAATTTACTATAGAAAAGGCAATCCCTGGCGCAATTAAAATTTGCGACAGTTGAAAATTATTTTTTGAATAATTTACTATAGAAAAGGCAATCCCTGGCGTAATTAAAATTTGCGACAGATTAAAATTATTTTTTGAATAATTTACTATAGAAAAGGAATCCCTGGCGTAATTAAAATTTGCGACAGTATAAAATTATTTTTTGAATAATTCACTGTAGAAAAGGCAATCCCTGGCGGATTTGAAATTTGCGACAGTTGAAAATTATTTTTTGAATAATTTACTATAGAAAAGGCAACCCCTGGCGTAATTAAAATTTGCGACAGTATAAAATTATTTTTTGAATAATTTACTATAGAAAAGGCAATCCCTGGCGCAATTAAAATTTGCGACAGTTGAAAATTATTTTTTGAATAATTTACTATAGATAAGGCAATCCCTGGCGTATTTAAAATTTGCGACAGTATAAAATTATTTTGTGAGAAATTTACTATAGAAAAGGCAATCCCTGGGATATTTAAAATTTGCGACAGTAAAAAATTATTTTTTGAATAATTTACTATAGAAAAGGCAATCCCTGGCGTATTTAAAATTTGCGACAGTAAAAAATTATTTTTTGAATAATTTACTATAGAAAAGGCAATCCCTGGCGCAATTAAAATTTGCGACAGTAAAAAATTATTTTTTTAATAATTTACTACAGAAAAGGCAATCCCTGGCGTAATTAAAATTTGCGACAGTTGAAAATTATTTTTTGAATAATTTACTATAGAAAAGGCAATCCCTGGCGTAATTAAAATTTGCGACAGTTGAAAATTATTTTTTGAATAATTTACTATAGAAAAGGCAATCCCTGGTGTAATTAAAATTTGCGACAGTAGAAAATTATTTTTTGAATAATTTACTGTAGAAAAGGCAATCCCTGGCGCAATTAAAATTTGCGACAGTAAAAAATTATTTTTTGCAAAATTTATTATAGAAAAGGCAATCCCTGGCGCACTTAAAATTTGCGACAGTATAAAATTTTTTTTTGAATAATTTACTATAGAAAAGGCAATCCCTGGCGTAATTAAAATTTGCGACAGTATAAAATTATTTTTTGAATAATTTACTATAGAAAAGGCAATCCCTGGGATATTTAAAATTTGCGACAGTAAAAAATTATTTTTTGAATAATTTACTATAGAAAAGGCAATCCCTGGCGTATTTAAAATTTGCGACAGTAAAAAATTATTTTTTGAATAATTTACTATAGAAAAGGCAATCCCTGGCGTATTGAAAATTTGCGACAGTAGAAAAATATTTTTTGAATAATTTACTATAGAAAAGGCAATTCCTGGCGTAATTAAAATTTGCGACAGTAGAAAATTATTTTTTGAATAATTTACTATAGAAAAGGCAATCCCTGGCGCAATTACAATTTGCGACAGTTGAAAATTATTTTTTGAATAATTTACTATAGAAAAGGCAATCCCTGGCGTAATTAAAATTTGCGACAGTATAAAATTTTTTTTTGAATAATTTACTATAGAAAAGGCAATCCCTGGCGTATTTAAAATTTGCGACAATTGAAAATTATTTTTTGAATAATTTACTATAAAAAAGGCAATCCCTGGCGTAATTAAAATTTGCGACAGTATAAAATTATTTTTTGAATAATTTACTATAGAATAGGCAATCCCTGGCGTATTTAAAATTTGCGACAGTAAAAAATTATTTTTTGAATAATTTACTATAGAAAAGGCAATCCCTGGCGGATTTGAAATTTGCGACAGTAAAAAATTATTTTTTGAATAATTTACTATAGAAAAGGCAATCCCTGGTGCAATTAAAATTTGCGACAGTTGAAAATTATTTTTTGAATAATTTACTATAGAAAAGGCAATCCCTGGCGTAATTAAAATTTGCGACAGTATAAAATTATTTTTTGAATAATTTACTATAGAAAAGGCAATCCCTGGCGCAATTACAATTTGCGACAGTTGAAAATTATTTTTTGAATAATTTACTATAGAAAAGGCAATCCCTGGCGTAATTAAAATTTGCGACAGTATAAAATTATTTTTTGAATAATTCACTGTAGAAAAGGCAATCCCTGGCGGATTTGAAATTTGCGACAGTTGAAAATTATTTTTTGAATAATTTACTATAGAAAAGGCAACCCCTGGCGTAATTAAAATTTGCGACAGTATAAAATTATTTTTTGAATAATTTACTATAGAAAAGGCAATCCCTGGCGCAATTAAAATTTGCGACAGTTGAAAATTATTTTTTGAATAATTTACTATAGACAAGGCAATCCCTGGCGTAATTAAAATTTGCGACAGTATAAAATTATTTTTTGAATAATTTACTATAGAAAAGGCAACCCTGGCGCAATTACAATTTGCGACTGTTGAAAATTATTTTTTGAATAATTTACTATAGAAAAGGCAATCCCTGGCGCAATTACAATTTGCGAGAGTAAAAAATTATTTTTTGAATAATTTACTATAGAAAAGGCAATCCCTGGCGTAAATAAAATTTGCGACAGTTGAAAATTATTTTTTGAATAATTTACTATAGAAAAGGCAATCCCTGGCGTAATTAAAATTTGCGACAGTATAAAATTATTTTTTGAATAATTTACTATAGAAAAGGCAATCCCTGGCGTAATTAAAATTTGCGACAGTTGAAAATTATTTTTTGAATAATTTACTATAGAAAAGGCAATCCCTGGCGTAATTAAAATTTGCGACAGTATAAAATTATTTTTTGAATAATTTACTATAGAAAATGCAATCCCTGGCGCAATTAAAATTTGCGACAGTTGAAAATTATTTTTTGAATAATTTACTATAGAAAAGGCAATCCCTGGCGTAATTAAAATTTGCGACAGTATAAAATTATTTTTTGAATAATTTACTGTAGAAAAGGCAATCCCTGGCGGAGTTGAAATTTGCGACAGTAAAAAATTATTTTTTGAATAATTTACTATAGAAAAGGCAATCCCTGGCGTAATTAAAATTTGCGACAGTATAAAATTATTTTTTGAATAATTTACTATAGAAAAGGCAATCCCTGGCGTATTTAAAATTTGCGACAGTAAAAAATTAATTTGTGAAGAATTTACTATAGAAAAGGCAATCCCTGGGATATTTAAAATTTGCGACAGTAGAAAATTATTTTTTGAATAATTTACTATAGAAAAGGCAATCCCTGGCGTAATTAAAATTTGCGACAGTAGAAAATTATTTTTTGAATAATTTACTATAGAAAAGGCAATCCCTGGCGTATTTAAAATTTGCGACAGTAAAAAATTAATTTGTGAGAAATTTACTATAGAAAAGGCAATCCCTGGGATATTTAAAATTTGCGACAGTAAAAAATTATTTTTTTGCAAAATTTACTATAGAAAAGGCAATCCCTGGCGTATTTAAAATTTGCGACAGTAAAAAATTATTTTTTGAATAATTTACTATAGAAAAGGCAATCCCTGGCGCAATTAAAATTTGCGACAGTAGAAAATTATTTTTTGAATAATTTACTATAGAAAAGGCAATCCCTGGCGTAATTAAAATTTGCGACAGTAGAAAATTATTTTTTGAATAATTTACTATAGAAAAGGCAATCCCTGGCGTATTTAAAATTTGCGACAGTAAAAAATTATTTTTTGAATAATTTACTATAGAAAAGGCAGTCCCTGGCGTAATTAAAATTTGCGACAGTAGAAAATTATTTTTTGAGTAATTTACTATAGAAAAGGCAATCCCTGGCGTAATTAAAATTTGCGACAGTAGAAAATTATTTTTTGAATAATTTACTATAGAAAAGGCAATCCCTGGCGTATTTAAAATTTGCGACAGTAAAAAATTATTTTTTGAATAATTTACTATAGAAAAGGCAATCCCTGGCGCAATTAAAACTTGCGACAGTAAAAAATTATTTTTTGAATATTTTACTATAGAAAAGGCAATCCCTGGCGTAATTAAAATTTGCGACAGTAGAAAATTATTTTTTGAATAATTTACTATAGAAAAGGCAATCCCTGGCGTAATTAAAATTTGCGACAGTTGAAAATTATTTTTTGAATAATTTACTATAGAAAAGGCAATCCCTGGTGTAATTAAAATTTGCGACAGTAGAAAATTATTTTTTGAATAATTTACTGTAGAAAAGGCAATACCTGCCCCAATTAAAATTTGCGACAGTAAAAAATTATTCTTTGCAAAATTTACTATAGAAAAGGCAATCCCTGGCGCACTTAAAATTTGCGACAGTATAAAATAATTTTTTGAATAATTTACTATAGAAAAGGCAATCCCTGGCGTAATTAAAATTTGCGACAGTATAAAATTATTTTTTGAATAATTTACTATAGAAATGGCAATCCCTGGGATATTTAAAATTTGCGACAGTAAAAAACTATTTTTTGAATAATTTACTATAGAAAAGGCAATCCCTGGCGTATTTAAAATTTGCGACAGTAAAAAATTATTTTTTGAATAATTTACTATAGAAAAGGCAATCCCTGGCGTATTTAAAATTTGCGACAGTAAAAAATTATTTTTGAATAATTTACTATAGAAAAGGCAATTCCTGGCGTAATTAAAATTTGCGACAGTAGAAAATTATTTTTTGAATAATTTACTATAGAAAAGGCAATCCCTGGCGTAATTAAAATTTGCGACAGTAGAAAATTATTTTTTGAATAATTTACTATAGAAAAGGCAATCCCTGGCGCAATTAAAATTTGCGACAGTAAAAAATTATTTTTTGCAAAATTTACTATAGAAAAGGCAATCCCTGGCGCACTTACAATTTGCGACAGTAAAAAATTATTTTTTGAATAATTTACTGTAGAAAAGGCAATACCTGCCCCAATTAAAATTTGCGACAGTAAAAAATTATTCTTTGCAAAATTTACTATAGAAAAGGCAATCCCTGGCGCACTTAAAATTTGCGACAGTATAAAATAATTTTTTGAATAATTTACTATAGAAAAGGCAATCCCTGGCGTAATTAAAATTTGCGACAGTATAAAATTATTTTTTGAATAATTTACTATAGAAATGGCAATCCCTGGGATATTTAAAATTTGCGACAGTAAAAAACTATTTTTTGAATAATTTACTATAGAAAAGGCAATCCCTGGCGTATTTAAAATTTGCGACAGTAAAAAATTATTTTTTGAATAATTTACTATAGAAAAGGCAATCCCTGGCGTATTTAAAATTTGCGACAGTAAAAAATTATTTTTGAATAATTTACTATAGAAAAGGCAATTCCTGGCGTAATTAAAATTTGCGACAGTAGAAAATTATTTTTTGAATAATTTACTATAGAAAAGGCAATCCCTGGCGTAATTAAAATTTGCGACAGTAGAAAATTATTTTTTGAATAATTTACTATAGAAAAGGCAATCCCTGGCGCAATTAAAATTTGCGACAGTAAAAAATTATTTTTTGCAAAATTTACTATAGAAAAGGCAATCCCTGGCGCACTTACAATTTGCGACAGTAAAAAATTATTTTTTGAATAATTTACTATAGAAAAGGCAATCCCTGGCGTAATTAAAATTTGCGACAGCTGAAAATTATTTTTTGAATAATTTACTATATAAAAGGCAATCCGTGGCGTAATTAAAATTTGCGACAGTAAAAAATTATTTTTTGCAAAATTTACTATAGAAAAGGCAATCCCTGGCGCACTTACAATTTGCGACAGTAAAAAATTATTTTTTGAATAATTTACTGTAGAAAAGGCAATACCTGCCCCAATTAAAATTTGCGACAGTAAAAAATTATTCTTTGCAAAATTTACTATAGAAAAGGCAATCCCTGGCGCACTTAAAATTTGCGACAGTATAAAATTATTTTTTGAATAATTTACTATAGAAAAGGCAATCCCTGGCGTATTTAAAATTTGCGACAGTAAAAAATTATTTTTTGAATAATTTACTATAGAAAAGGCAGTCCCTGGCGTAATTAAAATTTGCGACAGTAGAAAATTATTTTTTGAGTAATTTACTATAGAAAAGGCAATCCCTGGCGTAATTAAAATTTGCGACAGTAGAAAATTATTTTTTGAATAATTTACTATAGAAAAGGCAATCCCTGGCGCAATTACAATTTGCGAGAGTAAAAAATTATTTTTTGAATAATTTACTATAGAAAAGGCAATCCCTGGCGTAATTAAAATTTGCGACAGTTGAAAATTATTTTTTGAATAATTTACTATAGAAAAGGCAATCCCTGGCGTAATTAAAATTTGCGACAGTATAAAATTATTTTTTGAATAATTTACTACAGAAAAGGCAATCCCTGGCGTAATTAAAATTTGCGACAGTTGAAAATTATTTTTTGAATAATTTACTATAGAAAAGGCAATCCCTGGCGTAATTAAAATTTGCGACAGTATAAAATTATTTTTTGAATAATTTACTATAGAAAATGCAATCCCTGGCGCAATTAAAATTTGCGACAGTTGAAAATTATTTTTTGAATAATTTACTATAGAAAAGGCAATCCCTGGCGTAATTAAAATTTGCGACAGTATAAAATTATTTTTTGAATAATTTACTGTAGAAAAGGCAATCCCTGGCGGAGTTGAAATTTGCGACAGTAAAAAATTATTTTTTGAATAATTTACTATAGAAAAGGCAATCCCTGGCGTAATTAAAATTTGCGACAGTATAAAATTATTTTTTGAATAATTTACTATAGAAAAGGCAATCCCTGGCGTATTTAAAATTTGCGACAGTAAAAAATTAATTTGTGAAGAATTTACTATAGAAAAGGCAATCCCTGGGATATTTAAAATTTGCGACAGTAGAAAATTATTTTTTGAATAATTTACTATAGAAAAGGCAATCCCTGGCGTAATTAAAATTTGCGACAGTAGAAAATTATTTTTTGAATAATTTACTATAGAAAAGGCAATCCCTGGCGTATTTAAAATTTGCGACAGTAAAACATTAATTTGTGAGAAATTTACTATAGAAAAGGCAATCCCTGGGATATTTAAAATTTGCGACAGTAAAAAATTATTTTTTTGCAAAATTTACTATAGAAAAGGCAATCCCTGGCGTATTTAAAATTTGCGACAGTAAAAAATTATTTTTTGAATAATTTACTATAGAAAAGGCAATCCCTGGCGCAATTAAAATTTGCGACAGTAGAAAATTATTTTTTGAATAATTTACTATAGAAAAGGCAATCCCTGGCGTAATTAAAATTTGCGACAGTAGAAAATTATTTTTTGAATAATTTACTATAGAAAAGGCAATCCCTGGCGTATTTAAAATTTGCGACAGTAAAAAATTATTTTTTGAATAATTTACTATAGAAAAGGCAGTCCCTGGCGTAATTAAAATTTGCGACAGTAGAAAATTATTTTTTGAGTAATTTACTATAGAAAAGGCAATCCCTGGCGTAATTAAAATTTGCGACAGTAGAAAATTATTTTTTGAATAATTTACTATAGAAAAGGCAATCCCTGGCGTATTTAAAATTTGCGACAGTAAAAAATTATTTTTTGAATAATTTACTATAGAAAAGGCAATCCCTGGCGCAATTAAAACTTGCGACAGTAAAAAATTATTTTTTGAATATTTTACTATAGAAAAGGCAATCCCTGGCGTAATTAAAATTTGCGACAGTAGAAAATTATTTTTTGAATAATTTACTATAGAAAAGGCAATCCCTGGCGTAATTAAAATTTGCGACAGTTGAAAATTATTTTTTGAATAATTTACTATAGAAAAGGCAATCCCTGGTGTAATTAAAATTTGCGACAGTAGAAAATTATTTTTTGAATAATTTACTGTAGAAAAGGCAATACCTGCCCCAATTAAAATTTGCGACAGTAAAAAATTATTCTTTGCAAAATTTACTATAGAAAAGGCAATCCCTGGCGCACTTAAAATTTGCGACAGTATAAAATTATTTTTTGAATAATTTACTATAGAAAAGGCAATCCCTGGCGTAATTAAAATTTGCGACAGTATAAAATTATTTTTTGAATAATTTACTATAGAAATGGCAATCCCTGGGATATTTAAAATTTGCGACAGTAAAAAACTATTTTTTGAATAATTTACTATAGAAAAGGCAATCCCTGGCGTATTTAAAATTTGCGACAGTAAAAAATTATTTTTTGAATAATTTACTATAGAAAAGGCAATCCCTGGCGTATTTAAAATTTGCGACAGTAAAAAATTATTTTTGAATAATTTACTATAGAAAAGGCAATTCCTGGCGTAATTAAAATTTGCGACAGTAGAAAATTATTTTTTGAATAATTTACTATAGAAAAGGCAATCCCTGGCGTAATTAAAATTTGCGACAGTAGAAAATTATTTTTTGAATAATTTACTATAGAAAAGGCAATCCCTGGCGCAATTAAAATTTGCGACAGTAAAAAATTATTTTTTGCAAAATTTACTATAGAAAAGGCAATCCCTGGCGCACTTACAATTTGCGACAGTAAAAAATTATTTTTTGAATAATTTACTATAGAAAAGGCAATCCCTGGCGTAATTAAAATTTGCGACAGCTGAAAATTATTTTTTGAATAATTTACTATATAAAAGGCAATCCGTGGCGTAATTAAAATTTGCGACAGTAAAAAATTATTTTTTGAATAATTTACTATAGAAGAGGCAATGCCTGGCGTAATTAAAATTTGCGACAGTTGAAAATTATTTTTTGAATAATTTACTATAGAAAAGGCAATCCCTGGCGTAATTAAAATTTGCGACAGTAGAAAATTATTTTTTGAATAATTTACTATAGAAAAGGCAATCCCTGGCGTAATTAAAATTTGCGACTGTAGAAAATTATTTTTTGAATAATTTACTATAGAAAAGGCAATCCTGGCGTAATTAAAATTTGCGACAGTTGAAAATTATTTTTTGAATAATTTACTATAGAAAAGGCAATCCCTGGCGTATTTAAAATTTGCGACAGTAAAAAATTATTTTTTGAATAATTTACTATAGAAAAGGCAATCCCTGGCGGATTTGAAATTTGCGACAGTAAAAAATTATTTTTTGAATAATTTACTATAGAAAAGGCAATCCCTGGCGCAATTAAAATTTGCGACAGTTGAAAATTATTTTTTGAGTAATTTACTATAGAAAAGGCAATCCCTGGCGTAATTAAAATTTGCGACAGTATAAAATTATTTTCTGAATAATTTACTATAGAAAAGGCAATCCCTGGCGCAATTACAATTTGCGACAGTTGAAAATTATTTTTTGAACAATTCACTATAGAAAAGGCAATCCCTGGCGCAATTACAATTTGCGACAGTAAAAAATTATTTTTTGAATAATTTACTATATAAAAGGCAATCCCTGGCGTAATTAAAATTTGCGACAGTATAAAATTATTTTTTGAATAATTTACTATAGAAAAGGCAATCCCTGGCGCAATTACAATTTGCGACAGTTGAAAATTATTTTTTGAATAATTTACTATAGAAAAGGCAATCCCTGGCGCAATTAAAATTTGCGACAGTAAAAAATTATTTTTTGCAAAATTTACTATAGAAAAGGCAATCCCTGGCGTAATTAAAATTTGCGACAGTAGAAAATTATTTTTTGAATAATTTACTATAGAAAAGGCAATCCCTGGCGTAATTAAAATTTGCGACTGTAGAAAATTATTTTTTGAATAATTTACTATAGAAAAGGCAATCCCTGGCGTAATTAAAATTTGCGACAGTTGAAAATTATTTTTTGAATAATTTACTATAGAAAAGGCAATCCCTGGCGTAATTAAAATTTGCGACAGTAGAAAATTATTTTTTGAATAACTTACTATAGAAAAGGCAATCCCTGGCGTCAATCCCTGGCGTAATTAAAATTTGCGACTGTAGAAAATTATTTTTTGAATAATTTACTATAGAAAAGGCAATCCCCTGGCGTATTTAAAATTTGCGACAGTAGAAAAATTATTTTTGAATAATTTACTATAGAAAAGGCAATCCTGGCGTAATTATTAATTTGCGACAGTAGAAAATTATTTTTTGAATTAATTTACTATAGAAAAGGCAATCCCTGGCGTAATTAAAATTTGCGACAGTAGAAAATTATTTTTGAATAATTTACTATAGAAAAGGCAATCCCTGGCGCACTAAAATTTCCGACAGTATAAAATTATTTTTTTGAATAATTTACTATAGAAAGGCAATCCCTGCGTAATTAAAATTTGCGACAGTAAAAAATTATTTTTTGAATAATTTACTATAGAAAAGCAATCCCTGGCGCAATTAAAATTTGCGACAGTAAAAAATTATTTTTTGAATAATTTACTGTAGAAAAGGCAATCCCTGCGTAATTAAAATTTGCGGACCAGTAAAAAATTATTTGTTGCAAAATTTACTGTAGAAAAGGCAATCCCTGGCGGATTTGAAATTTGCGACAGTAAAAAATTATTTTTGAATAATTTACTGTAGAAAAGGCAATCGTGCGTATTAAAATTTGCGACAGTAAAAAAAATTATTTTTTTTCAATAATTTACTATAGAAAAAGGCAGTCCCTGGCGTAATTAAAATTTGCGACAGTTGAAAAATTATTTTTTGAATAATTTACTATAGAAAGGCAATCCCTGCGTAATTGAAATTTGCGACAGTAGAAAATTATTTTTTGAATAATTTACTATAGAAAAGGCAATCCTGGCGTAATTAAATTTGCGACAGTAAGAAATTATTTTTTGAATAATTTACTATAGAAAAGGTAATCCCTGGGATATTTAAAATTTGCGACAGTAAAAATTATTTTTTGAATAATTTACTATAGAAAAGGCAATCCCTGCGCAATTAAAATTTGCGACAGTTAAAAAATTATTTTTTGAATAATTTACTGTAGAAAAGGCAATCCCTGGCGCAATTAAAATTTGCGACAGTAAAAAATTATTTTTTGCAAAATTTACTGTAGAAATCCCTGGCGGATTTGAAATTTGCGACAGTAAAAAATTAATTTTTGAATAATTTACTATAGTAAAGGCAATCCCTGGCGTAATTAAAATTCGCGACAGTAAAAAATTATTTTGTGAGAAATTTACTATAGAAAAGGCAATCCCTGGGATATTTAAAATTTGCGACAGTAAAAAATTATTTTTTGAATAATTTACTATAGAAAAGGCAATCCCTGGCGTAATTAAAATTTGCGACAGTTGAAAATTATTTTTTGAATAATTTACTATAGAAAAGGCAATCCCTGGCGTAATTAAAATTTGCGACAGTAGAAAATTATTTTTTTGAATAATTTACTATAGAAAAGGCACTCCCTGGCGTAATTAAAATTTGCGACAGTAAAAAATAATTTTTTGAATAATTTACTATAGAAAAGGCAATCCCTGGCGCAATTAAAATTTGCAACAGTTGAAAATTATTATTTGAACAATTTACTATAGAAAAGACAATCCCTGGCGTAATTAAAATTTGCGACAGTAGAAAATTATTTTTGAATAATTTACTATAGAAAAGGCAATCCCTGGCGTATTTAAAATTTGCGACAGTATAAAATTATTTTGTGAGAAATTTACTATAAGAAAGGCAATCCCTGGGATATTTAAAATTTGCGACAGTAAAAAATTATTTTTTGAATAATTTACTATAGAAAAGGCAATCCCTGGCGTATTTAAAATTTGCGACAGTAAAAAATTATTTTTTGAATAATTTACTATAGAAAAGGCAATCCCTGGCGTAATTAAAATTTGCGACAGTTGAAAATTATTATTTGAATAATTTACTATAGAAAAGACAATCCCTGGCGTAATTAAAATTTGCGACAGTAGAAAATTATTTTTTGAATAATTTACTATAGAAAAGGCAATCCCTGGCGTAATTAAAATTTGCGACAGTAAAAAAATTATTTTTGAATAATTTACTATAGAAAAGGCAATCCCTGGCGCAATTAAAATTTGCGACAGTAGAAAATTATTTTTTGAATAATTTACTGTAGAAAAGCAATCCCTGGCGTATTTAAAATTTGCGACAGTATAAAATTATTTTGTGAGAAATTTACTATAGAAAAGGCAATCCCTGGGATATTTAAAATTTGCGACAGTAAAAAATTATTTTTTGAATAATTTACTATAGAAAAGGCAATCCCTGGCGTATTTAAAATTTGCGAAAGTAAAAAATTATTTTTTGAATAATTTACTATAGAAAAGGCAATCCCTGGCGTAATTAAAATTTGCGACAGTTGAAAATTATTATTTGAATAATTTACTATAGAAAAGACAATCCCTGGCGTAATTAAAATTTGCGACAGTAGAAAATTATTTTTTGAATAATTTAATATAGAAAAGGCAATCCCTGGCGTAATTAAAATTTGCGACAGTAAAAAATTATTTTTTGAATAATTTGCTATAGAAAAGGCAATCCCTGGCGCAATTAAAATTTGCGACAGTAGAAAATTATTTTTTGAATAATTTACTATAGAAAAGGCAATCCCTGGCGTATTTAAAATTTGCGACAGTATAAAATTATTTTGTGAGAAATTTACTATAGAAAAGGCAATCCCTGGGATATTTAAAATTTGCGACAGTAAAAAATTATTTTTTGAATAATTTACTATAGAAAAGGCAATCCCTGGCGTATTTAAAATTTGCGACAGTAAAAAATTATTTTTTGAATAATTTACTATAGAAAAGGCAATCCCTGGCGCAATTAAAATTTGCGACAGTAAAAAATTATTTTTTGAATAATTTACTATAGAAAAGGCAATCCCTGGCGTAATTAAAATTTGCGACAGTTGAAAATTAGTTTTTGAATAATTTACTATAGAAAAGGCAATCCCTGGCGTAATTAAAATTTGCGACAGTTGAAAATTATTTTTTGAATAATTTACTATAGAAAAGGCAATCCCTGGTGTAATTAAAATTTGCGACAGTAGAAAATTATTTTTTGAATAATTTACTGTAGTAAAGGCAATCCCTGGCGCAATTAAAATTTGCGACAGTAAAAAATTATTTTTTGCAAAATTTACTATAGAAAAGGCAATCCCTGGCGCACTTAAAATTTGCGACAGTATAAAATTATTTTTTGAATAATTTACTATAGAAAAGGCAATCCCTGGCGTAATTAAAATTTGCGACAGTATAAAATTATTTTTTGAATAATTTACTATAGAAAAGTCAATCCCTGGGATATTTAAAATTTGCGACAGTAAAAAATTATTTTTTGAATAATTTACTATAGAAAAGGCAATCCCTGGCGTATTTAAAATTTGCGACAGTAAAAAATTATTTTTTGAATAATTTACTATAGAAAAGGCAATCCCTGGCGTATTTAAAATTTGCGACAGTAAAAAATTATTTTTTGAATAATTTACTATAGAAAAGGCAATTCCTGGCGTAATTAAAATTTGCGACAGTAGAAAATTATTTTTTGAATAATTTACTATAGAAAACGCAATCCCTGGCGTAATTAAAATTTGCGACAGTAGAAAATTATTTTTTGAATAATTTACTATAGAAAAGGCAATCCCTGGCGTATTTAAAATTTGCGACAGTAAAAAATTAATATTTTGAAAAATTTACTGTAGAAAAGGCAATCCCTGGCGTAATTAAAATTTGCGACAGTAGAAAATTATTTTTTGAATAATTTACTATAGAAAAGGCAATTCCTGGCGGATTTGAAATTTGCGACAGTAAAAAATTATTTTTTGAATAATTTACTATAGAAAAGGCAATCCCTGGCGTAATTAAAATTTGCGACACTATAAAATTATTTTTTGCAAAATTTACTATAGAAAAGGCAATCCCTGGCGCACTTAAAATTTGCGACAGTGAAAAATTATTTTTTGAATAATTTACTATAGAAAAGGCAATCCCTGTCGTATTTAAAATTTGCGACAATTGAAAATTATTTTTTGAATAATTTACTATAAAAAAGGCAATCCCTGGCGTAATTAAAATTTGCGACAGCATAAAATTATTTTTTGAATAATTTACTATAGAAAAGGCAATCCCTGGCGCAATTACAATTTGCGACAGTTGAAAATTATTTTTTGAATAATTTACTATAGAAAAGGCAATCCCTGGTGTAATTAAAATTTGCGACAGTAGAAAATTATTTTTTGAATAATTTACTGTAGTAAAGGCAATCCCTGGCGCAATTAAAATTTGCGACAGTAAAAAATTATTTTTTGAATAATTTACTATAGAAAAGGCAATCCCTGGCGTAATTAAAATTTGCGACAGTATAAAATTATTTTTTGCAAAATTTACTATAGAAAAGGCAATCCCTGGCGTAATTAAAATTTGCGACAGTATAAAATAATTTTTTGAATAATTTACTATAGAAAAGTCAATCCCTGGGATATTTAAAATTTGCGACAGTAAAAAATTATTTTTTGAATAATTTACTATATAAAAGGCAATCCCTGGCGTAATTAAAATTTGCGACAGTATAAAATTATTTTTTGAATAATTTACTATAGAAAAGGCAATCCCTGGCGCAATTACAATTTGCGACAGTTGAAAATTATTTTTTGAATAATTTACTATAGAAAAGGCAATCCCTGGCGCAATTAAAATTTGCGACAGTAAAAAATTATTTTTTGCAAAATTTACTATAGAAAAGGCAATCCCTGGCGTAATTAAAATTTGCGACAGTAGAAAATTATTTTTTGAATAATTTACTATAGAAAAGGCAATCCCTGGCGTAATTAAAATTTGCGACTGTAGAAAATTATTTTTTGAATAATTTACTATAGAAAAGGCAATCCCTGGCGTAATTAAAATTTGCGACAGTTGAAAATTATTTTTTGAATAATTTACTATAGAAAAGGCAATCCCTGGCGTAATTAAAATTTGCGACAATAGAAAATTATTTTTTGAATAATTTACTATAGAAAAGGCAATCCCTGGCGTAATTAAAATTTGCGACTGTAGAAAATTATTTTTTGAATAATTTACTATAGAAAAGGCAATCCCTGGCGTATTTAAAATTTGCGACAGTAGAAAATTATTTTTTGAATAATTTACTATAGAAAAGGCAATCCCTGGCGTAATTAAAATTTGCGACAGTAGAAAATTATTTTTTGAATAATTTACTATAGAAAAGGCAATCCCTGGCGTAATTAAAATTTGCGACAGTAGAAAATTATTTTTTGAATAATTTACTATAGAAAAGGCAATCCCTGGCGCACTTAAAATTTCCGACAGTATAAAATTATTTTTTGAATAATTTACTATAGAAAAGGCAATCCCTGGCGTAATTAAAATTTGCGACAGTAAAAAATTATTTTTTGAATAATTTACTATAGAAAAGGCAATCCCTGGCGCAATTAAAATTTGCGACAGTAAAAAATTATTTTTTGAATAATTTACTGTAGAAAAGGCAATCCCTGGCGTAATTAAAATTTGCGACAGTAAAAAATTATTTTTTGAATAATTTACTATAGAAAAGGCAATCCCTGGCGCAATTAAAATTTGCGACAGTAAAAAATTATTTTTTGAATAATTTACTGTAGAAAAGGCAATCCCTGGCGTAATTAAAATTTGCGACAGTAAAAAATTATTTGTTGCAAAATTTACTGTAGAAAAGGCAATCCCTGGCGGATTTGAAATTTGCGACAGTAAAAAATTATTTTTTGAATAATTTACTGTAGAAAAGGCAATCCGTGGCGTAATTAAAATTTGCGACAGTAAAAAATAATTTTTTTTTTCAATAATTTACTATAGAAAAGGCAGTCCCTGGCGTAATTAAAATTTGCGACAGTTGAAAATTATTTTTTGAATAATTTACTATAGAAAAGGCAATCCCTGGCGTAATTGAAATTTGCGACAGTAGAAAATTATTTTTTGAATAATTTACTATAGAAAAGGCAATCCCTGGCGTAATTAAAATTTGCGACAGTAAGAAATTATTTTTTGAATAATTTACTATAGAAAAGGTAATCCCTGGGATATTTAAAATTTGCGACAGTAAAAAATTATTTTTTGAATAATTTACTATAGAAAAGGCAATCCCTGGCGCAATTAAAATTTGCGACAGTAAAAAATTATTTTTTGAATAATTTACTGTAGAAAAGGCAATCCCTGGCGCAATTAAAATTTGCGACAGTAAAAAATTATTTTTTGCAAAATTTACTGTAGAAAAGGCAATCCCTGGCGGATTTGAAATTTGCGACAGTAAAAAATTAATTTTTGAATAATTTACTATAGTAAAGGCAATCCCTGGCGTAATTAAAATTCGCGACAGTAAAAAATTATTTTGTGAGAAATTTACTATAGAAAAGGCAATCCCTGGGATATTTAAAATTTGCGACAGTAAAAAATTATTTTTTGAATAATTTACTATAGAAAAGGCAATCCCTGGCGTAATTAAAATTTGCGACAGTTGAAAATTATTTTTTGAATAATTTACTATAGAAAAGGCAATCCCTGGCGTAATTAAAATTTGCGACAGTAGAAAATTATTTTTTGAATAATTTACTATAGAAAAGGCACTCCCTGGCGTAATTAAAATTTGCGACAGTAAAAAATAATTTTTTGAATAATTTACTATAGAAAAGGCAATCCCTGGCGCAATTAAAATTTGCAACAGTTGAAAATTATTATTTGAACAATTTACTATAGAAAAGACAATCCCTGGCGTAATTAAAATTTGCGACAGTAGAAAATTATTTTTGAATAATTTACTATAGAAAAGGCAATCCCTGGCGTATTTAAAATTTGCGACAGTATAAAATTATTTTGTGAGAAATTTACTATAAGAAAGGCAATCCCTGGGATATTTAAAATTTGCGACAGTAAAAAATTATTTTTTGAATAATTTACTATAGAAAAGGCAATCCCTGGCGTATTTAAAATTTGCGACAGTAAAAAATTATTTTTTGAATAATTTACTATAGAAAAGGCAATCCCTGGCGTAATTAAAATTTGCGACAGTTGAAAATTATTATTTGAATAATTTACTATAGAAAAGACAATCCCTGGCGTAATTAAAATTTGCGACAGTAGAAAATTATTTTTTGAATAATTTACTATAGAAAAGGCAATCCCTGGCGTAATTAAAATTTGCGACAGTAAAAAATTATTTTTTGAATAATTTACTATAGAAAAGGCAATCCCTGGCGCAATTAAAATTTGCGACAGTAGAAAATTATTTTTTGAATAATTTACTGTAGAAAAGCAATCCCTGGCGTATTTAAAATTTGCGACAGTATAAAATTATTTTGTGAGAAATTTACTATAGAAAAGGCAATCCCTGGGATATTTAAAATTTGCGACAGTAAAAAATTATTTTTTGAATAATTTACTATAGAAAAGGCAATCCCTGGCGTATTTAAAATTTGCGAAAGTAAAAAATTATTTTTTGAATAATTTACTATAGAAAAGGCAATCCCTGGCGTAATTAAAATTTGCGACAGTTGAAAATTATTATTTGAATAATTTACTATAGAAAAGACAATCCCTGGCGTAATTAAAATTTGCGACAGTAGAAAATTATTTTTTGAATAATTTAATATAGAAAAGGCAATCCCTGGCGTAATTAAAATTTGCGACAGTAAAAAATTATTTTTTGAATAATTTGCTATAGAAAAGGCAATCCCTGGCGCAATTAAAATTTGCGACAGTAGAAAATTATTTTTTGAATAATTTACTATAGAAAAGGCAATCCCTGGCGTATTTAAAATTTGCGACAGTATAAAATTATTTTGTGAGAAATTTACTATAGAAAAGGCAATCCCTGGGATATTTAAAATTTGCGACAGTAAAAAATTATTTTTTGAATAATTTACTATAGAAAAGGCAATCCCTGGCGTATTTAAAATTTGCGACAGTAAAAAATTATTTTTTGAATAATTTACTATAGAAAAGGCAATCCCTGGCGCAATTAAAATTTGCGACAGTAAAAAATTATTTTTTGAATAATTTACTATAGAAAAGGCAATCCCTGGCGTAATTAAAATTTGCGACAGTTGAAAATTAGTTTTTGAATAATTTACTATAGAAAAGGCAATCCCTGGCGTAATTAAAATTTGCGACAGTTGAAAATTATTTTTTGAATAATTTACTATAGAAAAGGCAATCCCTGGTGTAATTAAAATTTGCGACAGTAGAAAATTATTTTTTGAATAATTTACTGTAGTAAAGGCAATCCCTGGCGCAATTAAAATTTGCGACAGTAAAAAATTATTTTTTGCAAAATTTACTATAGAAAAGGCAATCCCTGGCGCACTTAAAATTTGCGACAGTATAAAATTATTTTTTGAATAATTTACTATAGAAAAGGCAATCCCTGGCGTAATTAAAATTTGCGACAGTATAAAATTATTTTTTGAATAATTTACTATAGAAAAGTCAATCCCTGGGATATTTAAAATTTGCGACAGTAAAAAATTATTTTTTGAATAATTTACTATAGAAAAGGCAATCCCTGGCGTATTTAAAATTTGCGACAGTAAAAAATTATTTTTTGAATAATTTACTATAGAAAAGGCAATCCCTGGCGTATTTAAAATTTGCGACAGTAAAAAATTATTTTTTGAATAATTTACTATAGAAAAGGCAATTCCTGGCGTAATTAAAATTTGCGACAGTAGAAAATTATTTTTTGAATAATTTACTATAGAAAACGCAATCCCTGGCGTAATTAAAATTTGCGACAGTAGAAAATTATTTTTTGAATAATTTACTATAGAAAAGGCAATCCCTGGCGTATTTAAAATTTGCGACAGTAAAAAATTAATATTTTGAAAAATTTACTGTAGAAAAGGCAATCCCTGGCGTAATTAAAATTTGCGACAGTAGAAAATTATTTTTTGAATAATTTACTATAGAAAAGGCAATTCCTGGCGGATTTGAAATTTGCGACAGTAAAAAATTATTTTTTGAATAATTTACTATAGAAAAGGCAATCCCTGGCGTAATTAAAATTTGCGACACTATAAAATTATTTTTTGCAAAATTTACTATAGAAAAGGCAATCCCTGGCGCACTTAAAATTTGCGACAGTGAAAAATTATTTTTTGAATAATTTACTATAGAAAAGGCAATCCCTGTCGTATTTAAAATTTGCGACAATTGAAAATTATTTTTTGAATAATTTACTATAAAAAAGGCAATCCCTGGCGTAATTAAAATTTGCGACAGCATAAAATTATTTTTTGAATAATTTACTATAGAAAAGGCAATCCCTGGCGCAATTACAATTTGCGACAGTTGAAAATTATTTTTTGAATAATTTACTATAGAAAAGGCAATCCCTGGTGTAATTAAAATTTGCGACAGTAGAAAATTATTTTTTGAATAATTTACTGTAGTAAAGGCAATCCCTGGCGCAATTAAAATTTGCGACAGTAAAAAATTATTTTTTGAATAATTTACTATAGAAAAGGCAATCCCTGGCGTAATTAAAATTTGCGACAGTATAAAATTATTTTTTGCAAAATTTACTATAGAAAAGGCAATCCCTGGCGTAATTAAAATTTGCGACAGTATAAAATTATTTTTTGAATAATTTACTATAGAAAAGTCAATCCCTGGGATATTTAAAATTTGCGACAGTAAAAAATTATTTTTTGAATAATTTACTATATAAAAGGCAATCCCTGGCGTAATTAAAATTTGCGACAGTATAAAATTATTTTTTGAATAATTTACTATAGAAAAGGCAATCCCTGGCGCAATTACAATTTGCGACAGTTGAAAATTATTTTTTGAATAATTTACTATAGAAAAGGCAATCCCTGGCGCAATTAAAATTTGCGACAGTAAAAAATTATTTTTTGCAAAATTTACTATAGAAAAGGCAATCCCTGGCGTAATTAAAATTTGCGACAGTAGAAAATTATTTTTTGAATAATTTACTATAGAAAAGGCAATCCCTGGCGTAATTAAAATTTGCGACTGTAGAAAATTATTTTTTGAATAATTTACTATAGAAAAGGCAATCCCTGGCGTAATTAAAATTTGCGACAGTTGAAAATTATTTTTTGAATAATTTACTATAGAAAAGGCAATCCCTGGCGTAATTAAAATTTGCGACAATAGAAAATTATTTTTTGAATAATTTACTATAGAAAAGGCAATCCCTGGCGTAATTAAAATTTGCGACTGTAGAAAATTATTTTTTGAATAATTTACTATAGAAAAGGCAATCCCTGGCGTATTTAAAATTTGCGACAGTAGAAAATTATTTTTTGAATAATTTACTATAGAAAAGGCAATCCCTGGCGTAATTAAAATTTGCGACAGTAGAAAATTATTTTTTGAATAATTTACTATAGAAAAGGCAATCCCTGGCGTAATTAAAATTTGCGACAGTAGAAAATTATTTTTTGAATAATTTACTATAGAAAAGGCAATCCCTGGCGCACTTAAAATTTCCGACAGTATAAAATTATTTTTTGAATAATTTACTATAGAAAAGGCAATCCCTGGCGTAATTAAAATTTGCGACAGTAAAAAATTATTTTTTGAATAATTTACTATAGAAAAGGCAATCCCTGGCGCAATTAAAATTTGCGACAGTAAAAAATTATTTTTTGAATAATTTACTGTAGAAAAGGCAATCCCTGGCGTAATTAAAATTTGCGACAGTAAAAAATTATTTTTTGCAAAATTTACTGTAGAAAAGGCAATCCCTGGCGGATTTGAAATTTGCGACAGTAAAAAATTATTTTTTGAATAATTTACTGTAGAAAAGGCAATCCGTGGCGTAATTAAAATTTGCGACAGTAAAAAATAATTTTTTTTTTCAATAATTTACTATAGAAAAGGCAGTCCCTGGCGTAATTAAAATTTGCGACAGTTGAAAATTATTTTTTGAATAATTTACTATAGAAAAGGCAATCCCTGGCGTAATTGAAATTTGCGACAGTAGAAAATTATTTTTTGAATAATTTACTATAGAAAAGGCAATCCCTGGCGTAATTAAAATTTGCGACAGTAAGAAATTATTTTTTGAATAATTTACTATAGAAAAGGTAATCCCTGGGATATTTAAAATTTGCGACAGTAAAAAATTATTTTTTGAATAATTTACTATAGAAAAGGCAATCCCTGGCGCAATTAAAATTTGCGACAGTAGAAAATTATTTTTTGAATAATTTACTGTAGAAAAGGCAATCCCTGGCGCAATTAAAATTTGCGACAGTAAAAAATTATTTTTTGCAAAATTTACTGTAGAAAAGGCAATCCCTGGCGGATTTGAAATTTGCGACAGTAAAAAATTAATTTTTGAATAATTTACTATAGTAAAGGCAATCCCTGGCGTAATTAAAATTCGCGACAGTAAAAAATTATTTTGTGAGAAATTTACTATAGAAAAGGCAATCCCTGGGATATTTAAAATTTGCGACAGTAAAAAATTATTTTTTGAATAATTTACTATAGAAAAGGCAATCCCTGGCGTAATTAAAATTTGCGACAGTTGAAAATTATTTTTTGAATAATTTACTATAGAAAAGGCAATCCCTGGCGTAATTAAAATTTGCGACAGTAGAAAATTATTTTTTGAATAATTTACTATAGAAAAGGCACTCCCTGGCGTAATTAAAATTTGCGACAGTAAAAAATAATTTTTTGAATAATTTCCTATAGAAAAGGCAATCCCTGGCGCAATTAAAATTTGCAACAGTTGAAAATTATTATTTGAATAATTTACTATAGAAAAGACAATCCCTGGCGTAATTAAAATTTGCGACAGTAGAAAATTATTTTTGAATAATTTACTATAGAAAAGGCAATCCCTGGCGTATTTAAAATTTGCGACAGTATAAAATTATTTTGTGAGAAATTTACTATAAAAAAGGCAATCCCTGGGATATTTAAAATTTGCGACAGTAAAAAATTATTTTTTGAATAATTTACTATAGAAAAGGCAATCCCTGGTGTAATTAAAATTTGCGACAGTAGAAAATTATTTTTTGAATAATTTACTGTAGAAAAGGCAATCCCTGGCGCAATTAAAATTTGCGACAGTAAAAAATTATTTTTTGCAAAATTTACTATAGAAAAGGCAATCCCTGGCGCACTTAAAATTTGCGACAGTATAAAATTATTTTTTGAATAATTTACTATAGAATAGGCAATCCCTGGCGTAATTAAAATTTGCGACAGTATAAAATTATTTTTTGAATAATTTACTATAGAAAAGGCAATCCCTGGGATATTTAAAATTTGCGACAGTAAAAAATTATTTTTTGAATAATTTACTATAGAAAAGGCAATCCCTGGCGTATTTAAAATTTGCGACAGTAAAAAATTATTTTTTGAATAATTTACTATAGAAAAGGCAATCCCTGGCGTATTTAAAATTTGCGACAGTAAAAAATTATTTTTTGAATAATTTACTATAGAAAAGGCAATTCCTGGCGTAATTAAAATTTGCGACAGTAGAAAATTATTTTTTGAATAATTTACTATAGAAAAGGCAATCCCTGGCGTAATTAAAATTTGCGACAGTAGAAAATTATTTTTTGAATAATTTACTATAGAAAAGGCAATCCCTGGCGTATTTAAAATTTGCGACAGTAAAAAATTAATATTTTGAAAAATTTACTGTAGAAAAGGCAATCCCTGGCGTAATTAAAATTTGCGACAGTAGAAAATTATTTTTTGAATAATTTACTATAGAAAAGGCAATCCCTGGCGGATTTGAAATTTGCGACAGTAAAAAATTATTTTTTGAATAATTTACTATAGAAAAGGCAATCCCTGGCGTAATTAAAATTTGCGACAGTATAAAATTATTTTTTGCAAAATTTACTATAGAAAAGGCAATCCCTGGCGCACTTAAAATTTGCGACAGTAAAAAATTATTTTTTGAATAATTTACTATAGAAAAGGCAATCCCTGGCGTATTTAAAATTTGCGACAAATGAAAATTATTTTTTGAATAATTTACTATAAAAAAGGCAATCCCTGGCGTAATTAAAATTTGCGACAGTATAAAATTATTTTTTGAATAATTTACAATAGAATAGGCAATCCCTGGTGTATTTAAAATTTGCGACAGTAAAAAATTATTTTTTGAATAATTTACTATAGAAAAGGCAATCCCTGGCGGATTTGAAATTTGCGACAGTAAAAAATTATTTTTTGAATAATTTACTATAGAAAAGGCAATCCCTGGCGCAATTAAAATTTGCGACAGTTGAAAATTATTTTTTGAATAATTTACTATAGAAAAGGCAATCCCTGGCGTAATTAAAATTTGCGACAGTATAAAATTATTTTTTGAATAATTTACTATAGAAAAGGCAATCCTTGGCGCAATTACAATTTGCGACAGTTGAAAATTATTTTTGTAATAATTTTCTATAGAAAAGGCAATCCCTGGCGCAATTACAATTTGCGACAGTAAAAAATTATTTTTTGAATAATTTACTATAGAAAAGGCAATCCCTGGCGTAATTAAAATTTGCGACAGTTGAAAATTATTTTTTGAATAATTTACTATAGAAAAGGCAATCCCTGGCGTAACTAAAATTTGCGACAGTATAAAATTATTTTTTGAACAATTTACTATAGAAAAGGCAATCCCTGGCGCAATTACAATTTGCGACAGTTGAAAATTATTTTTTGAATAATTTACTATACAAAAGCCAATCCCTGGCGCAATTAAAATTTGCGACAGTAAAAAATTATTTTTTGCAAAATTTACTATAGAAATGGCAATCCCTGGCGCACTTAAAATTTGCGACAGTAAAAAATTATTTTTTGAATAATTTACTATAGAAAAGGCAATCCCTGGCGTAATTAAAATTTGCGACAGTTGAAAATTATTTTTTGAATAATTTACTATAGAAAAGGCAATCCCTGGCGTAATTAAAATTTGCGACAGTAAAAAATTATTTTTTGAATAATTTACTATAGAAAAGGCAATCCCTGGCGTAATTAAAATTTGCGACAGTTGAAATTTATTTTTTGAATAATTTACTATAGAAAAGGCAATCCCTGGCGTAATTAAAATTTGCGAGAGTAGATAATTATTTTTTGAATAATTTACTATAGAAAAGGCAATCCCTGGCGTAATTAAAATTTGGGACTGTAGAAAATTATTTTTTGAATAATTTACTATAGAAAAGGCAATCCCTGGCGTAATTAAAATTTGCGACAGTTGAAAATTATTTTTTGAATAATTTACTATAGAAAAGGCAATCCCTGGCGTAATTAAAATTTGCGACAAGAGAAAATTATTTTTTGAATAATTTTCTATAGAAAAGGCAATCCCTGGCGTAATTAAAATTTGCGAGAGTAGAAAATTATTTTTTGAATAATTTACTATAGAAAAGGCAATCCCTGGCGTAATTAAAATTTGCGACAGTAGAAAATTATTTTTTGAATAATTTACTATAGAAAAGGCAATCCCTGGCGTAATTAAAATTTGCGACAGTAAAAAATTATTTTTTGAATAATTTACTATAGAAAAGGCAATCCCTGGCGCAATGAAAATCTGCGACAGTAAAAAATTATTTTTTGAATAATTTACTGTAGAAAAGGCAATCCCTGGCGTAATTAAAATTTGCGACAGTAAAAAATTATTTTTTACAAAATTTACTGTAGAAAAGGCAATCCCTGGCGGATTTGAAATTTGCGACAGTAAAAAATTATTTTTTGAATAATTTACTATAGAAAAGGCAATCCCTGGCGTAATTAAAATTTGCGACAGTAAAAAATAATTTTTTTTTCAATAATTTACTATAGAAAAGGCAGTCCCTGGCGTAATTAAAATTTGCGACAGTTGAAAATTATTTTTTGAATAATTTACTATAGAAAAGGCAATCCCTGACGTAATTAAAATTTGCGACAGTAGAAAATTATTTTTTGAATAATTTACTATAGAAAAGGCAATCCCTGGCGTAATTAGAATTTGCGACAGTAAGAAATTATTTTTTGAATAATTTACTATAGAAAAGGTAATCCCTGGGATATTTAAAATTTGCGACAGTAAAAAATTATTTTTTGAATAATTTACTATAGAAAAGGCAATCCCTGTCGCAATTAAAATTTGCGACAGTAAAAAATTATTTTTTGAATAATTTACTGTAGAAAAGGCAATCCCTGGCGCAATTAAAATTTGCGACAGTAAAAAATTATTTTTTGCAAAATTTACTGTAGAAAAGGCAATCCCTGGCGGATTTGAAATTTGCGACAGTAAAAAATTATTTTTTGAATAATTTACTATAGTAAAGGCAATCCCTGGCGTAATTAAAATTCGCGACAGTAAAAAATTATTTTGTGAGAAATTTACTATAGAAAAGGCAATCCCTGGTATATTTAAAATTTGCGACAGTAAAAAATTATTTTTTGAATAATTTACTATAGAAAAGGCAATCCCTGGCGTAATTAAAATTTGCGACAGTTGAAAATTATTTTATGAATAATTTACTATAGAAAAGGCAATCCCTGGCGTAA
Source organism: Dioctria linearis (assembly GCA_963930735.1). Classification (NCBI taxonomy): domain Eukaryota; kingdom Metazoa; phylum Arthropoda; class Insecta; order Diptera; family Asilidae; genus Dioctria; species Dioctria linearis. The sequence continues at coordinate 96,301 of CAWVNZ010000429.1, read as the reverse complement.
TTAAAATTTGCGACAGTAGAAAATTATTTTTTGAATAATTTACTATAGAAAAGGCACTCCCTGGCGTAATTAAAATTTGCGACAGTAAAAAATTATTTTTTGAATAATTTACTATAGAAAAGGTAATCCCTGGCGCAATTAAAATTTGCGACAGTAGAAAATTATTTTTTGAATAATTTACTATAGAAAAGGCAATCCCTGGCGTATTTAAAATTTGCGACAGTATAACATTATTTTGTGAGAAATTTACTATAGAAAAGGCAATCCCTGGGATATTTAAAATTTGCGACAGTAAAAAATTATTTTTTGAATAATTTACTATAGAAAAGGCAATCCCTGGCGTATTTAAAATTTGCGACAGTAAAAAATTATTTTTTGAATAATTTACTATAGAAAAGGCAATCCCTGGCGTAATTAAAATTTGCGACAGTTGAAAATTATTATTTGAATAATTTTCTATAGAAAAGACAATCCCTGGCGTAATTAAAATTTGCGACAGTAGAAAATTATTTTTTGAATAATTTACTATAGAAAAGGCAATCCCTGGCGTAATTAAAATTTGCGACAGTAAAAAATTATTTTTTGAATAATTTACTATAGAAAAGGCAATCCCTGGCGCGATTAAAATTTGCGACAGTAGAAAATTATTTTTTGAATAATTTACTATAGAAAAGGCAATCCCTGGCGTATTTAAAATTTGCGACAGTATAAAATTATTTTGTGAGAAATTTACTATAGAAAAGGCAATCCCTGGGATATTTAAAATTTGCGACAGTAAAAAATTATTTTTTGAATAATTTACTATAGAAAAGGCAATCCCTGGCGTAATTAAAATTTGCGACAGTATAAAATTATTTTTTGCAAAATTTACTATAGAAAAGGCAATCCCTGGCGCACTTAAAATTTGCGACAGTAAAAAATTATTTTTTGAATAATTTACTATAGAAAAGGCAATCCCTGGCGTATTTAAAATTTGCGACAATTGAAAATTATTTTTTGAATAATTTACTATAAAAAAGGCAATCCCTGGCGTAATTAAAATTTGCGACAGTATAAAATTATTTTTTGAATAATTTACAATAGAATAGGCAATCCCTGGTGTATTTAAAATTTGCGACAGCAAAAAATTATTTTTTGAATAATTTACTATAGAAAAGGCAATCCCTGGCGGATTTGAAATTTGCGACAGTAAAAAATTATTTTTTGAATAATTTACTATAGAAAAGGCAATCCCTGGCGCAATTAAAATTTGCGACAGTTGAAAATTATTTTTTGAATAATTTACTATAGAAAAGGCAATCCCTGGCGTAATTAAAATTTGCGACAGTATAAAATTATTTTTTGAATAATTTACTATAGAAAAGGCAATCCTTGGCGCAATTACAATTTGCGACAGTTGAAAATTATTTTTGTAATAATTTTCTATAGAAAAGGCAATCCCTGGCGCAATTACAATTTGCGACAGTAAAAAATTATTTTTTGAATAATTTACTATAGAAAAGGCAATCCCTGGCGTAATTAAAATTTGCGACAGTTGAAAATTATTTTTTGAATAATTTACTATAGAAAAGGCAATCCCTGGCGTAACTAAAATTTGCGACAGTATAAAATTATTTTTTGAACAATTTACTATAGAAAAGGCAATCCCTGGCGCAATTACAATTTGCGACAGTTGAAAATTATTTTTTGAATAATTTACTATACAAAAGCCAATCCCTGGCGCAATTAAAATTTGCGACAGTAAAAAATTATTTTTTGCAAAATTTACTATAGAAATGGCAATCCCTGGCGCACTTAAAATTTGCGACAGTAAAAAATTATTTTTTGAATAATTTACTATAGAAAAGGCAATCCCTGGCGTAATTAAAATTTGCGACAGTTGAAAATTATTTTTTGAATAATTTACTATAGAAAAGGCAATCCCTGGCGTAATTAAAATTTGCGACAGTAAAAAATTATTTTTTGAATAATTTACTATAGAAAAGGCAATCCCTGGCGTAATTAAAATTTGCGACAGTTGAAATTTATTTTTTGAATAATTTACTATAGAAAAGGCAATCCCTGGCGTAATTAAAATTTGCGAGAGTAGAAAATTATTTTTTGAATAATTTACTATAGAAAAGGCAATCCCTGGCGTAATTAAAATTTGGGACTGTAGAAAATTATTTTTTGAATAATTTACTATAGAAAAGGCAATCCCTGGCGTAATTAAAATTTGCGACAGTTGAAAATTATTTTTTGAATAATTTACTATAGAAAAGGCAATCCCTGGCGTAATTAAAATTTGCGACAAGAGAAAATTATTTTTTGAATAATTTTCTATAGAAAAGGCAATCCCTGGCGTAATTAAAATTTGCGAGAGTAGAAAATTATTTTTTGAATAATTTACTATAGAAAAGGCAATCCCTGGCGTAATTAAAATTTGCGACAGTAGAAAATTATTTTTTGAATAATTTACTATAGAAAAGGCAATCCCTGGCGTAATTAAAATTTGCGACAGTAAAAAATTATTTTTTGAATAATTTACTATAGAAAAGGCAATCCCTGGCGCAATGAAAATCTGCGACAGTAAAAAATTATTTTTTGAATAATTTACTGTAGAAAAGGCAATCCCTGGCGTAATTAAAATTTGCGACAGTAAAAAATTATTTTTTACAAAATTTACTGTAGAAAAGGCAATCCCTGGCGGATTTGAAATTTGCGACAGTAAAAAATTATTTTTTGAATAATTTACTATAGAAAAGGCAATCCCTGGCGTAATTAAAATTTGCGACAGTAAAAAATAATTTTTTTTTCAATAATTTACTATAGAAAAGGCAGTCCCTGGCGTAATTAAAATTTGCGACAGTTGAAAATTATTTTTTGAATAATTTACTATAGAAAAGGCAATCCCTGACGTAATTAAAATTTGCGACAGTAGAAAATTATTTTTTGAATAATTTACTATAGAAAAGGCAATCCCTGGCGTAATTAGAATTTGCGACAGTAAGAAATTATTTTTTGAATAATTTACTATAGAAAAGGTAATCCCTGGGATATTTAAAATTTGCGACAGTAAAAAATTATTTTTTGAATAATTTACTATAGAAAAGGCAATCCCTGTCGCAATTAAAATTTGCGACAGTAAAAAATTATTTTTTGAATAATTTACTGTAGAAAAGGCAATCCCTGGCGCAATTAAAATTTGCGACAGTAAAAAATTATTTTTTGCAAAATTTACTGTAGAAAAGGCAATCCCTGGCGGATTTGAAATTTGCGACAGTAAAAAATTATTTTTTGAATAATTTACTATAGTAAAGGCAATCCCTGGCGTAATTAAAATTCGCGACAGTAAAAAATTATTTTGTGAGAAATTTACTATAGAAAAGGCAATCCCTGGTATATTTAAAATTTGCGACAGTAAAAAATTATTTTTTGAATAATTTACTATAGAAAAGGCAATCCCTGGCGTAATTAAAATTTGCGACAGTTGAAAATTATTTTTTGAATAATTTACTATAGAAAAGGCAATCCCTGGCGTAATTAAAATTTGCGACAGTAGAAAATTATTTTTTGAATAATTTACTATAGAAAAGGCACTCCCTGGCGTAATTAAAATTTGCGACAGTAAAAAATTATTTTTTGAATAATTTACTATAGAAAAGGCAATCCCTGGCGCAATTAAAATTTGCGACAGTAGAAAATTATTTTTTGAATAATTTACTATAGAAAAGGCAATCCCTGGCGTATTTAAAATTTGCGACAGTATAAAATTATTTTGTGAGAAATTTACTATAGAAAAGGCAATCCCTGGGATATTTAAAATTTGCGACAGTAAAAAATTATTTTTTGAATAATTTACTATAGAAAAGGCAATCCCTGGCGTATTTAAAATTTGCGACAGTAAAAAATTATTTTTTGAATAATTTACTATAGAAAAGGCAATCCCTGGCGTAATTAAAATTTGCGACAGTTGAAAATTATTATTTGAATAATTTTCTATAGAAAAGACAATCCCTGGCGTAATTAAAATTTGCGACAGTAGAAAATTATTTTTTGAATAATTTACTATATAAAAGGCAATCCCTGGCGTAATTAAAATTTGCGACAGTAAAAAATTATTTTTTGAATAATTTACTATAGAAAAGGCAATCCCTGGCGCGATTAAAATTTGCGACAGTAGAAAGTTATTTTTTGAATAATTTACTATAGAAAAGGCAATCCCTGGCGTATTTAAAATTTGCGACAGTATAAAATTATTTTGTGAGAAATTTACTATAGAAAAGGCAATCCCTGGGATATTTAAAATTTGCGACAGTAAAAAATTATTTTTTGAATAATTTACTATAGAAAAGGCAATCCCTGGCGTATTTAAAATTTGCGACAGTAAAAAATTATTTTTTGAATAATTTACTATAGAAAAGGCAATCCCTGGCGCAATTAAAATTTGAGACAGTAAAAAATTATTTTTTGAATGATTTACTATAGAAAAGGCAATCCCTGGCGTAATTAAAATTTGCGACAGTTGAAAATTATTTTTTGAATAATTTACTATAGAAAAGGCAATCCCTGGCGCAATTAAAATTTGCGACAGTAAAAAATTATTTTTTGCAAAATTTACTATAGAAAAGGCAATCCCTGGCGAACTTAAAATTTGCGACAGTAAAAAATTATTTTTTGAATAATTTACTATAGAAAAGGCAATCCCTGGCGCACTTAAAATTTGCGACAGTAAAAAATTATTTTTTGAATAATTTACTATAGAAAAGGCAATCCCTGGCGTAATTAAAATTTGCGACAGTAAAAAATTATTTTTTGAATAATTTACTATAGAATAGTCAATCCCTGGGGTAATTAAAATTTGCGACAGTATAAAATTATTTTTTGAAAAATTTACTATATAAAAGGCAATCCCTGGCGTAATTAAAATTTGCGACAGTATAAAATTATTTTTTGAATAATTTACTATAGAAAAGACAATCCCTGGGATATTTAAAATTTGCGACAGTAAAAAATTATTTTTTGAATAAATTACTATAGAAAAGGCAATCCCTGGCGTATTTAAAATTTGCGACAGTAAAAAATTATTTTTTGAATAATTTACTATAGAAAAGGCAATCCCTGGCGCACTTAAAATTTGCGACAGTAAAAAATTATTTTTTGAATAATTTACTATAGAAAAGGCAATCCCTGGCGTATTTAAAATTTGCGACAGTAAAAAATTATTTTTTGAATAATTTACTATAGAAAAGGAAATCCCTGGCGGATTTGAAATTTGCGACAGTAAAAAATTATTTTTTGAATAATTTACTATAGAAAAGGCAATCCAAGCGTAATTAAAATTTGCGACAGTATAAAATTATTTTTTGCAAAATTTACTATAGAAAAGGCAATCCCTGGCGCACTTAAAAATTGCGACAGTAAAAAATTATTTTTTGAATAATTTACTATAGAAAAGGCAATCCCTGGCGTAGTTAAAATTTGCGACAATTGAAAATTATTTTTTGAATAATTTACTATAAAAAAGGCGTATTTAAAATTTGCGACAGTAGAAAATTATTTTTGAATAATTTACTATAGAAAAGGAAATCCCTGGCGGATTTGAAATTTGCGACAGTAAAAAATTATTTTTTGAATAATTTACTATAGAAAAGGCAATCCCAGCGTAATTAAAATTTGCGACAGTATAAAATTATTTTTTGCAAAATTTACTATAGAAAAGGCAATCCCTGGCGCACTTAAAAATTGCGACAGTAAAAAATTATTTTTTGAATAATTTACTATAGAAAAGGCAATCCCTGGCGTAGTTAAAATTTGCGACAATTGAAAATTATTTTTTGAATAATTTACTATAAAAAAGGCAATCCCTGGCGTAATTAAAATTTGCGACAGTATAAAATTATTTTTTGAATAATTTACTATAGAATAGGCAATCCCTGGCGTTTTTAAAATTTGCGACAGTAAAAAATTATTTTTTGAATAATTTACTATAGAAAAGGCAATCCCTGGCGGATTTGAAATTTTCGACAGTAAAAAATTATTTTTTGAATAATTTACTATAGAAAAGGCAATCCCTGGCGCAATTAAAATTTGCGACAGTTGAAAATTATTTTTTGAATAATTTACTATAGAAAAGGCAATCCCTGGCGTAATTAAAATTTGCGACAGTATAAAATTATTTTTTGAATAATTTACTATAGAAAAGGCATTCCCTGGCGCAGTTACAATTTGCGACAGTTGAAAATTATTTTTTGAATAATTTACTATAGAAAAGGCAATCCCTGGCGCAATTACAATTTGCGACAGTAAAAAATTATTTTTTGAATAATTTACTATAGAAAAGGCAATCCCTGGCGCAATTAAAATTTGCGACAGTATAAAATTATTTTTTGAATAATTTACTGTAGTAAAGGCAATCCCTGGCGGATTTGAAATTTGCGACAGTAAAAAATTATTTTTTGAATAATTTACTATAGAAAAGGCAATCCCTGGCGTAATTAAAATTTGCGACAGTATAAAATTATTTTTTGAAAAATTTACTATAGAAAAGGCAATCCCTGGCGTATTTAAAATTTGCGACAGTAAAAAATTAATTTGTGAAGAATTTACTATAGAAAAGGCAATCCCTGGGATATTTAAAATATGCGACAGTAGAAAATTATTTTTTGATTAATTTACTATAGAAAAGGCAATCCCTGGCGTAATTAAAATTTGCGACAGTAGAAAATTATTTTTTGAATAATTTACTATAGAAAAGGCAATCCCTGGCGTATTTAAAATTTGCGACAGTAAAAAAGTAATTTGTGAGAAATTTACTATAGAAAAGGCAATCCCTGGGATATTTAAAATTTGCGACAGTAAAAAATTATTTTTTTGCAAAATTTACTATAGAAAAGCAATCCCTGGCGTATTTAAAATTTGCGACAGTAAAAAATTATTTTTTGAATAATTTACTATAGAAAAGGCAATCCCTGGCGTAATTAAAATTTGCGACAGTAGAAAATTATATTTTGAGTAATTTACTATAGAAAAGGCAATCCCTGGCGTAATTAAAATTTGCGACAGTAGAAAATTATTTTATGAATAATTTACTATAGAAAAGGCAATCCCTGGCGCAATTAAAATTTGCGACAGTAAAAAATTAATTTGTGAGAAATTTACTATAGAAAAGGTAATCCCTGGGATATTTAAAATTTGCGACAGTAAAAAATTATTTTTTTGCTAAATTTACTATAGGAAAGGCAATCCCTGGCGTATTTAAAATTTGCGACAGTAAAAAATTATTTTTTGAATAATTTACTGTAGAAAAGGCAATCTCTGGCGCAATTAAAATTTGCGACAGTAAAAAATTATGTTTTGCAAAATTTACTGTAGAAAAGGCAATCCCTGGCGGATTTGAAATTTGCGACAGTAAAAAATTATTTTTTGAATAATTTACTATAGTAAAGGCAATCCCTGGCGTAATTAAAATTCGCGACAGTAAAAATTATTTTGTGAGAAATTTACTATAGAAAAGGCAATCCCTGGGATATTTAAAATTTGCGACAGTAAAAAATTATTTTTTGAATAATTTACTATAGATAAGGCAATCCCTGGCGTAATTAAAATTTGCGACAGTTGAAAATTATTTTTTGAATAATTTACTATAGAAAAGGCAATCCCTGGCGTAATTAAAATTTGCGACAGTAGAAAATTATTTTTTGAATAATTTACTATAGAAAAGGCACTCCCTGGCGTAACTAAAATTTGCGACAGTAAAAAATTATTTTTTGAATAATTTACTATAGAAAAGGCAATCCCTGGCGCAATTAAAATTTGCGACAGTAGAAAATTATTTTTTGAATAATTTACTATAGAAAAGGCAATCCCTGGCGTATTTAAAATTTGCGACAGTATAAAATTATTTTGTGAGAAATTTACTATAGAAAAGGCAATCCCTGGGATATTTAAAATTTGCGACAGAAAAAAATTATTTTTTGAATAATTTACTATAGAAAAGGCAATCCCTGGCGTATTTAAAATTTGCGACAGTAAAAAATTATTTTTTGAATAATTTACTATAGAAAAGGCAATCCCTGGCATAATTAAAATTTGCGACAGTTGAAAATTATTATTTGAATAATTTACTATAGAAAAGACAATCCCTGGTTTAATTAAAATTTGCGACAGTAGAAAATTATTTTTTGAATAATTTACTATAGAAAAGGCAATCCTTGGCGTAATTAAAATATGCGACAGTAAAAAATTATTTTTTGAATAATTTACTATAGAAAAGGCAATCCCTGGCGCAATTAAAATTTGCGAAATTAGAAAATAATTTTTTGAATAATTTACTATAGAAAAGGCAATCCCTGGCGTATTTAAAATTTGCGACAGTATAAAATTATTTTGTGAGAAATTTACTATAGAAAAGGCAATCCCTGACGTAATTAAAATTTGCGACAGTAAGAAATTATTTTTTGAATAATTTACTATAGAAAAGGTAATCCCTGGGATATTTAAAATTTGCGACAGTAAAAAATTATTTTTTGAATAATTTACTATAGAAAAGGCAATCCCTGGCGCAATTGAAATTTGCGACAGTAAAAAATTATTTTTTGAATAATTTACTGTAGAAAAGGCAATCCCTGGCGCAATTAAAATTTGCGACAGTTGAAAATTATTTTTTGAATAATTTACTATAGAAAAGGCAATCCCTGGGATATTTAAAATTTGCGACAGTAAAAAATTATTTCTTTAAAAATTTACTATAGAAAAGGCAATCACTGGCGTAATTAAAATTTGCGACAGTAGAAAATTATTTTTTGAATAATTTACTATAGAAAAGGCAATCCCTGGCGTAATTAAAATTTGCGACAGTAGAAAATTATTTTTTGAATAATTTACTATAGAAAAGGCAATCCCTGGCGTATTTAAAATTTGCGACAGTAAAAAATTATTTTTTGAATAATTTACTATAGAAAAGGCAATCCCTGGGGCAATAAAAATTTGCGACAGTTGAAAATTATTTTTTGAATAATTTACTATAGAAAAGGCAATCCCTGGCGTAATTAAAATTTGCGACAGTATAAAATTATTTTTTGAATAATTTACCTGGCGAAATTGAAATTTGCGACAGTATAAAATTATTTTTTGAATAATTTACTATAGAAAAGGCAATCCCTGGGGTAATTAATATTTGCGACAGTATAAAATTATTTTTTGAATAATTTACTATAGAAAAGGCAATCCCTGGCGCAATTACAATTTGCGACAGTAGAAAATTATTTTTTTAATAATTTACTATAGAAAAGGCAATCCCTGGCGTAATTAAAATTTGCGACAGTATAAAATTATTTTTTTGAATAATTTACTATAGAAAAGGCAATCCCTGGCGTAATTAAAATTTGCGACAGTATAAAATTATTTTTTGAATAATTTACTATAGAAAAGGCAATCCCTGGCGTAATTAAAATTTGCGACAGTAAAAAAATATTTTTTGAATAATTTACTATAGAAAAGGCAATCCCTGGCGTAATTAAAATTTGCGACAGTATAAAATTATTTTTTGAATAATTTACTATAGAAAAGGCAACCGCTGGCGTAATTAAAATTTGCGACAGTTGAAAATTATTTTTTGAATAATTTACTATAGAAAAGGCAATCCCTGGCGTAATTAAAATTTGCGACAGTATAAAATTATTTTTTGAATAATTTACTATAGGAAAGGCAATCCCTGGCGCAATTAAAATTTGCGACAGTAAAAAATTATTTTTTGAATAATTTACTATAGAAAAGGCAATCCCTGGCGTAATTAAAATTTGCGACAGTAAAAAATTATTTTTTGAATAATTTACTATAGAAAAGGCAATCCCTGGCGCAATTAAAATTTGCGACAGTAAAAAATTATTTTTTGAATAATTTACTATAGAAAAGGCAATCCCTGGCGGATTTGAAATTTGCGACAGTAGAAAATTATTTTTTGAATAATTTACTATAGAAAAGGCAATCCCTGGCGTAATTAAAATTTGCGACAGTAAAAAATTATTTTTTGAATAATTTACTATAGAAAAGGCAATCCCTGGCGTAATTAAATATTGCGACAGTATAAAATTATTTTTTGAATAATTTACTATAGAAAAGGCAATCTCTGGCGTAATTAAAATTTGCGTCAGTTGAAAATTATTTTTTGAATAATTTACTATAGAAAAGGCAATCCCTGGCGTAATTAAAATTTGCGACAGTATAAAATTATTTTTTGAATAATTTAATATAGAAAAGGCAATCCCTGGCGCAATTAAAATTTGCGACAGTAAAAAATTATTTTTTGAATAATTTACTATAGAAAAGGCAATCCCTGGCGTAATTAAAATTTGCGACAGTAAAAAATTATTTTTTGAATAATTTACTATAGAAAAGGCAATCCCTGGCGCAATTAAAATTTGCGACAGCAGAAAATTATTTTTTGAATAATTTACTATAGAAAAGGCAAACCCTGGCGTAGTTAAAATTTGCGACAGTATAAAATTATTTTTTGAATAATTTACCTGGCGAAATTGAAATTTGCGACAGTATAAAATTATTTTTTGAATAATTTACTATAGAAAAGGCAATCCCTGGCGTAATTAAGATTTGCGACAGTATAAAATTATTTTTGAATAATTTACTATAGAAAAGGCAATCCCTGGCGCAATTACAATTTGCGACAGTAGAAAATTATTTTTTGAATAATTTACTATAGAAAAGGCAATCCCTGGCGTAATTAAAATTTGCGACAGTATAAAATTATTTTTTGAATAATTTACTATAGAAAAGGCAATCCCTGGCGTAATTAAAACTTGCGACAGTAAAAAATTATTTTTTGAATAATTTACTATAGAAAAGGCAATCCCTGGCGTAATTAAAATTTGCGACAGTATAAAATAATTTTTTGAATAATTTACTATAGAAAAGGCAATCCCTGGCGTAATTAAAATTTGCGACAGTAAAAAATTATTTTTTGAATAATTTACTATAGAAAAGGCTATCCCTGGCTTAATTAAAATTTGCGACAGTATAAAATTATTTTTTGAATAATTTACTATAGGAAAGGCAATCGCTGGCGTAATTAAAATTTGCGACAGTTGAAAATTATTTTTTGAATAATTTACTATAGAAAAGGCAATCCCTGGCGTAATTAAAATTTGCGACAGTAAAAAATTATTTTTTGAATAATTTACTATAGGAAAGGCTATCCCTGGCGTAATTAAAATTTGCGACAGTATAAAATTATTTTTTGAATAATTTACTATAGGAAAGGCAATCGCTGGCGTAATTAAAATTTGCGACAGTTGAAAATTATTTTTTGAATAATTTACTATAGAAAAGGCAATCCCTGGCGTAATTAAAATTTGCGACAGTATAAAATTATTTTTTGAATAATTTACCTGGCGAAATTGAAATTTGCGACAGTATAAAATTATTTTTTGAATAATTTACTATAGAAAAGGCAATCCCTGGCGTAATTAAAATTTGCGACAGTATAAAATTATTTTTTGAATAATTTACTATAGAAAAGGCAATCCCTGGCGCAATTACAATTTGCGAAAGTAGAAAATTATTTTTTGAATAATTTACTATAGAAAAGGCAATCCCTGGCGTAATTAAAATTGGCGACAGTATAAAATTATTTTTTGAATAATTTACTATAGAAAAGGCAATCCCTGGCGTAATTAAAATTTGCGACAATATAAAATTATTTTTTGAATAATTTACTATAGAAAAGGCAATCCCTGGCGCAGTTAAAATTTGCGACAGTAAAAAATTATTTTTTGAATAATTTACTATAGAAAAGGCAATCCCTGGCGTAATTAAAATTTGCGACAGTAAAAAATTATTTTTTGAATAATTTACTATAGAAAAGGCAATCCTTGGCGCAATTAAAATTTGCGACAGTAAAAAATTATTTTTTGAATAATTTACTATAGAAATGGCAATCCCTGGCGGATTTGAAATTTGCGACGGTAGAAAATTATTTTTTGAATAATTTACTATAGAAATGGCAATCCCTGGCGTAATTAAAATTTGCGACAGTAAAAAATTATTTTTTGAATAATTTACTCTAGAAAAGGCTATCCCTGGCGTAATTAAAATTTGCGACAGTATAAAATTATTTTTTGAATAATTTACTATAGGAAAGGCAATCGCTGGCGTAATTAAAATTTGCGACAGTTGAAAATTATTTTTTGAATAATTTACTATAGAAAAGGCAATCCCTGGCGTAATTAAAATTTGCGACAGTATAAAATTATTTTTTGAATAATTTACTATAGAAAAGGCAATCCCTGGCGCAATTAAAATTTGCGACAGTAAAAAATTATTTTTTGAATAATTTACTATAGGAAAGGCAATCGCTGGCGTAATTAAAATTTGCGACAGTTGAAAATTATTTTTTGAATAATTTACTATAGAAAAGGCAATCCCTGGCGTAATTAAAATTTGCGACAGTAAAATATTATTTTTTGAATAATTTACTATAGAAAAGGCTATCCCTGGCGTAATTAAAATTTGCGACAGTATAAAATTATTTTTTGAATAATTTACTATAGGAAAGGCAATCGCTGGCGTAATTAAAATTTGCGACAGTTGAAAATTATTTTTTGAATAATTTACTATAGAAAAGGCAATCCCTGGCGTAATTAAAATTTGCGACAGTATAAAATTATTTTTTGAATAATTTACCTGGCGAAATTGAAATTTGCGACAGTATAAAATTATTTTTTGAATAATTTACTATAGAAAAGGCAATCCCTGGCGTAATTAAAATTTGCGACAGTATAAAATTATTTTTTGAATAATTTACTATAGAAAAGGCAATCCCTGGCGCAATTACAATTTGCGAAAGTAGAAAATTATTTTTTGAATAATTTACTATAGAAAAGGCAATCCCTGGCGTAATTAAAATTGGCGACAGTATAAAATTATTTTTTGAATAATTTACTATAGAAAAGGCAATCCCTGGCGTAATTAAAATTTGCGACAGTATAAAATTATTTTTTGAATAATTTACTATAGAAAAGGCAATCCCTGGCGTAATTAAAATTTGCGACAGTAAAAAATTATTTTTTGAATAATTTACTATAGAAAAGGCAATCCCTGGCGTAATTAAAATTTACGACAGTATAAAATTATTTTTTGAATAATTTACTATAGAAAAGGCAATCGCTGGCGTAATTAAAATTTGCGACAGTTGAAAATTATTGTTTGAATAATTTACTGTAGAAAAGGCAATCCCTGGCGTAATTAAAATTTGCGACAGTATAAAATTATTTTTTGAATAATTTACTATAGAAAAGGCAATCCCTGGCGCAATTAAAATTTGCGACAGTAAAAAATTATTTTTTGAATAATTTACTATAGAAAAGGCAATCCCTGGCGTAATTAAAATTTGCGACAGTAAGAAATTATTTTTTGAATAATTTACTATAGAAAAGGCAATCCCTGGCGCAATTAAAATTTGCGACAGTTGAAAATTATTTTTTGAATAATTGACTATAGAAAAGGCAATCCCTGGCGGATTTGAAATTTGCGACAGTAGAAAATTATTTTTTGAATAATTTACTATAGAAAAGGCAATCCCTGGCCTAATTAAAATTTGCGACAGTAAAAAATTATTTTTTGAATAATTTACTATAGAAAAGGCAATCCCTGGCGTAATTAAAATTTGCGACAGTATAAAATTATTTTTTGAATAATTTACTATAGAAAAGGCAATCTCTGGCGTAATTAAAATTTGCGACAGTTGAAAATTATTTTTTGAATAATTTACTATAGAAAAGGCAATCCCTGGCGTAATTAAAATTTGCGACAGTATAAAATTATTTTTTGAATAACTTACTATAGAAAAGGCAATCCCTGGCGCAATTAAAATTTGCGACAGTAAAAAATTATTTTTTGAATAATTTACTATAGAAAAGGAAATCCCTTGCGTAATTAAAATTTGCGACAGTAAAAAATTATTTTTTGAATAATTTACTATAGAAAAGCCAATCCCTGGCGCAATTAAAATTTGCGACAGTAGAAAATTATTTTTTGAATAATTTACTCTAGAAAAGGCTATCCCTGGCGTAATTAAAATTTGCGACAGTATAAAATTATTTTTTGAATAATTTACTATAGGAAAGGCAATCGCTGGCGTAATTAAAATTTGCGACAGTTGAAAATTATTTTTTGAATAATTTACTATAGAAAAGGCAATCCCTGGCGTAATTAAAATTTGCGACAGTATAAAATTATTTTTTGAATAATTTACTATAGAAAAGGCAATCCCTGGCGCAATTAAAATTTGCGACAGTAAAAAATTATTTTTTGAATAATTTACTATAGGAAAGGCAATCGCTGGCGTAATTAAAATTTGCGACAGTTGAAAATTATTTTTTGAATAATTTACTATAGAAAAGGCAATCCCTGGCGTAATTAAAATTTGCGACAGTAAAATATTATTTTTTGAATAATTTACTATAGAAAAGGCTATCCCTGGCGTAATTAAAATTTGCGACAGTATAAAATTATTTTTTGAATAATTTACTATAGGAAAGGCAATCGCTGGCGAAATTAAAATTTGCGACAGTTGAAAATTATTTTTTGAATAATTTACTATAGAAAAGGCAATCCCTGGCGTAATTAAAATTTGCGACAGTATAAAATTATTTTTTGAATAACTTACCTGGCGAAATTGAAATTTGCGACAGTATAAAATTATTTTTTGAATAATTTACTATAGAAAAGGCAATCCCTGGCGTAATTAAAATTTGCGACAGTATAAAATTATTTTTTGAATAATTTACTATAGAAAAGGCAATCCCTGGCGCAATTACAATTTGCGAAAGTAGAAAATTATTTTTTGAATAATTTACTATAGAAAAGGCAATCCCTGGCGTAATTAAAATTGGCGACAGTATAAAATTATTTTTTGAATAATTTACTATAGAAAAGGCAATCCCTGGCGTAATTAAAATTTGCGACAGTATAAAATTATTTTTTGAATAATTTACTATAGAAAAGGCAATCCCTGGCGTAATTAAAATTTGCGACAGTAAAAAATTATTTTTTGAATAATTTACTATAGAAAAGGCAATCCCTGGCGTAATTAAAATTTACGACAGTATAAAATTATTTTTTGAATAATTTACTATAGAAAAGGCAATCGCTGGCGTAATTAAAATTTGCGACAGTTGAAAATTATTGTTTGAATAATTTACTGTAGAAAAGGCAATCCCTGGCGTAATTAAAATTTGCGACAGTATAAAATTATTTTTTGAATAATTTACTATAGAAAAGGCAATCCCTGGCGCAATTAAAATTTGCGACAGTAAAAAATTATTTTTTGAATAATTTACTATAGAAAAGGCAATCCCTGGCGTAATTAAAATTTGCGACAGTAAGAAATTATTTTTTGAATAATTTACTATAGAAAAGGCAATCCCTGGCGCAATTAAAATTTGCGACAGTTGAAAATTATTTTTTGAATAATTGACTATAGAAAAGGCAATCCCTGGCGGATTTGAAATTTGCGACAGTAGAAAATTATTTTTTGAATAATTTACTATAGAAAAGGCAATCCCTGGCCTAATTAAAATTTGCGACAGTAAAAAATTATTTTTTGAATAATTTACTATAGAAAAGGCAATCCCTGGCGTAATTAAAATTTGCGACAGTATAAAATTATTTTTTGAATAATTTACTATAGAAAAGGCAATCTCTGGCGTAATTAAAATTTGCGACAGTTGAAAATTATTTTTTGAATAATTTACTATAGAAAAGGCAATCCCTGGCGTAATTAAAATTTGCGACAGTATAAAATTATTTTTTGAATAACTTACTATAAAAAGGCAATCCCTGGCGCAATTAAAATTTGCGACAGTAAAAAATTATTTTTTGAATAATTTACTATAGAAAAGGAAATCCCTTGCGTAATTAAAATTTGCGACAGTAAAAAATTATTTTTTGAATAATTTACTATAGAAAAGCCAATCCCTGGCGCAATTAAAATTTGCGACAGTAGAAAATTATTTTTTGAATAATTTACTATAGAAAATGCAAACCCTGGCGTAATTAAAATTTGCGACAGTATAAAATTATTTTTTGAATAATTTACCTGGCGAAATTGAAATTTGCGACAGTATAAAATTATTTTTTGAATAATTTACTATAGAAAAGGCAATCCCTAGCGTAATTAAAATTTGCGACAGTATAAAATTATTTTTGAATAATTTACTATAGAAAAGGCAATCCCTGGCGCAATTACAATTTGCGACAGTAGAAAATTATTTTTTGAATAATTTACTATAGAAAAGGCAATCCCTGGCGTAATTAAAATTTGCGACAGTATAAAATTATTTTTTGAATAATTTACTATAGAAAAGGCAATCCCTGGCGTAATTAAAACTTGCGACAGTAAAAAATTATTTTTTGAATAATTTACTATAGAATAGGCAATCCCTGGCGTAATTAAATTTGCGACAGTATAAAATTATTTTTTGAATAATTTACTATAGAAAAGGCAATCCCTGGCGTAATTAAAATTTGCGACAGTAGAAAATTATTTTTTGAATAATTTACTATAGAAAAGGCAATCCCTGGCGTAATTAAAATTTGCGACAGTATAAAATTATTTTTTGAATAATTTACTATAGAAAAGGCAATCCCTGGCGTAATTAAAATTTGCGACAGTATAAAATTATTTTTTGAATAATTTACTATAGAAAAGGCAATCCCTGGCGCAATTAAAATTTGCGACAGTAAAAAATTATTTTTTGAATAATTTACTATAAAAAAGGCAATCCCTGGCATAATTAAAATTTGCGACAGTAAAAAATTATTTTTTGCAAAATTTACTGTAGAAAAGGCAATCCCTGGCGTATTTAAAATTTGCGATAGTAAAAAATTATTTTTTGAATAATTTACTATAGAATAGGCAATCCCTGGCGCAATTAAAATTTGCGACAGTAAAAAATTATTTTTTGAATAATTTACTATAGAAAAGGCAATCCCTGGCGTAATTAAAATTTGCGAGAGTAAAAAATTATTTTTTGAATAATTTACTATAGAAAAGGCAATCCCTGGCGTAATTACAATTTGCGACAGTAGAAAATTATTTTTTGAATAATTTACCTGGCGAAATTGAAATTTGCGAGAGTAAAAAATTATTTTTTGAATAATTTACTATAGAAAAGGCAATCCCTGGCGTAATTAAAATTTGCGACAGTAAAAAATTATTTTTTGAATAATTTATTATAGAAAAGGCAATCCCTGGCGTAATTAAAATTTGCGACAATAAAAAATTATTTTTTGCAAAATTTACTGTAGAAAAGGCAATCCCTGGCGTATTTAAAATTTGCGAGAGTAAAACATTATTTTTTGAATAATTTACTATAGAAAAGGCAATCCCTGGCGTAATTAAATTTTGCGACAGTAGAAAATTATTTTTTGAAAAATTTACTATATAAAAGGCAATCCCTGGCGTAATTAAAATTTGCGACAGTAGAAAATTATTTTTTGAATAATTTACCTGGCGAAATTGAAATTTGCGAGAGTAAAAAATTATTTTTTGAATAATTTACTATAGAAAAGGCAATCCCTGGCGTAATTAAAATTTGCGACAGTAAAAAAATATTTTTTGAATAATTTATTATAGAAAAGGCAATCCCTGGCGTAATTAAAATTTGCGACAGTAAAAAATTATTTTTTGCAAAATTTACAGTAGAAAAGGCAATCCCTGGCGTATTTAAAATTTGCGACAGTAAAAAATTATTTCTTGAATAATTTACTATAGAAAAGGCAATCCCTGGCGTAATTAAAATTTGCGACAGTAAAAAATTATTTTTTGCAAAATTTACTGTAGAAAAGGCAATCCCTGGCGTATTTAAAATTTGCGATAGTAAAAAATTATTTTTTGAATAATTTACTATAGAAAAGGCAATCCCTGGCGCAATTAAAATTTGCGACAGTAAAAAATTATTTTTTGAATAATTTACTATAGAAAAGGCAATCCCTGGCGTAATTAAAATTTGCGAGAGTAAAAAATTATTTTTTGAATAATTTACTATAGAAAAGGCAATCCCTGGCGTAATTACAATTTGCGACAGTAGAAAATTAATTTGTGAAAAATTTACCTGGCGGAATTGAAATTTGCGAGAGTAAAAAATTATTTTTTGAATAATTTACTATAGAAAAGGCAATCCCTGGCGTAATTAAAATTTGCGACAGTAGAAAATTATTTTTTGAAAAATTTACTATATAAAAGGCAATCCCTGGCGTAATTAAAATTTGCGACAGTAAAAAATTATTTTTTGAATAATTTACTATAGAAAAGGCAATCCCTGGTGCAATTAAAATTTGCGACAGTAAAAAATTATTTTTTGAATAATTTACTATAGAAAAGGCAATCCCTGGCGTAATTAAAATTTGCGACAGTAAAAAATTATTTTTTGAATAATTTATTATAGAAAAGGCAATCCCTGGCGTAATTAAAATTTGCGACAGTAAAAAAATATTTTTTGCAAAATTTACTGTAGAAAAGGCAATCCCTGGCGTATTTAAAATTTGCGACAGTAAAAAATTATTTTTTGAATAATTTACTATAGAAAAAGCAATCCCTGGCGTAATTGAAATTTGCGACAGTAAAAAATTATTTTTTGAATAATTTACTATAGAAAAGGCAATCCCTGGCGTAATTAAAATTTGCGAGAGTATAAAATTATTTTTTGAATAATTTACTATAGAAAAGGCAATCGCTGGCGTAATTAAAATTTGCGACAGTTGAAAATTATTTTTTGAATAATTTACTATAGAAAGGCAATCCCTGGCGTAATTAAAATTTGCGACAGTATAAAATTATTTTTTGAATAATTTACTATAGAAAAGGCAATCCCTGGCGCAATTAAAATTTGCGACAGTAAAAAATTATTTTTTGAATAATTTACTATAGAAAAGGCAATCCCTGGCGTAATTAAAATTTGCGACAGTAAAAAATTATTTTTTGAATAATTTACTATAGAAAAGGCAATCCCTGGCGCAACTAAAATTTGCGACAGTAAAAAATTATTTTTTGAATAATTTACTATAGAAAAGGCAATCCCTGGTGGATTTGAAATTTGCGACAGTAGAAAATTATTTTTTGAATAATTTACTATAGAAAAGGCAATCCCTGGCGTAATTAAAATTTGCGACAGTAAAAAATTATTTTTTGAATAATTTACTATAGAAAAGGCAATCCCTGGCGTAATTAAAATTTGCGACAGTATAAAATTAGTTTTTGAATAATTTTCTATAGGAAAGGCAATCGCTGGCGTAATTAAAATTTGCGACAGTTGAAAATTATTTTTTGAATAATTTACTATAGAAAAGGCAATCCCTGGCGTAATTAAAATTTGCGACAGTATAAAATTATTTTTTGAATAATTTACTATAGAAAAGGCAATCCCTGGCGCAATTAAAATTTGCGAAAATAAAAAATTATTTTTTGAATAATTTACTATAGAAAAGGCAATCCATGGCGTAATTAAAATTTGCGACAGTAAAAAATTATTTTGTGAATAATTTACTATAGAAAAGGCAATCCCTGGCGCAATTAAAATTTGCGACAGTAGAAAATTATTTTTTTGAATAATTTACTATAGAAAAGGCAATCCCTGGCGTAATTAAAATTTGCGACAGTATAAAATTATTTTTTGAATAATGTACCTGGCGAAATTGAAACTTGCGACAGTATAAAATTATTTTTTGAATAATTTACTATAGAAAAGGCAATCCCTGGCGTAATTAAAATTTGCGACAGTAAAAAATTATTTTTTGCAAAATTTACTGTAGAAAAGGCAATCCCTGGCGTATTTAAAATTTGCGACAGTAAAAAATTATTTTTTGAATAATTTACTATAGAAAAGGCAATCCCTGGCGTAATTGAAATTTGCGACAGTAAAAAATTATTTTTTGAATAATTTACTATAGAAAAGGCAATCCCTGGCGTAATTAAAATTTGCGACAGTATAAGATTATTTTTTGAATAATTTACTATAGAAAAGGCAATCGCTGGCGTAATTAAAATTTGCGACAGTTGAAAATTATTTTTTGAATAATTTACTATAGAAAAGGCAATCCCTGGCGTAATTAAAATTTGCGACAGTATAAAATTATTTTTTGAATAATTTACTATAGAAAAGGCAATCCCTGGCGCAATTAAAATTTGCGACAGTAAAAAATTATTTTTTGAATAATTTACTATAGAAAAGGCAATCCCTGGCGTAATTAAAATTTGCGACAGTAAAAAATTATTTTTTGAATAATTTACTATAGAAAAGGCAATCCCTGGCGCAACTAAAATTTGCGACAGTAAAAAATTATTTTTTGAATAATTTACTATAGAAAAGGCAATCCCTGGCGGATTTGAAATTTGCGACAGTAGAAATTTATTTTTTGAATAATTTACTATAGAAAAGGCAATCCCTGGCGTAATTAAAATTTGCGACAGTAAAAAATTATTTTTTGAATAATTTACTATAGAAAAGGCAATCCCTGGCGCAACTAAAATTTGCGACAGTAAAAAATTATTTTTTGAATAATTTACTATAGAAATGGCAATCCCTGGCGGATTTGAAATTTGCGACAGTAGAAAATTATTTTTTGAATAATTTACTATAGAAAAGGCAATCCCTGGCGTAATTAAAATTTGCGACAGTAAAAAATTATTTTTTGAATAATTTACTATAGAAAAGGCAATCCCTGGCGTAATTAAAATTTGCGACAGTATAAAATTAGTTTTTGAATAATTTTCTATAGGAAAGGCAATCGCTGGCGTAATTAAAATTTGCGACAGTTGAAAATTATTTTTTGAATAATTTACTATAGAAAAGGCAATCCCTGGCGTAATTAAAATTTGCGACAGTATAAAATTATTTTTTGAATAATTTACTATAGAAAAGGCAATCCCTGGCGCAATTAAAATTTGCGAAAATAAAAAATTATTTTTTGAATAATTTACTATAGAAAAGGCAATCCATGGCGTAATTAAAATTTGCGACAGTAAAAAATTATTTTGTGAATAATTTACTATAGAAAAGGCAATCCCTGGCGCAATTAAAATTTGCGACAGTAGAAAATTATTTTTTTGAATAATTTACTATAGAAAAGGCAATCCCTGGCGTAATTAAAATTTGCGACAGTATAAAATTATTTTTTGAATAATGTACCTGGCGAAATTGAAACTTGCGACAGTATAAAATTATTTTTTGAATAATTTACTATAGAAAAGGCAATCCCTGGCGTAATTAAAATTTGCGACAGTAAAAAATTATTTTTTGAATAATTTATTAAAGAAAAGGCAATCCCTGGCGTAATTAAAATTTGCGACAGTAGAAAATTATTTTTTGAATAATTTACTATAGAAAAGGCAATCCCTGGCGTATTTAAAATTTGCGACAGTATAAAATTATTTTTTGAAAAATTTACTATAGAAAAGGCAATCCCTGGCGTAATTAAAATTTGCGACAGTAAAAAATTATTTTTTGAATAATTTACTATAGAAAAGGCAATCCCTGGCGTAATTAAAATTTGCGACAGTATAAAATTATTTTTTGAATAATTTACTATAGAAAAGGCAATCGCTGGCGTAATTAAAATTTGCGACAGTTGAAAATTATTTTTTGAATAATTTACTATAGAAAAGGCAATCCCTGGCGTAATTAAAATTTGCGACAGTATAAAATTATTTTTTGAATAATATACTATAGAAAAGGCAATCCCTGGCGCAATTAAAATTTGCGACAGTAAATAATTATTTTTTGAATAATTTACTATAGAAAAGGCAATCCCTGGCGTAATTAAAATTTGCGACAGTAAAAAATTATTTTTTGAATAATTTACTATAGAAAAGGCAATCCCTGGCGCAATTAAAATTTGCGACAGCAAAAAATTATTTTTTGAATAATTTACTATAGAAAAGGCAATCCCTGGCGGATTTGAAATTTGCGACAGTAGAAAATTATTTTTTGAATAATTTACTATAGAAAATGCAATCCCTGGCGTAATTAAAATTTGCGACAGTAAAAAATTATTTTTTGAATAATTTACTATAGAAAAGGCTATCCCTGGCGTAATTAAAATTTGCGACAGTATAAGATTATTTTTTGAATAATTTACTATAGGAAAGGCAATCGCTGGCGTAATTAAAATTTGCGACAGTTGAAAATTATTTTTTGAATAATTTACTATAGAAAAGGCAATCCCTGGCGTAATTAAAATTTGCGACAGTAAAAAATTATTTTTTGAATAATTTACTATAGAAAAGGCAATCCCTGGCGCAATTAAAATTTGCGACAGTAGAAAATTATTTTTTTGAATAATTTACTATAGAAAAGGCAATCCCTGGCGTAATTAAAATTTGCGACAGTATAAAATTATTTTTTGAATAATGTACCTGGCGAAATTGAAACTTGCGACAGTATAAAATTATTTTTTGAATAATTTACTATAGAAAAGGCAATCCCTGGCGTAATTAAAATTTGGGACAGTAAAAAATTATTTTTTGAATAATTTATTAAAGAAAAGGCAATCCCTGGCGTAATTAAAATTTGCGACAGTAGAAAATTATTTTTTGAATAATTTAATATAGAAAAGGCAATCCCTGGCGTATTTAAAATTTGCGACAGTATAAAATTATTTTTTGAAAAATTTACTATAGAAAAGGCAATCCCTGGCGTAATTAAAATTTGCGACAGTAAAAAATTATTTTTTGAATAATTTACTATAGAAAAGGCAATCCCTGGCGTAATTAAAATTTGCGACAGTATAAAATTATTTTTTGAATAATTTACTATAGAAAAGGCAATCGCTGGCGTAATTAAAATTTGCGACAGTTGAAAATTATTTTTTGAATAATTTACTATAGAAAAGGCAATCCCTGGCGTAATTAAAATTTGCGACAGTATAAAATTATTTTTTGAATAATTTACTATAGAAAAGGCAATCCCTGGCGCAATTAAAATTTGCGACAGTAAAAAATTATTTTTTGAATAATTTACTATAGAAAAGGCAATCCCTGGCGTAATTAAAATTTGCGACAGTAAAAAATTATTTTTTGAATAATTTACTATAGAAAAGGCAATCCCTGGCGCAATTAAAATTTGCGACAGTAAAAAATTATTTTGTGAATAATTTACTATAGAAAAGGCAATCCCTGGCGCAATTAAAATTTGCGACAGTAGAAAATTATTTTTTGAATAATTTACTATAGAAAAGGCAATCCCTGGCGTAATTAAAATTTGCGACAGTAAAAAATTATTTTTTGAATAATTTACTATAGAAAAGGCTATCCCTGGCGTAATTAAAATTTGCGACAGTATAAAATTATTTTTTGAATAATTTACTATAGAAAAGGCAATCCCTGGCGCAATTAAAATTTGCGAAAATAAAAAATTATTTTTTGAATAATTTACTATAGAAAAGGCAATCCATGGCGTAATTAAAATTTGCGACAGTAAAAAATTATTTTGTGAATAATTTACTATAGAAAAGGCAATCCCTGGCGCAATTAAAATTTGCGACAGTAGAAAATTATTTTTTTGAATAATTTACTATAGAAAAGGCAATCCCTGGCGTAATTAAAATTTGCGACAGTATAAAATTATTTTTTGAATAATGTACCTGGCGAAATTGAAACTTGCGACAGTATAAAATTATTTTTTGAATAATTTACTATAGAAAAGGCAATCCCTGGCGTAATTAAAATTTGCGACAGTAAAAAATTATTTTTTGAATAATTTATTAAAGAAAAGGCAATCCCTGGCGTAATTAAAATTTGCGACAGTAGAAAATTATTTTTTGAATAATTTACTATAGAAAAGGCAATCCCTGGCGTATTTAAAATTTGCGACAGTATAAAATTATTTTTTGAAAAATTTACTATAGAAAAGGCAATCCCTGGCGTAATTAAAATTTGCGACAGTAAAAAATTATTTTTTGAATAATTTACTATAGAAAAGGCAATCCCTGGCGTAATTAAAATTTGCGACAGTATAAAATTATTTTTTGAATAATTTACTATAGAAAAGGCAATCGCTGGCGTAATTAAAATTTGCGACAGTTGAAAATTATTTTTTGAATAATTTACTATAGAAAAGGCAATCCCTGGCGTAATTAAAATTTGCGACAGTATAAAATTATTTTTTGAATAATATACTATAGAAAAGGCAATCCCTGGCGCAATTAAAATTTGCGACAGTAAATAATTATTTTTTGAATAATTTACTATAGAAAAGGCAATCCCTGGCGTAATTAAAATTTGCGACAGTAAAAAATTATTTTTTGAATAATTTACTATAGAAAAGGCAATCCCTGGCGCAATTAAAATTTGCGACAGCAAAAAATTATTTTTTGAATAATTTACTATAGAAAAGGCAATCCCTGGCGGATTTGAAATTTGCGACAGTAGAAAATTATTTTTTGAATAATTTACTATAGAAAATGCAATCCCTGGCGTAATTAAAATTTGCGACAGTAAAAAATTATTTTTTGAATAATTTACTATAGAAAAGGCTATCCCTGGCGTAATTAAAATTTGCGACAGTATAAGATTATTTTTTGAATAATTTACTATAGGAAAGGCAATCGCTGGCGTAATTAAAATTTGCGACAGTTGAAAATTATTTTTTGAATAATTTACTATAGAAAAGGCAATCCCTGGCGTAATTAAAATTTGCGACAGTAAAAAATTATTTTTTGAATAATTTACTATAGAAAAGGCAATCCCTGGCGCAATTAAAATTTGCGACAGTAGAAAATTATTTTTTTGAATAATTTACTATAGAAAAGGCAATCCCTGGCGTAATTAAAATTTGCGACAGTATAAAATTATTTTTTGAATAATGTACCTGGCGAAATTGAAACTTGCGACAGTATAAAATTATTTTTTGAATAATTTACTATAGAAAAGGCAATCCCTGGCGTAATTAAAATTTGGGACAGTAAAAAATTATTTTTTGAATAATTTATTAAAGAAAAGGCAATCCCTGGCGTAATTAAAATTTGCGACAGTAGAAAATTATTTTTTGAATAATTTAATATAGAAAAGGCAATCCCTGGCGTATTTAAAATTTGCGACAGTATAAAATTATTTTTTGAAAAATTTACTATAGAAAAGGCAATCCCTGGCGTAATTAAAATTTGCGACAGTAAAAAATTATTTTTTGAATAATTTACTATAGAAAAGGCAATCCCTGGCGTAATTAAAATTTGCGACAGTATAAAATTATTTTTTGAATAATTTACTATAGAAAAGGCAATCGCTGGCGTAATTAAAATTTGCGACAGTTGAAAATTATTTTTTGAATAATTTACTATAGAAAAGGCAATCCCTGGCGTAATTAAAATTTGCGACAGTATAAAATTATTTTTTGAATAATTTACTATAGAAAAGGCAATCCCTGGCGCAATTAAAATTTGCGACAGTAAAAAATTATTTTTTGAATAATTTACTATAGAAAAGGCAATCCCTGGCGTAATTAAAATTTGCGACAGTAAAAAATTATTTTTTGAATAATTTACTATAGAAAAGGCAATCCCTGGCGCAATTAAAATTTGCGACAGTAAAAAATTATTTTGTGAATAATTTACTATAGAAAAGGCAATCCCTGGCGCAATTAAAATTTGCGACAGTAGAAAATTATTTTTTGAATAATTTACTATAGAAAAGGCAATCCCTGGCGTAATTAAAATTTGCGACAGTAAAAAATTATTTTTTGAATAATTTACTATAGAAAAGGCTATCCCTGGCGTAATTAAAATTTGCGACAGTATAAAATTATTTTTTGAATAATTTACTATAGAAAAGGCAATATCTGGCGCAATTACAATTTGCGAAAGTAGAAAATTATTTTTTGAATAATTTACTATAGAAAAGGCAATCCCTGGCGTAATTAAAATTTGCGACAGTATAAAATTATTTTTTGAATAATTTACTATAGAAAAGGCAATCCCTGGCGTAATTAAAATTTGCGACAGTATAAAATTATTTTTTGAATAATTTACTATAGAAAAGGCAATCCCTGGCGTAATTAAAATTTGCGACAGTAAAAAATTATTTTTTGAATAATTTACTATAGAAAAGGCAATCCATGGCGTAATTAAAATTTGCGACAGTAAAAAATTATTTTGTGAATAATTTACTATAGAAAAGGCAATCCCTGGCGCAATTAAAATTTGCGACAGTAGAAAATTATTTTTTTGAATAATTTACTATAGAAAAGGCAATCCCTGGCGTAATTAAAATTTGCGACAGTATAAAATTATTTTTTGAATAATGTACCTGGCGAAATTGAAACTTGCGACAGTATAAAATTATTTTTTGAATAATTTACTATAGAAAAGGCAATCCCTGGCGTAATTAAAATTTGGGACAGTAAAAAATTATTTTTTGAATAATTTATTAAAGAAAAGGCAATCCCTGGCGTAATTAAAATTTGCGACAGTAGAAAATTATTTTTTGAATAATTTAATATAGAAAAGGCAATCCCTGGCGTATTTATAATTTGCGACAGTATAAAATTATTTTTTGAAAAATTTACTATAGAAAAGGCAATCCCTGGCGTAATTAAAATTTGCGACAGTAAAAAATTATTTTTTGAATAATTTACTATAGAAAAGGCAATCCCTGGCGTAATTAAAATTTGCGACAGTATAAAATTATTTTTTGAATATTTTACTATAGAAAAGGCAATCGCTGGCGTAATTAAAATTTGCGACAGTTGAAAATTATTTTTTGAATAATTTACTATAGAAAAGGCAATCCCTGGCGTAATTAAAATTTGCGACAGTATAAAATTATTTTTTGAATAATTTACTATAGAAAAGGCAATCCCTGGCGCAATTAAAATTTGCGACAGTAAAAAATTATTTTTTGAATAATTTACTATAGAAAAGGCAATCCCTGGCGTAATTAAAATTTGCGACAGTAAAAAATTATTTTTTGAATAATTTACTATAGAAAAGGCAATCCCTGGCGCAATTAAAATTTGCGACAGCAAAAAATTATTTTTTGAATAATTTACTATAGAAAAGGCAATCCCTGGCGGATTTGAAATTTGCGACAGTAGAAAATTATTTTTTGAATAATTTACTATAGAAAAGGCAATCCCTGGCGTAATTAAAATTTGCGACAGTAAAAAATTATTTTTTGAATAATTTACTATAGAAAAGGCTATCCCTGGCGTAATTAAAATTTGCGACAGTATAAAATTATTTTTTGAATAATTTACTATAGGAAAGGCAATCGCTGGCGTAATTAAAATTTGCGACAGTTGAAAATTATTTTTTGAATAATTTACTATAGAAAAGGCATTCCCTGGCGTAATTAAAATTTGCGACAGTATAAAATTATTTTTTGAATAATTTACTATAGAAAAGGCAATCCCTGGCGCAATTAAAATTTGCGACAGTAAAAAATTATTTTTTGAATAATTTACTATAGGAAAGGCAATCGCTGGCGTAATTAAAATTTGCGACAGTTGAAAATTATTTTTTGAATAATTTACTATAGAAAAGGCAATCCCTGGCGTAATTAAAATTTGCGACAGTAAAAAATTATTTTTTGAATAATTTACTATAGAAAAGCTATCCCTGGCGTAATTAAAATTTGCGACAGTATAAAATTATTTTTTGAATAATTTACTATAGGAAAGGCAATCGCTGGCGTAATTAAAATTTGCGACAGTTGAAAATTATTTTTTGAATAATTTACTATAGAAAAGGCAATCCCTGGCGCAATTAAAATTTGCGACAGTAAAAAATTATTTTTTGAATAATTTACTATAGGAAAGGCAATCGCTGGCGTAATTAAAATTTGCGACAGTTGAAAATTATTTTTTGAATAATTTACTATAGAAAAGGCAATCCCTGGCGTAATTAAAATTTGCGACAGTAAAAAATTATTTTTTGAATAATTTACTATAGAAAAGGCTATCCCTGGCGTAATTAAAATTTGCGACAGTATAAAATTATTTTTTGAATAATTTACTATAGGAAAGGCAATCGCTGGCGTAATTAAAATTTGCGACAGTATAAAATTATTTTTTGAATAATTTACTATAGAAAAGGCAATCCCTGGCGTAATTAAAATTTGCGACAGTATAGAATTATTTTTTGAATAATTTACTCTAGGAAAGGCAATCGCTGGCGTAATTAAAATTTGCGACAGTTGAAAATTATTTTTTGAATAATTTACTATAGAAAAGGCAATCCCTGGCGTAATTAAAATTTGCGACAGTAGAAAATTATTTTTTGAATAATTTACTATAGAAAAGGCAATCCCTGGCGTATTTAAAATTTGCGACAGTATAAAATTATTTTTTGAAAAATTTACTATAGAAAAGGCAATCCCTGGCGTAATTAAAATTTGCGACAGTATAAAATTATTTTTTGAATAATTTACTATAGGAAAGGCAATCGCTGGCGTAATTAAAATTTGCGACAGTTGAAAATTATTTTTTGAATAATTTACTATAGAAAAGGCATTCCCTGGCGTAATTAAAATTTGCGACAGTATAAAATTATTTTTTGAATATTTTACTATAGAAAAGGCAATCCCTGGCGCAATTAAAATTTGCGACAGTAAAAAATTATTTTTTGAATAATTTACTATAGGAAAGGCAATCGCTGGCGTAATTAAAATTTGCGACAGTTGAAAATTATTTTTTGAATAATTTACTATAGAAAAGGCAATCCCTGGCGTAATTAAAATTTGCGACAGTAAAAAATTATTTTTTGAATAATTTACTATAGAAAAGCTATCCCTGGCGTAATTAAAATTTGCGACAGTATAAAATTATTTTTTGAATAATTTACTATAGGAAAGGCAATCGCTGGCGTAATTAAAATTTGCGACAGTTGAAAATTATTTTTTGAATAATTTACTATAGAAAAGGCAATCCCTGGCGCAATTAAAATTTGCGACAGTAAAAAATTATTTTTTGAATAATTTACTATAGGAAAGGCAATCGCTGGCGTAATTAAAATTTGCGACAGTTGAAAATTATTTTTTGAATAATTTACTATAGAAAAGGCAATCCCTGGCGTAATTAAAATTTGCGACAGTAAAAAATTATTTTTTGAATAATTTACTATAGAAAAGGCTATCCCTGGCGTAATTAAAATTTGCGACAGTATAAAATTATTTTTTGAATAATTTACTATAGGAAAGGCAATCGCTGGCGTAATTAAAATTTGCGACAGTATAAAATTATTTTTTGAATAATTTACTATAGAAAAGGCAATCCCTGGCGTAATTAAAATTTGCGACAGTATAGAATTATTTTTTGAATAATTTACTCTAGGAAAGGCAATCGCTGGCGTAATTAAAATTTGCGACAGTTGAAAATTATTTTTTGAATAATTTACTATAGAAAAGGCAATCCCTGGCGTAATTAAAATTTGCGACAGTAGAAAATTATTTTTTGAATAATTTACTATAGAAAAGGCAATCCCTGGCGTATTTAAAATTTGCGACAGTATAAAATTATTTTTTGAAAAATTTACTATAGAAAAGGCAATCCCTGGCGTAATTAAAATTTGCGAGAGTAAAAAATTATTTTTTGAATAATTTACTATAGAAAAGGCAATCCCTGGCGTAATTACAATTTGCGACAGTAGAAAATTAATTTGTGAAAAATCTACCTGGCGAAATTGAAATCTGCGAGAGTAAAAAATTATTTTTTGAATAATTTACTATAGAAAAGGCAATCCCTGGCGTAATTAAAATTTGCGACAGCAGAAAATTATTTTTTGAAAAATTTACTATATAAAAGGCAATCCCTGGCGTAATTAAAATTTGCGACAGTAGAAAATTATTTTTTGAATAATTTACTTGGCGAAATTGAAATTTGCGAGAGTAAAAAATTATTTTTTGAATAATTTACTATAGAAAAGGCAATCCCTGGCGTAATTAAAATTTGCGACAGTAAAAAATTATTTTTTGAATAATTTATTATAGAAAAGGCAATCCCTGGCGTAATTAAAATTTGCGACAGTAGAAAATTATTTTTTGAATAATTTACTATAGAAAAGGCAATCCCTGGCGTATTTAAAATTTGCGACAGTATAAAATTATTTTTTGAAAAATTTACTATAGAAAAGGCAATCCCTGGCGTAATTAAAATTTGCGACAGTAAAAAATTATTTTTTGAATAATTTACTATAGAAAGGCAATCCCTGGCGTAATTAAAATTTGCGACAGTATAAAATTATTTTTTGAATAATTTACTATAGAAAAGGCAATCCCTGGCGTAATTAAAATTTGCGACAGTATAAAATTATTTTTTGAATAATTTACTATAGAAAAGGCAATCCCTGGCGCAATTAAAATTTGCGACAGTCAAAAAATTATTTTTTGCAAAATTTACTATAGAAAAGGCAATCCCTGGCGTAATTAAAATTTGCGACAGTATAAAATTATTTTTTGAATAATTTACTATAGAAAAGGCAATCCCTGGCGTAATTAAAATTTGCGACAGTATAAAATTATTTTTTGAATAATTTACTATAGGAAAGGCAATCGCTGGCGTAATTAAAATTTGCGACAGTTAAAAATTATTTTTTGAATAATTTACTATAGAAAAGGCAATCCCTGGCGTAATTAAAATTTGCGACAGTATAAAATTATTTTTTGAATAATTTACTATAGAAGAGGCAATCCCTGGCGCAATTAAAACTTGCGACAGTATAAAATTATTTTTTGAATAATTTACTATAGAAAAGGCAATCCATGGCGTAATTAAAATTTGCGACAGTAAAAAATTATTTTGTGAATAATTTACTATAGAAAAGGTAATCCCTGGCGCAATTAAAATTTGCGACAGTAGAAAATTATTTTTTGAATAATTTACTATAGAAAAGGCAATCCCTGGCGTAATTAAAATTTGCGACAGTATAAAATTATTTTTTGAATAATGTACCTGGCGAAATTGAAATTTGCGACAGTATAAAATTATTTTTTGAATAATTTACTATAGAAAAGGCAATCCCTGGCGTAATTAAAATTTGCGACAGTAAAAAATTATTTTTTGAATAATTTATTATAGAAAAGGCAATCCCTGGCGTAATTAAAATTTGCGACAGTAGAAAATTATTTTTTGAATAATTTGCTATAGAAAAGGCAATCCCTGGCGTATTTAAAATTTGCGACAGTATAAAATTATTTTTTGAAAAATTTACTATAGAAAAGGCAATCCCTGGCGTAATTAAAATTTGCGACAGTAAAAAATTATTTTTTGAATAATTTACTATAGAAAAGGCTATCCCTGGCGTAATTAAAATTTGCGACAGTATAAAATTATTTTTAGAATAATTTACTATAGAAAAGGCAATCGCTGGCGTAATTAAAATTTGCGACAGTTGAAAATTATTTTTTGAATAATTTACTATAGGAAAGGCAATCCCTGGCGTAATTAAAATTTGCGACAGTATAAAATTATTTTTTGAATAATTTACTATAGAAAAGGCAATCCCTGGCGCAATTAAAATTTGCGACAGTAAAAAATTATTTTTTGAATAATTTACTATAGAAAAGGCAATCCCTGGCGTAATTAAAATTTGCGACAGTAAAAAATTATTTTTTGAATAATTTACTATAGAAAAGGCAATCCCTGGCGCAATTGAAATTTGCGACAGTAAAAAATTATTTTTTGAATAATTTACTATAGAAAAGGCAATCCTTGGCGGATTTGAAATTTGCGACAGTAGAAAATTATTTTTTGAATAATTTACTATAGAAAAGGCAATCCCTGGCGTAATTAAAATTTGCGACAGTAAAAAATTATTTTTTGAATAATTTACTATAGAAAAGGCTATCCCTGTCGTAATTAAAATTTGCGACAGTATAAAATTATTTTTTGAATAATTTACTATAGGAAAGGCAATCGCTGGCGTAATTAAAATTTACGACAGTTGAAAATTATTTTTTGAATAATTTACTATAGAAAAGGCAATCCCTGGCGTAATTAAAATTTGCGACAGTATAAAATTATATTTTGAATAATGTACCTGGCGAAATTGAAATTTGCGACAGTATAAAATTATTTTTTGAATAATTTACTATAGAAAAGGCAATCCCTGGCGTAATTAAAATTTGCGAAAGTAAAAAATTATTTTTTGAATAATTTATTATAGAAAAGGCAATCCCTGGCGTAATTAAAATTTGCGACAGTAGAAAATTATTTTTTGAATAATTTACTATAGAAAAGGCAATCCCTGGCGTATTTAAAATTTGCGACAGTATAAAATTATTTTTTGAAAAATTTACTATAGAAAAGGCAATCCCTGGCGTAATTAAAATTTGCGACAGTAAAAAATTATTTTTTGAATAATTTACTATAGAAAAGGCAATCCCTGGCGTAATTAAAATTTGCGACAGTAAAAAAGTTATTTTTTGAATAATTTACTATAGAAAAGGCAATCGCTGGCGTAATTAAAATTTGCGACAGTTGAAAATTATTTTTTGAATAATTTACTATAGAAAAGGCAATCCCTGGCGTAATTAAAATTTGCGACAGTATAAAATTATTTTTTGAATAATTTACTATAGAAAAGGCAATCCCTGGCGTAATTAAAATTTGCGACAGTATAAAATTATTTTTTGAATAATTTACTATAGAAAAGGCAATCCCTGGCGCAATTAAAATTTGCGACAGTAAAAAATTATTTTTTGAATAATTTACTATAAAAAAGGCAATCCCTGGCGTAATTAAAATTTGCGACAGTAAAAAATTATTTTTTGCAAAATTTACTGTAGAAAAGGCAATCCCTGGCGTATTTAAAATTTGCGATAGTAAAAAATTATTTTTTGAATAATTTACTATAGAAAAGGCAATCCCTCGCGCAATTAAAATTTGCGACAGTAAAAAATTATTTTTTGAATAATTTACTATAGAAAAGGCAATCCCTGGCGTAATTAAAATTTGCGAGAGTAAAAAATTATTTTTTGAATAATTTACTATAGAAAAGGCAATCCCTGGCGTAATTACAATTTGCGACAGTAGAAAATTATTTTTTGAATAATTTACCTGGCGAAATTGAAATTTGCGAGAGTAAAAAATTATTTTTTGAATAATTTACTATAGAAAAGGCAATCCCTGGCGTAATTAAAATTTGCGACAGTAAAAAATTATTTTTTGAATAATTTATTATAGAAAAGGCAATCCCTGGCGTAATTAAAATTTGCGACAATAAAAAATTATTTTTTGCAAAATTTACTGTAGAAAAGGCAATCCCTGGCGTATTTAAAATTTGCGAGAGTAAAAAATTATTTTTTGAATAATTTACTATAGAAAAGGCAATCCCTGACGTAATTAAATTTTGCGACAGTAGAAAATTATTTTTTGAAAAATTTACTATATAAAAGGCAATCCCTGGCGTAATTAAAATTTGCGACAGTAGAAAATTATTTTTTGAATAATTTACCTGGCGAAATTGAAATTTGCGAGAGTAAAAAATTATTTTTTGAATAATTTACTATAGAAAAGGCAATCCCTGGCGTAATTAAAATTTGGGACAGTAAAAAATTATTTTTTGAATAATTTATTATAGAAAAGGCAATCCTTGGCGTAATTAAAATTTGCGACAGTAAAAAATTATTTTTTGCAAAATTTACTGTAGAAAAGGCAATCCCTGGCGTATTTAAAATTTGCGACAGTAAAAAATTATTTTTTGAATAATTTACTATAGAAAAGGCAATCCCTGGCGTAATTAAAATTTGCAACAGTAAAAAATTATTTTTTGCAAAATTTACTGTAGAAAAGGCAATCCCTGGCGTATTTAAAATTTGCGACAGTAAAAAATTATTTTTTGAATAATTTATTATAGAAAAGGCAATCCCTGGCGTAATTACAATTTGCGACAGTAGAAAATTAATTTGTGAAAAATTTACCTGGCGAAATTGAAATTTGCGAAAGTAAAAAATTATTTTTTGAATAATTTACTATAGAAAAGGCAATCCCTGGCGTAATTAAAATTTGCGACAGTAGAAAATTATTTTTTGAAAAATTTACTATATAAAAGGCAATCCCTGGCGTAATTAAAATTTGCGACAGTAAAAAATTATTTTTTTTATAATTTACTATAGAAAAGGCAATCCCTGGCGCAATTAAAATTTGCGACAGTAAAAAATTATTTTTTGAATAATTTACTATAGAAAAGGCAATCCCTGGCGTAATTAAAATTTGCGACAGTAAAAAATTATTTTTTGAATAATTTATTATAGAAAAGGCAATCCCTGGCGTAATTAAAATTTGCGACAGTAAAAAAATATTTTTTGCAAAATTTACTGTAGAAAAGGCAATCCCTGGCGTATTTAAAATTTGCGACAGTAAAAAATTATTTTTTGAATAATTTACTATAGAAAAGGCAATCCCTGGCGTAATTAAAATTTGCGACAGTAAAAAATTATTTTTTGAATAATTTACTATAGAAAAGGCAATCCCTGGCGTAATTAAAATTTGCGACAGTATAAAATTATTTTTTGAATAATTTACTATAGAAAAGGCAATCGCTGGCGTAATTAAAATTTGCGACAGTTGAAAATTATTTTTTGAATAATTTACTATAGAAAAGGCAATCCCTGGCGTAATTAAAATTTGCGACAGTATAAAATTATTTTTTGAATAATTTACTATAGAAAAGGCAATCCCTGGCGCAATTAAAATTTGCGACAGTAAAAAATTATTTTTTGAATAATTTACTATAGAAAAGGCAATCCCTGGCGTAATTAAAATTTGCGACAGTAAAAAATTATTTTTTGAATAATTTACTATAGAAAAGGCAATCCCTGGCGCAATTAAAATTTGCGACAGTAAAAAATTATTTTTTGAATAATTTACTATAGAAAAGGCAATCCCTGGCGGATTTGAAATTTGCGACAGTAGAAAATTATTTTTTGAATAATTTACTATAGAAAAGGCAATCCCTGGCGTAATTAAAATTTGCGACAGTAAAAAATTATTTTTTGAATTATTTACTATAGAAAAGGCAATCCCTGGCGTAATTAAAATTTGCGACAGTATAAAATTAGTTTTTGAATAATTTTCTATAGGAAAGGCAATCGCTGGCGTAATTAAAATTTGCGACAGTTGAAAATTATTTTTTGAATAATTTACTATAGAAAAGGAAATCCCTGGCGTAATTAAAATTTGCGACAGTATAAAATTATTTTTTGAATAATTTACTATAGAAAAGGCAATCCCTGGCGCAATTAAAATTTGCGAAAATAAAAAATTATTTTTTGAATAATTTACTATAGAAAAGGCAATCCATGGCGTAATTAAAATTTGCGACAGTAAAAAATTATTTTGTGAATAATTTACTATAGAAAAGGCAATCCCTGGCGCAATTAAAATTTGCGACAGTAGAAAATTATTTTTTTGAATAATTTACTATAGAAAAGGCAATCCCTGGCGTAATTAAAATTTGCGACAGTATAAAATTATTTTTTGAATAATGTACCTGGCGAAATTGAAACTTGCGACAGTATAAAATTATTTTTTGAATAATTTACTATAGAAAAGGCAATCCCTGGCGTAATTAAAATTTGCGACAGTAAAAAATTATTTTTTGAATAATTTATTAAAGAAAAGGCAATCCCTGGCGTAATTAAAATTTGCGACAGTAGAAAATTATTTTTTGAATAATTTACTATAGAAAAGGCAATCCCTGGCGTATTTAAAATTTGCGACAGTATAAAATTATTTTTTGAAAAATTTACTATAGAAAAGGCAATCCCTGGCGTAATTAAAATTTGCGACAGTAAAAAATTATTTTTTGAATAATTTACTATAGAAAAGGCAATCCCTGGCGTAATTAAAATTTGCGACAGTATAAAATTATTTTTTGAATAATTTACTATAGAAAAGGCA
Organism: Dioctria linearis; assembly: GCA_963930735.1. Taxonomy (NCBI): domain Eukaryota; kingdom Metazoa; phylum Arthropoda; class Insecta; order Diptera; family Asilidae; genus Dioctria; species Dioctria linearis. Next base: position 60,419 of record CAWVNZ010000429.1, on the reverse strand, counting down.
ATCGCTGGCGTAATTAAAATTTGCGACAGTTGAAAATTATTTTTTGAATAATTTACTATAGAAAAGGCAATCCCTGGCGTAATTAAAATTTGCGACAGTATAAAATTATTTTTTGAATAATTTACTATAGAAAAGGCAATCCCTGGCGCAATTAAAATTTGCGACAGTAAAAAATTATTTTTTGAATAATTTACTATAGAAAAGGCAATCCCTGGCGTAATTAAAATTTGCGACAGTAAAAAATTATTTTTTGAATAATTTACTATAGAAAAGGCAATCCCTGGCGCAATTAAAATTTGCGACAGCAAAAAATTATTTTTTGAATAATTTACTATAGAAAAGGCATGGCGGATTTGAAATTTGCGACAGTAGAAAATTATTTTTTGAATAATTTACTATAGAAAAGGCAATCCCTGGCGTAATTAAAATTTGCGACAGTAAAAAATTATTTTTTGAATAATTTACTATAGAAAAGGCTATCCCTGGCGTAATTAAAATTTGCGACAGTATAAAATTATTTTTTGAATAATTTACTATAGGAAAGGCAATCGCTGGCGTAATTAAAATTTGCGACAGTTGAAAATTATTTTTTGAATAATTTACTATAGAAAAGGCAATCCCTGGCGTAATTAAAATTTGCGACAGTATAAAATTATTTTTTGAATAATTTACTATAGAAAAGGCAATCCCTGGCGCAATTAAAATTTGCGGCAGTAAAAAATTATTTTTTGAATAATTTACTATAGGAAAGGCAATCCTGGCGTAATTAAAATTTGCAACAGTTGAAAATTATTTTTTGAATAATTTACTATAGAAAAGGCAATCCCTGGCGTAATTAAAATTTGCGACATTAAAAAATTATTTTTTGAATAATTTACTATAGAAAAGGCTATCCCTGGCGTAATTAAAATTTGCGACAGTATAAAATTATTTTTTGAATAATTTACTATAGGAAAAGCAATCGCTGGCGTAATTAAAATTTGCGACAGTTGAAAATTATTTTTTGAATAATTTACTATAGAAAAGGCAATCCCTGGCGTAATTAAAATTTGCGACAGTATAAAATTATTTTTTGAATAATTTACCTGGCGAAATTGAAATTTGCGACAGTATAAAATTATTTTTTGAATAATTTACTATAGAAAAGGCAATCCCTGGCGTAATTAAAATTTGCGACAGTATAAAATTATTTTTTGAATAATTTACTACAGAAAAGGCAATATCTGGCGCAATTACAATTTGCGAAAGTAGAAAATTATTTTTTGAATAATTTACTATAGAAAAGGCAATCCCTGGCGTAATTAAAATTTGCGACAGTATAAAATTATTTTTTGAATAATTTACTATAGAAAAGGCAATCCCTGGCGTAATTAAAATTTGCGACAGTATAAAATTATTTTTTGAATAATTTACTATAGAAAAGGCAATCCCTGGCGTAATTAAAATTTGCGACAGTAAAAAATTATTTTTTGAATAATTTACTATAGAAAAGGCAATCCATGGCGTAATTAAAATTTGCGACAGTAAAAAATTATTTTGTGAATAATTTACTATAGAAAAGGCAATCCCTGGCGCAATTAAAATTTGCGACAGTAGAAAATTATATTTTTGAATAATTTACTATAGAAAAGGCAATCCCTGGCGTAATTAAAATTTGCGACAGTATAAAATTATTTTTTGTATAATGTACCTGGCGAAATTGAAACTTGCGACAGTATAAAATTATTTTTTGAATAATTTACTATAGAAAAGGCAATCCCTGGCGTAATTAAAATTTGCGACATTAAAAAATTATTTTTTGAATAATTTATTAAAGAAAAGGCAATCCCTGGCGTAATTAAAATTTGCGACAGTAGAAAATTATTTTTTGAATAATTTACTATAGAAAAGGCAATCCCTGGCGTATTTAAAATTTGCGACAGTATAAAATTATTTTTTGAAAAATTTACTATAGAAAAGGCAATCCCTGGCGTAATTAAAATTTGCGACAGTAAAAAATTATTTTTTGAATAATTTACTATAGAAAAGGCAATCCCTGGCGTAATTAAAATTTGCGACAGTATAAAATTATTTTTTGAATAATTTACTATAGAAAAGGCAATCGCTGGCGTAATTAAAATTTGCGACAGTTGAAAATTATTTTTTGAATAATTTACTATAGAAAAGGCAATCCCTGGCGTAATTAAAATTTGCGACAGTATAAAATTATTTTTTGAATAATTTACTATAGAAAAGGCAATCCCTGGCGCAATTAAAATTTGCGACAGTAAAAAATTATTTTTTGAATAATTTACTATAGAAAAGGCAAACCCTGGCGTAATTAAAATTTGCGACAGTAAAAAATTATTTTTTGAATAATTTACTATAGAAAAGGCAATCCCTGGCGCAATTAAAATTTGCGACAGCAAAAAATTATTTTTTGAATAATTTACTATAGAAAAGGCAATCCCTGGTGGATTTGAAATTTGCGACAGTAGATAATTATTTTTTGAATAATTTACTATAGAAAAGGCAATCCCTGGCGTAATTAAAATTTGCGACAGTAAAAAATTATTTTTTGAATAATTTACTATAGAAAAGGCTATCCCTGGCGTAATTAAAATTTGCGACAGTATAAAATTATTTTTTGAATAATTTACTATAGGAAAGGCAATCGCTGGCGTAATTAAAATTTGCGACAGTTGAAAATTATTTTTTGAATAATTTACTATAGAAAAGGCAATCCCTGGCGTAATTAAAATTTGCGACAGTATAAAATTATTTTTTGAATAATTTACTATAGAAAAGGCAATCCCTGGCGCAATTAAAATTTGCGACAGTAAAAAATTATTTTTTGAATAATTTACTATAGGAAAGGCAATCGCTGGCGTAATTAAAATTTGCGACAGTTGAAAATTATTTTTTGAATAATTTACTATAGAAAAGGCAATCCCTGGCGTAATTAAAATTTGCGACAGTAAAAAATTATTTTTTGAATAATTTACTATAGAAAAGGCTATCCCTGGCGTAATTAAAATTTGCGACAGTATAAAATTATTTTTTGAATAATTTACTATAGGAAAGGCAATCGCTGGCGTAATTAAAATTTGCGACAGTTGAAAATTATTTTTTGAATAATTTACTATAGAAAAGGCAATCCCTGGCGTAATTAAAATTTGCGACAGTATAAAATTATTTTTTGAATAATTTACCTGGCGAAATTGAAATTTGCGACAGTATAAAATTATTTTTTGAATAATTTACTATAGAAAAGGCAATCCCTGGCGTAATTAAAATTTGCGACAGTATAAAATTATTTTTTGAATAATTTACTATAGAAAAGGCAATATCTGGCGCAATTACAATTTGCGAAAGTAGAAAATTATTTTTTGAATAATTTACTATAGAAAAGGCAATCCCTGGCGTAATTAAAATTTGCGACAGTATAAAATTATTTTTTGAATAATTTACTATAGAAAAGGCAATCCCTGGCGTAATTAAAATTTGCGACAGTATAAAATTATTTTTTGAATAATTTACTATAGAAAAGGCAATCCCTGGCGTAATTAAAATTTGCGACAGTAAAAAATTATTTTTTGAATAATTTACTATAGAAAAGGCAATCCCTGGCGTAATTAAAATTTGCGACAGTATAAAATTATTTTTTGAATAATTTACTATAGAAAAGGCAATCGCTGGCGTAATTAAAATTTGCGACAGTTGAAAATTATTTTTTGAATAATTTACTGTAGAAAAGGCAATCCCTGGCGTAATTAAAATTTGCGACAGTATAAAATTATTTTTTGAATAATTTACTATAGAAAAGGCAATCCCTGGCGCAATTAAAATTTGCGACAGTAAAAAATTATTTTTTGAATAATTTACTATAGAAAAGGCAATCCCTGGCGTAATTAAAATTTGCGACAGTAAAAAATTATTTTTTGAATAATTTACTATAGAAAAGGCAATCCCTGGCGCAATTAAAATTTGCGACAGTAAAAAATTATTTTTTGAATAATTTACTATAGAAAAGGCAATCCCTGGCGGATTTGAAATTTGCGACAGTAGAAAATTATTTTTTGAATAATTTACTATAGAAAAGGCAATCCCTGGCGTAATTAAAATTTGCGACAGTAAAAAATTATTTTTTGAATAATTTACTATAGAAAAGGCAATCCCTGGCGTAATTAAAATTTGCGACAGTATAAAATTATTTTTTGAATAATTTACTATAGAAAAGGCAATCCCTGGCGTAATTAAAATTTGCGACAGTAAAAAATTATTTTTTGAATAATTTATTATAGAAAAGGTAATCCCTGGCGTAATTAAAATTTGCGACAGTAGAAAATTATTTTTTGAATAATTTACTATAGAAAAGGCAATCCCTGGCGTATTTAAAATTTGCGACAGTATAAAATTATTTTTTGAAAAATTTGCTATAGAAAAGGCAATCCCTGGCGTAATTAAAATTTGCGACAGTAAAAAATTATTTTTTGAATAATTTACTATAGAAAAGGCAAACCCTGTCGTAATTAAAATTTGCGACATTATAAAATTATTTTTTGAATAATTTACTATAGAAAAGGCAATCGCTGGCGTATTTAAAATTTGCGACAGTTGAAAATTATTTTTTGAATAATTTACTATAGAAAAGGCAATCCCTGGCGTAATTAAAATTTGCGACAGTAGAAAATTATTTTTTGAATAATTTACTATAGAAAAGGCAATCCCTGGCGTATTTAAAATTTGCGACAGTATAAAATTATTTTTTGAAAAATTTACTATAGAAAAGGCAATCCCTGGCGTAATTAAAATTTGCGAGAGTAAAAAATTATTTTATGAATAATTTACTATAGAAAAGGCAATCCCTGGCGTAATTACAATTTGCGACAGTAGAAAATTAATTTGTGAAAAATCTACCTGGCGAAATTGAAATCTGCGAGAGTAAAAAATTATTTTTTGAATAATTTACTATAGAAAAGGCAATCCCTGGCGTAATTAAAATTTGCGACAGTAGAAAATTATTTTTTGAAAAATTTACTATAGAAAAGGCAATCCCTGGCGTAATTAAAATTTGCGAGAGTAGAAAATTATTTTTTGAATAATTTACTATAGAAAAGGCAATCCCTGGCGTAATTAAAATTTGGGACTGTAGAAAATTATTTTTTGAATAATTTACTATAGAAAAGGCAATCCCTGGCGTAATTAAAATTTGCGACAGTTGAAAATTATTTTTTGAATAATTTACTATAGAAAAGGCAATCCCTGGCGTAATTAAAATTTGCGACAGTAAAAAATTATTTTTTGAATAATTTATTATAGAAAAGGCAATCCCTGGCGTAATTAAAATTTGCGACAGTAGAAAATTATTTTTTGAATAATTTACTATAGAAAAGGCAATCCCTGGCGTATTTAAAATTTGCGACAGTATAAAATTATTTTTTGAAAAATTTACTATAGAAAAGGCAATCCCTGGCGTAATTAAAATTTGCGACAGTAAAAAATTATTTTTTGAATAATTTACTATAGAAAGGCAATCCCAGGCGTAATTAAAATTTGCGACATTATAAAATTATTTTTTGAATAATTTACTATAGAAAAGGCAATCGCTGGCGTAATTAAAATTTGCGACAGTTGAAAATTATTTTTTGAATAATTTACTATAGAAAAGGCAATCCCTGACGTAATTAAAATTTGCGACAGTATAAAATTATTTTTTGAATAATTTACTATAGAAAAGGCAATCCCTGGCGCAATTAAAATTTGCGACAGTAAAAAATTATTTTTTGCAAAATTTACTATAGAAAAGGCAATCCCTGGCGTAATTAAAATTTGCGACAGTATAAAATTATTTTTTGAATAATTTACTATAGAAAAGGCAATCCCTGGCGTAATTAAAATTTGCGACAGTATAAAATTATTTTTTGAATAATTTACTATAGGAAAGGCAATCGCTGGCGTAATTAAAATTTGCGACAGTTAAAAATTATTTTTTGAATAATTTACTATAGAAAAGGCAATCCCTGGCGTAATTAAAATTTGCGACAGTATAAAATTATTTTTTGAATAATTTACTATAGAAAAGGCAATCCCTGGCGCAATTAAAATTTGCGACAGTATAAAATTATTTTTTGAATAATTTACTATAGAAAAGGCAATCCATGGCGTAATTAAAATTTGCGACAGTAAAAAATTATTTTGTGAATAATTTACTATAGAAAAGGCAATCCCTGGCGCAATTAAAATTTGCGACAGTAGATAATTATTTTTTGAATAATTTACTATAGAAAAGGCAATCCCTGGCGTAATTAAAATTTGCGACAGTATAAAATTATTTTTTGAATAATGTACCTGGCGAAATTGAAATTTGCGACAGTATAAAATTATTTTTTGAATAATTTACTATAGAAAAGGCAATCCCTGGCGTAATTAAAATTTGCGACAGTAAAAAATTATTTTTTGAATAATTTATTATAGAAAAGGCTATCCCTGGCGTAATTAAAATTTGCGACAGTAGAAAATTATTTTTTGAATAATTTACTATAGAAAAGGCAATCCCTGGCGTATTTAAAATTTGCGACAGTATAAAATTATTTTTTGAAAAATTTACTATAGAAAAGGCAATCCCTGGCGTAATTAAAATTTGCGACAGTAAAAAATTATTTTTTGAATAATTTACTATAGAAAAGGCAATCCCTGGCGTAATTAAAATTTGCGACAGTATAAAATTATTTTTTGAATAATTTACTATAGAAAAGGCAATCCCTGGCGTAATTAAAATTTGCGACAGTAAAAAATTATTTTTTGAATAATTTATTATAAAAAAGGCAATCCCTGGCGTAATTAAAATTTGCGACAGTAGAAAATTATTTTTTGAATAATTTACTATAGAAAAGGCAATCCCTGGCGTATTTAAAATTTGCGACAGTATAAAATTATTTTTTGAAAAATTTACTATAGAAAAGGCAATCCCTGGCGTAATTAAAATTTGCGACAGTAAAAAATTATTTTTTGAATAATTTACTATAGAAAAGGCAATCCCTGGCGTAATTAAAATTTGCGACAGTATAAAATTATTTTTTGAATAATTTACTATAGAAAAGGCAATCGCTGGCGTAATTAAAATTTGCGACAGTTGAAAATTATTTTTTGAATAATTTACTATAGAAAAGGCAATCCCTGGCGTAATTAAAATTTGCGACAGTATAAAATTATTTTTTGAATAATTTACTATAGAAAAGGCAATCCCTGGCGCAATTAAAATTTGCGACAGTAAAAAATTATTTTTTGAATAATTTACTATAGAAAAGGCAATCCCTGGCGGATTTGAAATTTGCGACAGTAGAAAATTATTTTTTGAATAATTTACTATAGAAAAGGCAATCCCTGGCGTAATTAAAATTTGCGACAGTAAAAAATTATTTTTTGAATAATTTACTATAGAAAAGGCTATCCCTGTCGTAATTAAAATTTGCGACAGTATAAAATTATTTTTTGAATAATTTACTATAGGAAAGGCAATCGCTGGCGTAATTAAAATTTACGACAGTTGAAAATTATTTTTTGAATAATTTACTATAGAAAAGGCAATCCCTGGCGTAATTAAAATTTGCGACAGTATAAAATTATTTTTTGAATAATTTACTATAGAAAAGGCAATCCCTGGCGCAATTAAAATTTGCGACAGTAAAAAATTATTTTTTGAATAATTTACTATAGAAAAGGCAATCCATGGCGTAATTAAAATTTGCGACAGTAAAAAATTATTTTGTGAATAATTTACTATAGAAAAGGCAATCCCTGGCGCAATTAAAATTTGCGACAGTAGAAATTTATTTTTTGAATAATGTACCTGGCGAAATTGAAATTTGCGACAGTATAAAATTATTTTTTGAATAATTTACTATAGAAAAGGCAATCCCTGGCGTAATTAAAATTTGCGACAGTATAAAATTATTTTTTGAATAATTTACTATAGAAAAGGCAATCCCTGGGATATTTAAAATTTGCGACAGTAGAAAATTTTTCAACTGTCGCAAATTTTAATTACGCCAGGGATTGCCTTTTCTATAGTAAATTATTCAAAAAATAATTTTCAATTGTCGCAAATTTTAATTACGCCAGGGATTGCCTTTTCTATAGTAAATTATTCAAAAAATAATTTTCTACTGTCGCAAATTTTAGTTACGCCAGGGATTGCCTTTTCTATAGTAAATTATTCAAAAAATAATTTTTTACTGTCGCAAATTTTAATTACGCCAGGGATTGCCTTTTCTATAGTAAATTATTCAAAAAATAATTTTCTACTGTCGCAAATTTTAATTACGCCAGGGATTGCCTTTTCTATAGTAAATTATTCAAAAAATAATTTTCTACTGTCGCAATTTTTAATTACGCCAGGGATTGCCTTTTCTATAGTAAATTATTCAAAAAATAATTTTTTACTGTCGCAAATTTTAATTGCGCCAGGGATTGCCTTTTCTATAGTAAATTATTCAAAAAATAATTTTTTACTGTCGCAAATTTCAAATCCGCCAGGGATTGCCTTTTCTACAGTAAATTTTGCAAAAAATAATTTTTTGCTATCGCAAATTTTAATTGCGCCAGGGATTGCCTTTTCTATAGTAAATTATTCAAAAAATAATTTTTTACTGTCGCAAATTTTAAATACGCCAGGGATTGCCTTTTCTATAGTAAATTATTCAAAAAATAATTTTATACTGTCGCAAATTTTAATTGCGCCAGGGATTGCCTTTTCTATAGTAAATTATTCAAAAAATTATTTTTTACTGTCGCAAATTTCAAATCCGCCAGGGATTGCCTTTTCTATAGTAAATTATTCAAAAAATAATTTTCTACTGTCGCAAATTTTAATTACGCCAGGGATTGCCTTTTCTATAGTAAATTATTCAAAAAATAATTTTTTACTATCGCAAGTTTTAATTTCGCCAGGGATAGCCTTTTCTACAGTAAATTTTGCAAAAAATATTTTTTTACTATCGCAAGTTTTAATTACGCCAGGGATTGCCTTTTCTATAGTAAATTATTCAAAAAATAATTTTTTACTGTCGCAAATTTTAATTGCGCCAGGGATTGCCTTTTCTATAGTAAATTATTCAAAAAATAATTTTATACTGTCGCAAATTGTAATTGCGCCAGGGATTGCCTTTTCTATAGTAAATTATTCAAAAAATAATTTTCTACTGTCGCAAATTTTAATTACGCCAGGGATTGCCTTTTCTATAGTAAATTATTCAAAAAATAATTTTCTACTGTCGCAAATTTTAGTTACGCCAGGGATTGCCTTTTCTATAGTAAATTATTCAAAAAATAATTTTTTACTGTCGCAAATTTTAATTACGCCAGGGATTGCCTTTTCTATAGTAAATTATTCAAAAAATAATTTTCTACTGTCGCAAATTTTAATTACGCCAGGGATTGCCTTTTCTATAGTAAATTATTCAAAAAATAATTTTCTACTGTCACAATTTTTAATTACGCCAGGGATTGCCTTTTCTATAGTAAATTATTCAAAAAATAATTTTTTACTGTCGCAAATTTTAATTGCGCCAGGGATTGCCTTTTCTATAGTAAATTATTCAAAAAATAATTTTTTACTGTCGCAAATTTCAAATCCGCCAGGGATTGCCTTTTCTACAGTAAATTTTGCAAAAAATAATTTTTTACTATCGCAAATTTTAATTGCGCCAGGGATTGCCTTTTCTATAGTAAATTATTCAAAAAATAATTTTTTACTGTCGCAAATTTTAAATACGCCAGGGATTGCCTTTTCTATAGTAAATTATTCAAAAAATAATTTTATACTGTCGCAAATTTTAATTGCGCCAGGGATTGCCTTTTCTATAGTAAATTATTCAAAAAATAATTTTTTACTGTCGCAAATTTCAAATCCGCCAGGGATTGCCTTTTCTATAGTAAATTATTCAAAAAATAATTTTCTACTGTCGCAAATTTTAATTACGCCAGGGATTGCCTTTTCTATAGTAAATTATTCAAAAAATAATTTTTTACTATCGCAAGTTTTAATTGCGCCAGGGGTAGCCTTTTCTACAGTAAATTTTGCAAAAAATAATTTTTTACTATCGCAAGTTTTAATTACGCCAGGGATTGCCTTTTCTATAGTAAATTATTCAAAAAATAATTTTTTACTGTCGCATATTTTAATTGCGCCAGAGATTGCCTTTTCTATAGTAAATTATTCAAAAAATAATTTTATACTGTCGCAAATTGTAATTGCGCCAGGGATTGCCTTTTCTATAGTAAATTATTCAAAAAATAATTTTATACTGTCGCAAATTTTAATTACGCCAGGGATTGCCTGTTCTATAGTAAATTATTCAAAAAATAATTTTTTACTGTCGCAAATTTTAATTACGCCAGGGATTGCCTTTTCTATAGTAAATTATTCAAAAAATAATTTTCTACTGTCGCAAATTTTAATTACGCCAGGGATTGCCTTTTCTATAGAAATTATTCAAAAAATAATTTTCTAATGTCGCAAATTTTAATTACGCCAGGGATTGCCTTTTCTATAGTAAATTATTCAAAAAATAATTTTATACTGTCGCAAATTTTAATTACGCCAGGGATTGCCTTTTCTATAGTAAATTATTCAAAAAATAATTTCTTACTGTCGCAAATTTTAAATACGCCAGGGATTGCCTTTTCTATAGTAAATTATTCAAAAAATAATTTTATACTGTCGCAAATTTTAATTACGCCAGGGATTGCCTTTTCTATAGTAAATTTCTCACAAATTAATTTTTTTACTGTCGCAAATTTTAAATACGCCAGGGATTGCCTTTTCTATAGTAAATTATTCAAAAAATAATTTTTTACTGTCGCAAATTTCAAATCCGCCAAGGATTGCCTTTTCTATAGTAAATTATACAAAAAATAATTTTCTACTGTCGCAAATTTTAATTACGTCAGGGATTGCCTTTTCTATAGTAAATTATTCAAAAAATAATTTTCTACTGTCGCAAATTTTAGTTACGCCAGGGATTGCCTTTTCTATAGTAAATTATTCAAAAAATAATTTTTTACTGTCGCAAATTTTAATTACGCCAGGGATTGCCTTTTCGATAGTAAATTATTCAAAAAATAATTTTCTACTGTCGCAAATTTTAATTACGCCAGGGATTGCCTTTTCTATAGTAAATTATTCAAAAAATAATTTTCTACTGTCGCAATTTTTAATTACGCCAGGGATTGCCTTTTCTATAGTAAATTATTCAAAAAATAATTTTTTACTGTCGCAAATTTTAATTGCGCCAGGGATTGCCTTTTCTATAGTAAATTATTCAAAAAATAATTTTTTACTGTCGCAAATTTCAAATCCGCCAGGGAATGCCTTTTCTACAGTAAATTTTGCAAAAAATAATTTTTTACTATCGCAAATTTTAATTGCGCCAGGGATTGCCTTTTCTATAGTAAATTATTCAAAAAATAATTTTTTACTGTCGCAAATTTTAAATACGCCAGGGATTGCCTTTTCTATAGTAAATTATTCAAAAAATAATTTTATACTGTCGCAAATTTTAATTGCGCCAGGGATTGCCTTTTCTATAGTAAATTATTCAAAAAATAATTTTTTACTGTCGCAAATTTCAAATCCCCCAGGGATTGCCTTTTCTATAGTAAATTATTCAAAAAATAATTTTCTACTGTCGCAAATTTTAATTACGCCAGGGATTGCCCTTTCTATAGTAAATTATTCAACAAATTATTTTTTACTATCGCAAGTTTTAATTGCGCCAGGGATAGCCTTTTCTACAGTAAATTTTGCAAAAAATAATTTTTTACTATCGCAAGTTTTAATTGCGCCAGGGATAGCCTTTTCTACAGTAAATTTTGCAAAAAATAATTTTTTACTATCGCAAGTTTTAATTACGCCAGGGATTGCCTTTTCTGTAGTAAATTATTCAAAAAATAATTTTTTCTGTCGCAAATTTTAATTACGCCAGGGATTGCCTTTTCTATAGTAAATTATTCAAAAAATAATTTTCTACTGTCGCAAATTTTAATTACGCCAGGGATTGCCTTTTCTATAGTAAATTATTCAAAAAATAATTTTCTACTGTCGCAATTTTTAATTACGCCAGGGATTGCCTTTTCTATAGTAAATTATTCAAAAAATAATTTTTTACTGTCGCAAATTTTAATTGCGCCAGGGATTGCCTTTTCTATAATAAATTATTAAAAAAATAATTTTTTACTGTCGCAAATTTCAAATCCGCCAGGGATTGCCTTTTCTACAGTAAATTTTGCAAAAAATAATTCTTTACTATCGCAAATTTTAATTGCGCCAGGGATTGCCTTTTCTATAGTAAATTATTCAAAAAATAATTTTTTACTGTCGCAAATTTTAAATACGCCAGGGATTGCCTTTTCTATAGTAAATTATTCAAAAAATAATTTTATACTGTCGCAAATTTTAACTGCGCCAGGGATTGCCTTTTCTATAGTAAATTATTCAAAAAATAATTTTTTACTGTCGCAAATTTCAAATCCGCCAGGGATTGCCTTTTCTATAGTAAATTATTCAAAAAATAATTTTCTACTGTCGCAAATTTTAATTACGCCAGGGATTGCCTTTTCTATAGTAAATTATTCAAAAAATAATTTTTTACTATCGCAAGTTTTAATTACGCCAGGGATTGCCTTTTCTATAGTAAATTATTCAAAAAATAATTTTCTACTGTCGCAAATTTTAATTACGCCAGGGATAGCCTTTTCTACAGTAAATTTTGCAAAAAATAATTTTTTACTATCGCAAGTTTTAATTGCGCCAGGGATAGCCTTTTCTACAGTAAATTTTGCAAAAAATAATTTTTTACTATCGCAAGTTTTAATTACGCCAGGGATTGCCTTTTCTATAGTAAATTATTCAAAAAATAATTTTTTACTGTCGCAAATTTTAATTGCGCCAGGGATTGCCTTTTCTATAGTAAATTATTCAAAAAATAATTTTTTACTGTCGCAAATTTTAATTACGCCAGGGATTGCCTTTTCTATAGTAAATTATTCAAAAAATAATTTTCTACTGTCGCAAATTTTAATTACGCCAGGGATTGCCTTTTCTATAGTAAATTATTCAAAAAATAATTTTCTACTGTCGCAAATTTTAATTACGCCAGGGATTGCCTTTTCTATAGTAAATTATTCAAAAAATAATTTTATACTGTCGCAAATTTTAATTACGCCAGGGATTGCCTTTTCTATAGTAAATTATTCAAAAAATAATTTTATACTGTCGCAAATTTTAATTACGCCAGGGATTGCCTTTTCTATAGTAAATTATGCAAAAAAAAATTTCTTACTGTCGCAAATTTTAAATACGCCAGGGATTGCCTTTTCTATAGTAAATTATTCAAAAAATAATTTTATACTGTCGCAAATTTTAATTACGCCAGGGATTGCCTTTTCTATAGTAAATTATTCAAAAAATAATTTCTTACTGTCGCAAATTTTAAATACGCCAGGGATTGCCTTTTCTATAGTAAATAATTTCAAAAAATTATTTTATACTGTCGCAAATTTTAATTACGCCAGGGATTGCCTCTTTCTATAGTAAATTTCTCACAAATTAATTTTTTACTGTCGCAAATTTTAAATACGCCAGGGATTGCCTCTTCTATAGTAAATTATTCAAAAAATAATTTTTTACTGTTGCAAATTTCAAATCCGCCAAGGATTGCCTTTTCTATAGTAAATTATACAAAAATAATTTTCTACTGTCGCAAATTTTAATTACGCCAGGGATTGCCTTTTCTATAGTAAATTATTCAAAAAATAATTTTCTACTGTCACAAATTTTTAATTACGACAGGGATTGCCTTTTCTATAGTAAATTATGCAAAAAATAATTTCTTACTGTCGCAAATTTTAAATACGCCAGGGATTGCCTTTTCTATAGTAAATTATTCAAAAAATAATGTTATATTGTCGCAAATTTTAATTACGCCAGGGATTGCCTTTTCTATAGTAAATTATTCAAAAATTAATTTTATACTGTCGCAAATTTTAATTACGCCAGGGATTGCCTTTTCTATAGTACATTTCTCACAAATTAATTGTTTACTGTCGCAAATTTTAATTACGCCAGGGATTGCCTTTTCTATAGTAAATTATTCAAAAAATAATTTGTTACTGGTCGCAAATTTCAAATCCGCCAAGGATTGCCTTTTCTATAGTAAATTATTCAAAAAATAATTTTCTACTGTCGCAAATTTTAATTACGCCAGGGGATTGCCTTTTCTATAGTAAATTATTCAAAAAATAATTTTCTACTGTCACAAATTTTAATTACGACAGGGATTGCCTTTTCTATAGTAAATTATTCAAAAAATAATTTTCTACTGTCGCAAATTTTAATTACACCAGGGGATTGCCTTTTCTATAGTAAATTATTCAAAAAATAATTTGTTTACTGTCGCAATTTCAAATCCGCCAGGGATTGCATTTTCTACAGTAAATTTTGCAAAAAATAACTTTTTACTGTTGCAAATTTTAATTGCGTCAGGGATTGCCTTTTTTATAGTAAATTATTCAAAAAATAATTTTTTACTGTCGCAAATTTTAAGTGCGCCAGGGATTGCCTTTTCTATAGTAAATTATTCAAAAAATAATTTTTTACTCTCGCAAATTTCAATTTCAGCCAGGTAAATTTTTCACAAATTAATATTTTACTGTCGCAAATTTTAAATACGCCAGGGATTGCCTTTTCTATAGTAAATTATTCAAAACAATAATTTTTTACCTGTCGCAAATTTCAAATCCGCCAGGGATTGCCTTTTCTACAGTAAATTTTGCAAAAAATAATTTTTTACTATCGCAAATTTTAATTGCGCCAGGGATTGCCTTTTCTATAGTAAATTATTCAAAAAATAATTTTATACTGTCGCAAATTTTAAGTGCGCCAAGGATTGCTTTTTCTATAGTAAATTATTCAAAAAATAATTTTTTACTGTCGCAAATTTTAATTACGCCAGGCATTGCCTTTTCTATAGTAAATTATTCAAAAAATAATTTTATACTGTCGCAAATTTTAATTACGCCAGGGATTGCCTTTTCTATAGTAAATTATTCAAAAAATAATTTCTTACTGTCGCAAATTTTAAATACGCCAGGGATTGCCTTTTCTATAGTAAATAATTCAAAAAATTATTTTATACTGTCGCAAATTTTAAATACGCCAGGGATTGCCTTTTCTATAGTAAATTATTCAAAAAATAATTTTCTACTGTCGCAAATTTTAATTACGCCAGGGATTGCCTTTTCTATAGTAAATTATTCAAAAAATAATTTTTTACTGTCGCAAATTTTAAATACGCCAGGGATTGCCTTTTCTATAGTAAATTATTCAAAAAATAATTTTATACTGTCGCAAATTTTAATTGCGCCAGGGATTGCCTTTTCTATAGTAAATTATTCAAAAAATAATTTTCAACTGTCGCAAATTTTAATTACGCCAGGGATTGCCTTTACTATAGTAAATTATTCAAAAAATAATTTTATACTGTCTCAAATTTTAATTACGCCAGGGATTGCCTTTTCTATAGTAAATTATTCAAAAAATAACTTCTTACTGTCGCAAATTTTAAATACGCCAGGGATTGCCTTTTCTATAGTAAATTATTCAAAAAATAATTTTTTACTGTCGCAAATTTCAAATCCGCCAGGGATTGCCTTTTCTACAGTAAATTTTGCAAAAAATAATTTTTTACTATCGCAAATTTTAATTGCGCCAGGTATTGCCTTTTCTATAGTAAACTATTCAAAAAATAATTTTTTACTGTCGCAAATTTTAAATACGCCAGGGATTGCCTTTTCTATAGTAAGTTATTCAAAAAATAATTTTATAATGTCGCAAATTTTAATTGCGCCAGGGATTGCCTTTTCTATAGTAAATTATTCAAAAAATAATTTTTTACTGTCGCAAATTTCAAATCCGCCAGGGATTGCCATTTCTATAGTAAATTATTCAAAAAATAATTTTCAACTGTCGCAAATTTTAATTGCGCCAGGGATTGCCTTTTCTATAGTAAATTATTCAAAAAATAATTTTTTACTATCGCAAGTTTTAATTGCGCCAGGGATTGCCTTTTTTACAGTAAATTTTGCAAAAAATAATTTGTTACTATCGCAAGTTTTAATTACGCCAGGGATTGCCTTTTCTATAGTAAATTATTCAAAAAATAATTTTTTACTGTCGCAAATTTTAAGTGCGCCAGGGATTGCCTTTTCTATAGTAAATTATTCAAAAAATAAATTTATACTGTCGCAAATTTTAATTACGCCAGGGATTGCCTTTTCTATAGTAAATTATTCAAAAAATAATTTTCTACTGTCGCAAATTTTAATTACGCCAGGGATTGCCTTTTCTATAGTAAATTATTCAAAAAATAATTTTATACTGTCGCAAATTTTAATTACGCCAGGGATTGCCTTTTCTATAGTAAATTATTCAAAAAATAATTTTCTACTGTCGCAAATTTTAAGTGCGCCAGGGATTGCCTTTTCTATAGTAAATTATTCAAAAAATAAATTTATACTGTCGCAAATTTTAATTACGCCAGGGATTGCCTTTTCTATAGTAAATTATTCAAAAAATAATTTTCTACTGTCGCAAATTTTAATTACGCCAGGGATTGCCTTTTCTATAGTAAATTATTCAAAAAATAATTTTATACTGTCGCAAATTTTAATTACGCCAGGGACTGCCTTCTCTATAGGAAATTTTTCAAAAAATAATTTTCTACTGTTGCAAATTTTAATTGCGCCAGGGATTGCCTTTTTATATAGTAAATTATTCAAAAAATAATTTTATACTGTCGCAAATTTTAATTACGCCAGGGATTGCCTTTTCTATAGTAAATTATTCAAAAAATAATTTTCTACTGTCGCAAATTTTAATTACGCCAGGGATTGCCTTTTCTATAGTAAATTATTCAAAAAATAATTTTCTACTGTCGCAAATTTTAATTGCGCCAGGGTTTGCCTTTTCTATAGTAAATTATTCAAAAAATAATTTTATACTGTCGCAAATTTTAATTACGCCAGGGATTGCCTTTTCTATAGTAAATTATTCAAAAAATAATTTTATACTGTCGCAAATTTTAATTAAGCCAGGGATTGCCTTTTCTATAGTAAATTATTCAAAAAATAATTTCTTACTGTCGCAAATATTAAATACGCCAGGGATTGCATTTTCTATAGTAAATTATTCAAAAAATAATTTTATACTGTCGCAAATTTTAATTACGCCAGGGATTGCCTTTTCTATAGTAAATTTCTCACAAATTAATTTTTTACTGTCGCAAATTTTAAATACGCCAGGGATTGCCTTTTCTATAGTAAATTATTCAAAAAATATTTTTTTACTGTCGCAAATTTCAAATCCGCCAAGGATTGCCTTTTCTATAGTAAATTATTCAAAAAATAATTTTCTACTGTCGCAAATTTTAATTACGCCAGGGGTTGCCTTCTCTATAGTAAATTATTCAAAAAATAATTTTCTACTGTCGCAAATTTTAATTACGACAGGGATTGCCTTTTCTATAGTAAATTATTCAAAAAATAATTTTCTACTGTCGCAAATTTTAATTGCGCCAGGGATTGCCTTTTCTATAGTAAATTATTCAAAAAATAATTTTATACTGTCGCAAATTTTAATTACGCCAGGGATTGCCTTTTCTATAGTAAATTATTCAAAAAATAATTTTATACTGTCGCAAATTTTAATTACGCCAGGGATTGCCTTTTCTATAGTAAATTATGCAAAAAAATAATTTTTTACTGTCGCAAATTTTAACTGCGCCAGGGATTGCCTTTTCTATAGTAAATTATTCAAAAAATAATTTTTTACTGTCGCAAATTTCAAATCCGCCAGGGATTGCCTTTTCTATAGTAAATTATTCAAAAAATAATTTTTTACTGTCGCAAATTTCAAATCCGCCAGGGATTGCCTTTTCTATAGTAAATTATTAAAAAATAATTTTCAACTGTCGCAAATTTTAATTACGCCAGGGATTGACTTTTCTATAGTAAATTATTCAAAAAATAATTTTTTACTGTCCCAAATTTTAAATACGCCAGGGATTGCCTTTTCTATAGTAAATTAATCAAAAAATAATTTTATACTGTCGCAAATTTTAATTACGCCAGGGATTGCCTTTTCTATAGTAAATTATTCAAAAAATAATTTTCTACTGTCGCAAATATTAAATTACACCAGGGATTGCCTTTTCTATAGTAAATTATTCAAAAAATAATTTTCTACTGCCGCAAATTTTAATTGCGCCAGGGATTGCCTTTTCTATAGTAAGTTATTCAAAAAATAATTTTTTACTGTCGCAAATTTCAAATCTGTCAGGGATTGCCTTTTGTATAGTAAATTATTCAAAAAATAATTTTCAACTGTCGCAAATTTTAATTGCGCCAGGGATTGCCTTTTCTATAGTAAATTATTCAAAAAATAATTTTTTACTATCGCAAGTTTTAATTGCGCCAGGGATTGCCTTTTCTACAGTAAATTTTGCAAAAAATAATTTTTTTCTATCGCAAGTTTTAATTACGCCAGGGATTGCCTTTTCTATAGTAAATTATTCAAAAAATAATTTTTTACTGTCGCAAATTTTAATTGCGCCAGGGATTGCCTTTTTTACAGTAAATTTTGCAAAAAATAATTTTTTACTATCGCAAATTGTAATTGCGCCAGGGATTGCCTTTTCTATAGAAAATTATTCAAAAAATAATTTTACGCCAGGGATTGCCCTTTCTATAGTAAATTATTCAAAAAATAATTTTCTACTGTCGCAAATTTTAAGTGCGCCAGGGATTGCCTTTTCTATAGTAAATTATTCAAAAAATAAATTTATACTGTCGCAAATTTTAATTACGCCAGGGATTGCCTTCTCTATAGTAAATTATTCAAAAAATATTTTTCTATTGTCGCAAATTTTAATTACGCCAGGGATTGCCTTTTCTATAGTAAATTATTCAAAAAATAATTTCTTACTGTCGCAAATTTTAAATACGCCAGGTATTGCCTTTTCTATAGTAAGTTATTCAAAAAATAATTTTATAATGTCGCAAATTTTAATTGCGCCAGGGATTGCCTTTTCTATAGTAAATTATTCAAAAAATAATTTTTTACTGTCGCAAATTTCAAATCCGTCAGGGATTGCCTTTTCTATAGTAAATTATTCAAAAAATAATTTTCAACTGTCGCAAATTTTAATTGCGCCAGGGATTGCCTTTTCTATAGTAAATTATTCAAAAAATAATTTTTTACTATCGCAAGTTTTAATTGCGCCAGGGATTTCCTTTTCTACAGTAAATTTTGCAAAAAATAATTTTTTTCTATCGCAAGTTTTAATTACGCCAGGGATTGCCTTTTCTATAGTAAATTATTCAAAAAATAATTTTTTACTGTCGCAAATTTTAATTGCGCCAGGGATTGCCTTTTCTACAGTAAATTTTGCAAAAAATAATTTTTTACTATCGCAAATTGTAATTGCGCCAGGGATTGCCTTTTCTATAGAAAATTATTCAAAAAATAATTTTATACTGTCCCAAATTTTAATTACGCCAGGGATTGCCTTTTCTATAGTAAATTATTCAAAAAATAATTTTCTACTGTCGCAAATTTTAAGTGCGCCAGGGATTGCCTTTTCTATAGTAAATTATTCAAAAAATAAATTTATACTGTCGCAAATTTTAATTACGCCAGGGATTGCCTTTTCTATAGTAAATTATTCAAAAAATAATTTTCTATTGTCGCAAATTTTAATTACGCCAATGATTGCCTTTTCTATAGTAAATTATTCAAAAAATAATTTTTTACTGTCGCAAATTTTAAGTGCGCCAGGGATTGCCTTTTCTATAGTAAATTATTCAAAAAATAATTTTCTACTGTCGCAAATTTTAATGGCGCCAGGGATTGCCTTTTCTATAGTAAATTATTCAAAAAATTATTTTTTACTATCGCAAGTTTTAATTGCGCCAGGGATTGCCTTTTCTACAGTAAATTATTCAAAAAATAATTTTCTACTGGCGCATATTTGAATTACGCCAGGGATTGCCTTTTCTATAGTAAATTATTCAAAAAATAATTTTCTACTGTCGCAAATTTTAATTACGCCAGGGATTGCCTTTTCTATAGTAAATTATTCAAAAAATAATTTTTTACTGTCGCAAATTTCAAATCCGCCAGGGATTGCCTTTTCTATAGTAAATAATTCAAAAAATAATTTTCAACTGTCGCAAATTTTAATTGCGCCAGGGATTGCCTTTTCTATAGTAAATTATTCAAAAAATAATTTTTTACTGTCGCAAATTTTAATTGCGCCAGGGATTGCCTTTTCTATAGTAAATTATTCAAAAAATAATTTTTTACTGTCGCAAATTTTAAGTGCGCCAGGGATTGCCTTTTCTATAGTAAATTATTCAAAAAATAATTTTTTACTGTTGCAAGCTTTAATTACGCCAGGGATTGCCTTTTCTATAGTAAATTATTCAAAAAATAATTTTTTACTGTCGCAAATTTTAATTACGCCAGGGATTGCCTTTTCTATAGTAAATTATTCAAAAAATAATTTTATACTGTCGCAAATTTTAATTACGCCAGGTTTTGCCTTTTCTATAGTAAATTATTCAAAAAATAATTTCTTACTATCGCAAGTTTTAATTACGCCAGGGATTGCCTTTTATATAGTAAATTATTAAAAAAATAATTTTATACTGTCGCAAATTTTAATTACGCCAGGGATTGCCTTTTCTATAGTAAATTATTCAAAAAATAATTTTATACTGTCGCAAATTTTAATTACGCCAGGGATTGCCTTTTCTATAGTAAATTATTCAAAAAATAATTTCTTACTGTCGCAAATATTAAATACGCCAGGGATTGCATTTTCTATAGTAAATTATTCAAAAAATAATTTTATACTGTCGCAAATTTTAATTACGCCAGGGATTGCCTTTTCTATAGTAAATTTCTCACAAATTAATTTTTTACTGTCGCAAATTTTAAATACGCCAGGGATTGCCTTTTCTATAGTAAATTATTCAAAAAATATTTTTTTACTGTCGAAAATTTCAAATCCGCCAAGGATTGCCTTTTCTATAGTAAATTATTCAAAAAATAATTTTCTACTGTCGCAAATTTCAAATCCGCCAGGGATTGCCTTTTCTATAGTAAATTATTAAAAAAATAATTTTTTACTGTCGCAAATTTCAAATCCGCCAGGGATTGCCTTTTCTATAGTAAATTATTAAAAAATAATGTTCAACTGTCGCAAATTTTAATTATGCCAGGGTTTGCCTTTTATATAGTAAATTATTCAAAAAATAATTTTTACTGTCGCAAATTTTAAATACGCCAGGGATTGCCTTTTCTATAGTAAATTATTCAAAAAATAATTTTATACTGTCGCAAATTTTAATTACGCCAGGGATTGCCTTTTCTATAGTAAATTATTCAAAAAATAATTTTCTACTGTCGCAAATTTTAATTACACCAGGGATTGCCTTTTCTATAGTAAATTATTCAAAAAATAATTTTCTACTGTCGCAAATTTTAATAACGCCAGGGATTGCCTTTTCTATAGTAAATTATTCAAAAAATAATTTTCTACTGTCGCAAATTTTAATTAGGCCAGGGATTGCCTTTTCTATAGTAAATTATTCAAAAAATAATTTTTTACTGTCGCAAATTTCAAATCCGCCAGGGATTGCCTTTTCTATAGTAAATTATTCAAAAAATAATTTTCAACTGTCGCAAATTTTAATTGCGCCAGGGATTGCCTTTTCTATAGTAAATTATTCAAAAAATAATTTTTTACTGTCGCAAATTTTAATTGCGCCAGGGATTGCCTTTTCTATAGTAAATTATTCAAAAAATAATTTTTTACTGTCGCAAATTTTAAGTGCGCCAGGGATTGCCTTTTCTATAGTAAATTATTCAAAAAATAATTTTTTACTGTTGCAAGTTTTAATTACGCCAGGGATTGCCTTTGCTATAGTAAATTATTCAAAAAATAATTTTCTACTGTCGCAAATTTTAATTACGCCAGGGATTGCCTTTTCTATAGTAAATTATTCAAAAAATAATTTTATACTGTCGCAAATTTTAATTACGCCAGGGTTTGCCTTTTCTATAGTAAATTATTCAAAAAATAATTTCTTACTATCGCAAGTTTTAATTACGCCAGGGATTGCCTTTTATATAGTAAATTATTCAAAAAATAATTTTATACTGTCGCAAATTTTAATTACGCCAGGGATTGCCTTTTCTATAGTAAATTATTCAAAAAATAATTTTTTACTGTCGCAAATTTTAATTGCGCCAGGGATTGCCTTTTCTACAGTAAATTTTGCAAAAAATAATTTTTTACTATCGCAAATTGTAATTGCGCCAGGGATTGCCTTTTCTATAGTAAACTATTCAAAAAATAATTTTGTACTGTCGCAAATTTTAATTACGCCAGGGATTGCCTTTTCTATAGTAAATTATTCAAAAAATAATTTTCTACTGTCGCAAATTTTAATTACGCCAGGGATTGCCTTTTCTATAGTAAATTATTCAAAAAATAATTTTATACTGTCGCAAATTTTAATTACGCCAGGGATTGCCTTTTCTATAGTAAATTATTCAAAAAATAATTTTTTACTGTCGCAAATTTTAATTACGCCAGGGATTGCCTTTTCTATAGTAAATTATTCAAAAAATAATTTTTTACTGTCGCAAATTTTAAATATCCCAGGGATTGCCTTTTCTATAGCAAATTATTCAAAAAATAATTTTTTACTGTCGCAAATTTTAAGTGCGCCAGGGATTGCCTTTTCTATAGTAAATTATTCAAAAAATAATTTTATACTGTCGCAAATTTTAATTACGCCAGGGATTGCCTTTTCTATAGTAAATTATTCAGAAAATAATTTTTTACTGTCGCAAATTTTAATTACGCCAGGGATTGCCTTTTCTATAGTAAATTATTCAAAAAATAATTTTTTACGGTCGCAAATTTTAATTACGCCAGGGATTGCCTTTTCTATAGTAAATTATTCAAAAAATAATTTTCTACTGTCGCAAATTTAAATTACGCCAGGGATTGCCTTTTCTATAGTAAATTATTCAAAAAATAATTTTCTACTGTCGCAAATTTTAAATACGCCAGGGATTGCCTTTTTTTATAGTAAATTATTCAAAAATAATTTTCTACTGTCGCAAATTTTAATTACGCCAGAGATTGCCTTTTTTATAGTAAATTATTCAAAAAATAATTTTTTACTGTCGCAAATTTTAATTGCGCCAGGGATTGCCTTTTCTACAGTAAATTTTGCAAAAAATAATTTTTTACTATCGCAAATTGTAATTGCGCCAGGGATTGCCTTTTCTATAGTAAATTATTCAAAAAATAATTTTCTACTGTCTCAAATTTTAATTACGCCAGGGATTGCCTTTTCTATAGTAAATTATTCAAAAAATAATTTTCTACTGTCGCAAATTTTAATTACGCCAGAGATTGCCTTTTCTATAGTAAATTATTCAAAAAATAATTTTATACTGTCGCAAATTTTAATTACGCCAGGGATTGCCTTTTCTATAGTAAAATATTCAAAAAATAATTTTTTACTGTCGCAAATTTTAATTACGCCAGGGATTGCCTTTTCTATAGTAAATTATTCAAAAAATAATTTTTTACTCTCGCAAATTTTATATATCCCAGGGATTGTCTTTTCTATAGTAAATTATTCAAAAAATAATTTTTTACTGTCGCAAATTTTAAGTGCGCCAGGGATTGCCTTTTCTATAGTAAATTATTCAAAAAATAATTTTATACTGTCGCAAATTTTAATTACGCCAGGGATTGCCTTTTCTATAGTAAATTATTCAAAAAATAATTTTCAACTGTCGCAAATTTCAAATACTCCAGGGATTGCCTTTTCTATAGTAAATTATTCAAAAAATAATTTTCTACTGTCGCAAATTTTAATTACGCCAGGGATTGCCTTTTCTATAGTAAATTATTCAAAAAATAATTTTTTACTGTCGCAAATTTTAATTACGCCAGGGATTGCCTTTTCTATAGTAAATTATTCAAAAAATAATTTTTTACTGTCGCAAATTTTAATTACGCCAGGGATTGCCTTTTCTATAGTAAATTATTCAAAAAATAATTTTCTACTGTCGCAAATTTTAATTACGCCAGGGATTGCCTTTTCTATAGTAAATTATTCAAAAAACAATTTTCTACTGTCGCAAATTTTAAATACGCCAGGGATTGCCTTTTTTTATAGTAAATTATTCAAAAAATAATTTTCTACTGTCGCAAATTTTAATTACGCCAGGGATTGCCTTTTCTATAGTAAATTATTCAAAAAATAATTTTTTACTGTCGCAAATTTTAATTGCGCCAGGGATTGCCTTTTCTACAGTAAATTTTGCAAAAAATAATTTTTTACTATCGCAAATTGTAATTGCGCCAGGGATTGCCTTTTCAATAGTAAATTATTCAAAAAATAATTTTCTACTGTCGCAAATTTTAAATATCCCAGGGATTGCCTTTTCTATAGCAAATTATTAAAAAAATAATTTTTTACTGTCGCAAATTTTAAGAGCGCCAGGGATTGCCTTTTCTATAGTAAATTATTCAAAAAATAATTTTATACTGTCGCAAATTTTAATTACGCCAGGGATTGCCTTTTCTATAGTAAATTATTCAGAAAATAATTTTTTACTGTCGCAAATTTTAATTACGCCAGGGATTGCCTTTTCTATAGTAAATTATTCAAAAAATAATTTTATACTGTCGCAAATTTTAATTACGCCAGGGATTGCCTTTTCTATAGTAAATTATTCAGAAAATAATTTTTTACTGTCGCAAATTTTAATTACGCCAGGGATTGCCTTTTCTATAGTAAATTATTCAAAAAATAATTTTTTACGGTCGCAAATTTCAATTACGCCAGGGATTGCCTTTTCTATAGTAAATTATTCAAAAAATAATTTTCTACTGTCGCAAATTTAAATTACGCCAGGGATTGCCTTTTCTATAGTAAATTATTCAAAAAATAATTTTCTACTGTCGCAAATTTTAAATACGCCAGGGATTGCCTTTTTTTATAGTAAATTATTCAAAAATAATTTTCTACTGTCGCAAATTTTAATTACGCCAGAGATTGCCTTTTTTATAGTAAATTATTCAAAAAATAATTTTTTACTGTCGCAAATTTTAATTGCGCCAGGGATTGCCTTTTCTACAGTAAATTTTGCAAAAAATAATTTTTTACTATCGCAAATTGTAATTGCGCCAGGGATTGCCTTTTCTATAGTAGATTATTCAAAAAATAATTTTCTACTGTCGCAAATTTTAATTACGCCAGGGATTGCCTTTTCTATAGTAAATTATTCAAAAAATAATTTTCTACTGTCGCAAATTTTAATTACGCCAGAGATTGCCTTTTCTATAGTAAATTATTCAAAAAATAATTTTATACTGTCGCAAATTTTAATTACGCCAGGGATTGCCTTTTCTATAGTAAAATATTCAAAAAATAATTTTTTACTGTCGCAAATTTTAATTACGCCAGGGATTGCCTTTTCTATAGTAAATTATTCAAAAAATAATTTTTTACTCTCGCAAATTTTATATATCCCAGGGATTGTCTTTTCTATAGTAAATTATTCAAAAAATAATTTGTTACTGTCGCAAATTTTAAGTGCGCCAGGGATTGCCTTTTCTATAGTAAATTATTCAAAAAATAATTTTATACTGTCGCAAATTTTAATTAAGCCAGGGATTGCCTTTTCTATAGTAAATTATTTAAAAAATTATTTTCAACTGTCGCAAATTTCAAATACTCCATTGATTGCCTTTTCTATAGTAAATTATTCAAAAAATAATTTTCTACTGTCGCAAATTTTAATTACGCCAGGGATTGCCTTTTCTATAGTAAATTATTCAAAAAATAATTTTTTACTGTCGCAAATTTTAATTACGCCCGGGCCTTTTCTATAGTAAATTATTCAAAAAATAATTTTTTACTGTCGCAAATTTTAATTACGCCAGGGATTGCCTTTTCTATAGTAAATTATTCAAAAAATAATTTTCTACTGTCGCAAATTTTAATTACGCCAGGGATTGCCTTTTCTATAGTAAATTATTCAAAAAATAATTTTCTACTGTCGCAAATTTTAAATACGCCAGGGATTGCCTTTTTTTATAGTAAATTATTCAAAAAATAATTTTCTACTGTCGCAAATTTTAATTACGCCAGGGATTGCCTTTTCTATAGTAAATTATTCAAAAAATAATTTTCTACTGTCGCAAATTTTAATTACGCCAGGGATTGCCTTTTCTATAGTAAATTATTCAAAAAATAATTTTCTACTGTCGCAAATTTTAAATACGCCAGGGATTGCCTTTTTTTATAGTAAATTATTCAAAAAATAATTTTCTACTGTCGCAAATTTCAAATACTCCAGGGATTGCCTTTTCTATAGTAAATTATTCAAAAAATAATTTTTTACTGTCGCAAATTTTAAATATCCCAGGGATTGCCTTTTCTATAGCAAATTATTCAAAAAATAATTTTTTACTGTCGCAAATTTTAAGTGCGCCAGGGATTGCCTTTTCTATAGTAAATAATTCAAAAAATAATTTTATACTGTCGCAAATTTTAATTACGCCAGGGATTGCCTTTTCTATAGTAAATTATTCAGAAAATAATTTTTTACTGTCGCAAATTTTAATTACGCCAGGGATTGCCTTTTCTATAGTAAATTATTCAAAAAATAATTTTTTACGGTCGCAAATTTTAATTACGCCAGGGATTGCCTTTTCTATAGTAAATTATTCAAAAAATAATTTTCTACTGTCGCAAATTTAAATTACGCCAGGGATTGCCTTTTCTATAGTAAATTATTCAAAAAATAATTTTCTACTGTCGCAAATTTTAAATACGCCAGGGATTGCCTTTTTTTATAGTAAATTATTCAAAAATAATTTTCTACTGTCGCAAATTTTAATTACGCCAGAGATTGCCTTTTTTATAGTAAATTATTCAAAAAATAATTTTTTACTGTCGCAAATTTTAATTGCGCCAGGGATTGCCTTTTCTACAGTAAATTTTGCAAAAAATAATTTTTTACTATCGCAAATTGTAATTGCGCCAGGGATTGCCTTTTCTATAGTAAATTATTCAAATAATAATTTTCTACTGTCGCAAATTTTAATTACGCCAGGGATTGCCTTTTCTATAGTAAATTATTCAAAAAATAATTTTCTACTGTCGCAAATTTTAATTACGCCAGAGATTGCCTTTTCTATAGTAAATTATTCAAAAAATAATTTTATACTGTCGCAAATTTTAATTACGCCAGGGATTGCCTTTTCTATAGTAAAATATTCAAAAAATAATTTTTTACTGTCGCAAATTTTAATTACGCCAGGGATTGCCTTTTCTATAGCAAATTATTCAAAAAATAATTTTTTACTCTCGCAAATTTTATATGTCCCAGGGATTGTCTTTTCTATAGTAAATTATTCAAAAAATAATTTTTTACTGTCGCAAATTTTAAGTGCGCCAGGGATTGCCTTTTCTATAGTAAATTATTCAAAAAATAATTTTATACTGTCGCAAATTTTAATTACGCCAGGGATTGCCTTTTCTATAGTAAATTATTCAAAAAATAATTTTCAACTGTCGCAAATTTCAAATACTCCAGGGATTGCCTTTTCTATAGTAAATTATTCAAAAAATAATTTTCTACTGTCGCAAATTTTAATTACGCCAGGGATTGCCTTTTCTATAGTAAATTATTCAAAAAATAATTTTTTACTGTCGCAAATTTTAATTACGCCAATGATTGCCTTTTCTATAGTAAATTATTCAAAAAATAATTTTTTACTGTCGCAAATTTTAATTACGCCATTGATTGCCTTTTCTATAGTAAATTATTCAAAAAATAATTTTCTACTGTCGCAAATTTTAGTTACGCCAGGGATTGCCTTTTCTATAGTAAATTATTCAAAAAATAATTTTCTACTGTCGCAAATTTTAAATACGCCAGGGATTGCCTTTTTTTATAGTAAATTATTCAAAAAATAATTTTCTACTGTCGCAAATTTTAATTACGCCAGGGATTGCCTTTTCTATAGTAAATTATTCAAAAAATAATTTTTTACTGTTGCAAATTTTAATTGCGCCAGGGATTGCCTTTTCTACAGTAAATTTTGCAAAAAATAATTTTTTACTATCGCAAATTGTAATTGCGCCAGGGATTGCCTTTTCAATAGTAAATTATTCAAAAAATAATTTTCTACTGTCGCAAATTTTAATTACGCCAGGGATTGCCTTTTCTATAGTAAATTATTCAAAAAATAATTTTTTACTGTCGCAAATTTCAAATCCGCCAGGGATTGCCTTTTCTATAGTAAATTATTCAAAAAATAATTTTCAACTGTCGCAAATTTTAATTGCGCCAGGGATTGCCTTTTCTATAGTAAATTATTCAAAAAATAATTTTTTACTGTCGCAAATTTTAATTGCGCCAGGGATTGCCTTTTCTATAGTAAATTATTCAAAAAATAATTTTTTACTGTCGCAAATTTTAAGTGCGCCAGGGATTGCCTTTTCTATAGTAAATTATTCAAAAAATAATTTTTAACTGTTGCAAGTTTTAATTACGCCAGGGATTGCCTTTTCTATAGTAAATTATTCAAAAAATAATTTTCTACTGTCGCAAATTTTAATTACGCCAGGGATTGCCTTTTCTATAGTAAATTATTCAAAAAATAATTTCTTACTATCGCAAGTTTTAATTACGCCAGGGATTGCCTTTTATATAGTAAATTATTCAAAAAATAATTTTATACTTTTTTATTTATTTTTCCCGCGGACGGGAATCGAACCTACACTTGTTAGAATCGGTCAATGATGGAGAAATAAGAATTTTAAGAACTTTTATTTTTAATGATTCTAAATCAAATTTATAAATACAAGAAGAAAAAACAACCGCCTCGTCCGGGATTTGAAACCGGGACCTTCCGCTTGCCGGGCGAGTGCTCTTACCACTGAGCTAACGAGACAGATGATTTTCCCTCTTGCATTTATCAAATTTGTAACTAGCCTACTAAGCCACGTTTTGCTTTCAGCTGGCATTAACCAGTAACGATGAAAGCGCACAAATAAATTGTAAATTCAATTTTATTTATTTTTCCCGCGGACGGGAATCGAACCTACACTTGTTAGAATCGGTCAATGATGGAGAAATAAGAATTTTAAGAACTTTTATTTTTAATGATTCTAAATCAAATTTATAAATACAAGAAGAAAAAACAACCGCCTCGTCCGGGATTTGAAATTTTATACTGTCGCAAATTTTAATTACGCCAGGGATTGCCTTTTCTATAGTAAATTATTCAAAAAATAATTTTATACTGTCGCAAATTTTAATTACGCCAGAGATTGCCTTTTCTATAGTAAATTATTCAAAAAATAATTTTTTACTGTCGCAAATTTTAATTGCGCCAGGGATTGCCTTTTCTACAGTAAATTTTGCAAAAAATAATTTTTTACTATCGCAAATTGTAATTGCGCCAGGGTTTGCCTTTTCTATAGTAAACTATTCAAAAAATAATTTTGTACTGTCGCAAATTTTAATTACGCCAGGGATTGCCTTTTCTATAGTAAATTATTCAAAAAATAATTTTCTACTGTCGCAAATTTTAATTACGCCAGGGATTGCCTTTTCTATAGTAAATTATTCAAAAAATAATTTTATACTGTCGCAAATTTTAATTAGGCCAGGGATTGCCTTTTCTATAGTAAATTATTCAACAAATAATTTTTTACTGTCGCAAATTTTAATTACGCCAGGGATTGCCTTTTCTATAGTAAATTATTCAAAAAATAATTTTTTACTGTCGCAAATTTTAAATATCCCAGGGATTGCCTTTTCTATAGCAAATTATTCAAAAAATAATTTTTTACTGTCGCAAATTTTAAGTGCGCCAGGGATTGCCTTTTCTATAGTAAATTATTCAAAAAATAATTTTGTACTGTCGCAAATTTTAATTACGCCAGGGATTGCCTTTTCTATAGTAAATTATTCAAAAAATAATTTTCTACTGTCGCAAATTTTAATTACGCCAGGGATTGCCTTTTCTATAGTAAATTATTCAAAAAATAATTTTTTACGGTCGCAAATTTTAATTACGCCAGGGATTGCCTTTTCTATAGTAAATTATTCAAAAAATAATTTTCTACTGTCGCAAATTTAAATTACGCCAGGGATTGCCTTTTCTATAGTAAATTATTCAAAAAATAATTTTCTACTGTCGCAAATTTTAAATACGCCAGGGATTGCCTTTTTTTATAGTAAATTATTCAAAAATAATTTTCTACTGTCGCAAATTTTAATTACGCCAGAGATTGCCTTTTTTATAGTAAATTATTCAAAAAATAATTTTTTACTGGCGCAAATTTTAATTGCGCCAGGGATTGCCTTTTCTACAGTAAATTTTGCAAAAAATAATTTTTTACTATCGCAAATTGTAATTGCGCCAGGGATTGCCTTTTCTATAGTAAATTATTCAAAAAATAATTTTCAACTGTCGCAAATTTCAAATACTCCAGGGATTGCCTTTTCTATAGTAAATTATTCAAAAAATAATTTTCTACTGTCGCAAATTTTAATTACGTCAGGGATTGCCTTTTCTATAGTAAATTATTCAAAAAATAATTTTTTACTGTCGCAAATTTTAATTACGCCAGGGATTGCCTTTTCTATAGTAAATTATTCAAAAAATAATTTTTTACTGTCGCAAATTTTAATTACGCCAGGGATTGCCTTTTCTATAGTAAATTATTCAAAAAATAATTTTCTACTGTCGCAAATTTTAATTACGCCAGGGATTGCCTTTTCTATAGTAAATTATTCAAAAAATAATTTTCTACTGTCGCAAATTTTAAATACGCCAGGGATTGCCTTTTTTTATAGTAAATTATTCAAAAAATAATTTTCTACTGTCGCACATTTTAATTACGCCAGGGATTGCCTTTTCTATAGTAAATTATTCAAAAAATAATTTTTTACTGTCGCAAATTTTAATTGCGCCAGGGATTGCCTTTTCTACAGTAAATTTTGCAAAAAATAATTTTTTACTATCGCAAATTGTAATTGCGCCAGGGATTGCCTTTTCTATAGTAAATTATTCAAAAAATAATTTTCTACTGTCGCAAATTTTAATTACGCCAGGGATTGCCTTTTCTATAGTAAATTATTCAAAAAATAATTTTCTACTGTCGCAAATTTTAATTACGCCAGGGATTGCCTTTTCTATAGTAAATTATTCAAAAAATAATTTTCTACTGTCGCAAATTTTAAACACGCCAGGGATTGGCTTTTTTTATAGTAAATTATTCAAAAAATAATTTTCTACTGTCGCAAATTTTAATTACGCCAGGGATTGCCTTTTCTATAGTAAATTATTCAAAAAATAATTTTCAACTGTCGCAAATTTTAATTACGCCAGGAATTGCCTTTTCTATAGTAAATTATTCCAAAAAAATTTTTTACTGTCGCAAATTTTAATTACGACAGGGATTGCCTTTTCTATAGTAAATTATTCAAAAAATAATTTTATACTGTCGCAAATTTTAATTACGCCAGGGATTGCCTTTTCTATAGTAAATTATTCAAAAAATAATTTTTTACTGTCGCAAATTTTAATTACGCCAGGGATTGCCTTTTCTATAGTAAATTATTCAAAAAATAATTTCTTACTGTCGCAAATTTTAAATACGCCAGGGATTGCCTTTTTTTATAGTAAATTATTAAAAAATAATTTTCTACTGTCAAATTTTAATTACGCCAGGGATTGCCTTTTCTATAGTAAATTATTCAAAAAATAATTTTCAACTGTCGCAAATTTTAATTACGCCAGGGATTGCCTTTTCTATAGTAAATTATTCAAAAAATAATTTTTTACTGTCGCAAATTTTAATTACGCCAGGGATTGCCTTTTCTATAGTAAATTATTCAAAAAATAATTTTCTACTGTCGCAAATTTTAATTACGTCAGGGATTGCCTTTTCTATAGTAAATTATTCAAAAAATAATTTTTTACTGTCGCAAATTTTAATTACGCCAGGGATTGCCTTTTTATACCCTAGATGAAATCTAAGGGGTATACTAAGTTTGTCATTCCGTTTGTAACACTTCGAAATAATGATGGTAGAGCAAAATGGATTGGACACCCATTCAGAATATTAAAAGTTATTTTGATTTTTGCATGTCCGTCTGTCCGTCCGTCCGTCCGTCCGACCGTCCGTGCGCACGATAACTCGAGAACGCGTATACTCAGAGAGCTGAAATTTTGTACATGAACTTTAAAAAAAAAAGTAAAATTAAGTTCGAAAATGAGACAAATCGGGCAACTCCTTCGTAGGGTTGCCATATAAAAACTTTGTTTTCCGCTATATATTTGGACACTGCCTGAGAACACATCGACGTAGAGAGCTGAAATTCCGTACATGATGTTTTTACTACATTAGCAATTAAAATGTCTGAAATGGACTAAATCGGGCAGCTCCTTCTTGGTGTTGCCATATAAAAATTTTGGTTTTTTACGTATACTTTGAAAACGATAAGTCCAAGACATTTTTATTGTACTAAAAACCTCTGAAGAATACGAAATCCTATAAAATTGATTATAATCATTTTTTCTGTGCGACAAACCGTTCTAGAAATATATGCGAAAAACAACTTCAAAATCAAACTTGAATAGATCGGTGACCATACGAAATTTAATACGGGCATTCATCTAGGGTATCATAAGAATTGGTCTTAGACCAATTCTAGCTTTTTTACTTGTCTATAGTAAATTATTCAAAAAATAATTGTTTACTGTCGCAAATTTTAATTACGCCAGGGATTGCCTTTTCTATAGTAAATTATTCAAAAAATAATTTTCTACTGTCGCAAATTTTAATTACGCCAGGGATTGCCTTTTCTATAGTAAATTATTCAAAAAATAATTTTCTACTGTCGCAAATTTTAATTGCGCCAGGGATTGCCTTTTCTATAGTAAATTATTCAAAAAATAATTTTCTACTGTCGCAAATTTTAATTGCGCCAGGGATTGCCTTTTCTATAGTAAATTATTCAAAAAATAAATTTATACTGTCGCAAATTTTAATTACGCCAGGGATTGCCTTTTCTATAGTAAATTTTTCAAAAAATAATTTTTTACTCTCGCAAATTTTAATTACGCCAGGGATTGCCTTTTCTATAGTAAATTATTCAAAAAATAATTTTCAACTGTCGCAAATTTTAATTATGCCAGGGATTGCATTTTCTATAGTAAATTATTCAAAAAATAATTTTATATTGTCGCAAATTTTAATTACGCCAGGGATTGCCTTTTCTATAGTAAATTATTCAAAAAATAATTTTCTACTGTCGCAAATTTTAAATACGCCAGGGATTGCCTTTTCTATAGTAAATTATTCAAAAAATAATTTTCTACTGTCGCAAATTTTAATTACGCCAGAGATTGCCTTTTCTATAGTAAATTATTCAAAAAATAATTTTTTACTGTCGCAAATTTTAAGTGCGCCAGGAATTGCCTTTTCTATAGTAAATTATTCAAAAAATTATTTTCTACTGTCGCAAATTGTAATTGCGCCAGGGATTGCCTTTTCTATAGTAAATTATTCAAAAAATAATTTTCTACTGTCGCAAATTTTAAATACGCCAGGGATTGCCTTTTCTATAGTAAATTATTCAAAAAATAATTTTCAACTGTCGCAAATTTTAATTGCGCCAGGGATTGCCTTTTCTATAGTAAATTATTCAAAAAATAATTTTATACTGTCGCAAATTTTAATTACGCCAGGGATTGCCTTTTCTATAGTAAATTATTCAAAAAATAATTTTTTACTGTCGCAAATTTTAAATACGCCAGGGATTGCCTTTTCTATAGTAAATTTCTCACAAATTAATTTTTTACTATCGAAAATTATAAATATCCCAGGGATTGCCTTTTCTATAGTAAATTATTCAAAAAATAATTTTATACTGTCGCAAATTTTAAATACGCCAGGGATTGCGTTTTCTATAGTAAATTATTCAAAAAATAATTTTCAACTGTCGCAAATTTTAATTGCGCCAGGCATTGCCTTTTCTATAGTAAATTATTCAAAAAATAATTTTATACTGTCGAAAATTTTAATTACGCCAGGGATTGCCTTTTCTATAGTAAATTATTCAAAAAATAATTTTATACTGTCGCAAATTTTAAATACGCCAGGGATTGCCTTTTCTATAGTAAATTTCTCACAAATTAATTTTTTACTGTCGCAAATTTTAAATATCCCAGGGATTGCCTATTCTATAGTAAATTATTCAAAAAATAATTTTATACTGTCGCAAATTTTAATTGCGCCAGGGATTGCCTTTTCTATAGTAAATTATTCAAAAAATAATTTTTTACTGTCGCAAATTTCAAATCCGCCAGGGATTGCCTTTTCTATAGTAAATTATTCAAAAAATAATTTTCTACTGTCGCAAATTTTAATTGCGCCAGGGATTGCCTTTTCTATAGTAAATTATTCAAAAAATAATTTTATACTGTCGCAAATTTTAATTACGCCAGGGATTGCCTTTTCTATAGTAAATTATTCAAAAAATAATTTTTTACTGTCGCAAATTTTAATTACGCCAGGGATTGCCTTTTCTATAGTAAATTATTCAAAAAATAATTTTCTACTGTCGCAAATTTTAATTGCGCCAGGGATTGCCTTTTCTATAGTAAATTATTCAAAAAATAATTTTCTACTGTCGCAAATTTTAATTGCGCCAGGGATTGCCTTTTCTATAGTAAATTATTCAAAAAATAAATTTATACTGTCGCAAATTTTAATTACGCCAGGGATTGCCTTTTCTATAGTAAATTTTTCAAAAAATAATTTTTTACTCTCGCAAATTTTAATTACGCCAGGGATTGCCTTTTCTATAGTAAATTATTCAAAAAATAATTTTCAACTGTCGCAAATTTTAATTACGCCAGGGATTGCCTTTTCTATAGTAAATTATTCAAAAAATAATTTTATACTGTCGCAAATTTTAATTACGCCAGGGATTGCCTTTTCTATAGTAAATTATTCAAAAAATAATTTTCTACTCTTGCAAATTTTAAATACGCCAGGGATTGCCTTTTCTATAGTAAATTATTCAAAAAATAATTTTCTACTGTCGCAAATTTTAATTACGCCAGGGATTGCCTTTTCTATAGTAAATTATTCAAAAAATTATTTTTTACTGTCGCAAATTTTAAGTGCGCCAGGGATTGCCTTTTCTATAGTAAATTATTCAAAAAATTATTTTCTACTGTCGCAAATTGTAACTGCGCCAGGGATTGCCTTTTCTATAGTAAATTATTCAAAAAATAATTTTCTACTGTCGCAAATTTTAAATACGCCAGGGATTGCCTTTTCTATAGTAAATTATTCAAAAAATAATTTTCAACTGTCGCAAATTTTAATTGCGCCAGGGATTGCCTTTTCTATAGTAAATTTTTCAAAAAATAATATTATACTGTCGCAAATTTTAATTACGCCAGGGATTGCCTTTTCTATAGTAAATTATTCAAAAAATAATTTTTTACTGTCGCAAATTTTAAATACGCCAGGGATTGCCTTTTCTATAGTAAATTTCTCACAAATTAATTTTTTACTGTCCAAAATTATAAATATCCCAGGGATTGCCTTTTCTATAGTAAATTATTCAAAAAATAATTTTATACTGTCGCAAATTTTAAATACGCCAGGGATTGCCTTTTCTATAGTAAATTATTCAAAAAATAATTTTCAACTGTCGCAAATTTTAATTGCGCCAGGTATTGCCTTTTCTATAGTAAATTATTCAAAAAATAATTTTTTACTGTCGCAAATTTTAATTACGCCAGGAATTGCCTTTTCTATAGTAAATTATTCAAAAAATAATTTTCTACTGTCGCAAATTTTAAGTGCGCCAGGGATTGCCTTTTCTATAGTAAATTATTCAAAAAATAACTTTTTACTGTCGCAAATTTTAATTACGCCAGGGATTGCCTTTTCTATAGTAAATTATTCAAAAAATAATTTTTTACTTTCGCAAATTTTAATTACGCCAGGGATTGCCTTTTCTATAGTAAATTATTCAAAAAATAATTTTATACTGTCGCAAATTTTAATTACGCCAGGGATTGCCTTTTCTATAGTAAATTATTCAAAAAATAATTTTTTACTGTCGCAAATTTTAAATCCACCAGGGATTGCCTTTTCTATAGTAAATTATTCAAAAAATAATTTTCAACTGTCGCAAATTTTAATTACGCCAGGGATTGCCTTTTCTATAGTAAATTATTGAAAAAATAATTTTTTACTGTCGCAAATTTTAATTACGCCAGGGATTGCCTTTTCTATAGTAAATTATTCAAAAAATAATTTTTTACTGTCGCAAATTTTAATTACGCCAGGGATTGCCATTTCTATAGTAAATTATTCAAAAAATAATTTTTTACTGTCGCAAATTTTAATTACGCCAGGGATTGCCTTTTCTATAGTAAATTATTCAACAAATAATTTTCTACTGTCGCAAATTTTAAGTGCGCCAGGGATTGCCTTTTCTATAGTAAATTATTCAAAAAATAATTTTCTACTGTCGCAAATTTTAAGTGCGCCAGGGATTGCCTTTTCTATAGTAAATTATTCAAAAAATAATTTTTTACTGTCGCAAATTGTAATTGCGCCAGGGATTGCCTTTTCTATAGTAAATTATTCAAAAAATAATTTTTTACTGTCGCAAATTTTAATTACGCCAGGGATTGCCTTTTATATAGTAAATTATTCAAAAAATAATTTTATACTGTCGCAAATTTTAATTACGCCAGGGAATGCCTTTTCTATAGTAAATTATTCAAAAAATAATTTTTTACTGTCGCAAATTTTAAATATGCCAGGGATTGCCTTTTCTATAGTAAATTTCTCACAAATTAATTTTTTACTGTCGCAAATTTTAAATATCCCAGGGATTGCCTTTTCTATAGTAAATTATTCAAAAAATTATTTTATACTGTCGCAAATTTTAAATACGCCAGGGATTGCCTTTTCTATAGTAAATTATTCAAAAAATAATTTTCAACTGTCGCAAATTTTAATTGCGCCAGGGATTGCCTTTTCTATAGTAAATTATTCAAAAAATAATTTTTTACTGTCCCAAATTTTAACTACGCCAGGGATTACCTTTTCTATAGTAAATTATTCAAAAAATAATTTTCTACTGTCGCAAATTTTAAATACGCCAGGGATTGCCTTTTTTTATAGTAAATTATTCAAAAAATAATTTTCTACTGTCGCAAATTTTAATTACGCCAGGGATTGCCTTTTCTATAGTAAATTATTCAAAAAATA
Source organism: Dioctria linearis (assembly GCA_963930735.1). Classification (NCBI taxonomy): domain Eukaryota; kingdom Metazoa; phylum Arthropoda; class Insecta; order Diptera; family Asilidae; genus Dioctria; species Dioctria linearis. Next base: position 22,952 of record CAWVNZ010000429.1, on the reverse strand, counting down.
ATTTTCAACTGTCGCAAATTTTAATTACTCCAGGGATTGCCTTTTCTATAGTAAATTATTCAAAAAATAATTTTTTACTGTCGCAAATTTTAATTACGCCAGGGATTGCCTTTTCTATAGTAAATTATTCAAAAAATAATTTTCTACTGTCGCAAATTTTAATTACGCCAGGGATTGCCTTTTCTATAGTAAATTATTCAAAAAATAATTTTTTACTGTCGCAAATTTTAATTACGCCAGGGATTGCCTTTTCTATAGTAAATTATTCAAAAAATAATTTTTTACTGTCGCAAGTTTTAATTACGCCAGGGATTGCCTTTTCTATAGTAAATTATTCAAAAAATAATTTTTTACTGTCGCAAATTTTAATTACGCCAGGGATTGGCTTTTCTATAGTAAATTATTCAAAAAATAATTTTTTACTGTCGCAAATTTTAATTACGCCAGGGATTGCCTTTTCTATAGTAAATTATTCAAAAAATAATTTTCTACTGTCACAAATTTTAATTACGCCAGGGATTGCCTTTTCTATAGTAAATTGTTCAAAAAATAATTTTCTACTGACGCAAATTTTAATTGCGCCAGGGATTGCCTTTTCTATAGTAAATTATTCAAAAAATAATTTTCTACTGTCGCAAATTTTAATTGCGCCAGGGATTGCCTTTTCTATAGTAAATTATTCAAAAAATAATTTTATACTGTCGCAAATTTTAATTACGCCAGGGATTGCCTTTTCTATAGTAAATTTTTCAAAAAATAATTTTTTACTCTCGCAAATTGTAATTACGCCAGGGATTGCCTTTTCTATAGTAAATTATTCAAAAAATTATTTTCAACTGTCGCAAATTTTAATTACCCCTGGGATTGCCTTTTCTATAGTAAATTATTCAAAAAATAATTTTACACTTTCGCAAATTTTAATTACGCCAGAGATTGCCTTTTCTATAGTAAATTATTCAAAAAATAATTTTCTACTGTCGCAAATTTTAAATACGCCAGGGATTGCCTTTTCTATAGTAAATTATTCAAAAAATAATTTTCTACTGTCGCAAATTTTAATTACGCCAGGGATTGCCTTTTCTATAGTAAATTATTCAAAAAATAATTTTTTACTGTCGCAAATTTTAAGTGCGCCAGGGATTGCCTTTTCTATAGTAAATTATTCAAAAAATTATTTTCTACTGTCGCAAATTAAAATTGCGCCAGGGATTGCCTTTTCTATAGTAAATTATTCAAAAAATAATTTTCTACTGTCGCAAATTTTAAATACGCCAGGGATTGCCTTTTCTATAGTAAATTATTCAAAAAATAATTTTCAGCTGTCGCAAATTTTAATTGCGCCAGGGATTGCCTTTTCTATAGTAAATTATTCAAAAAATAATTTTATACTGTCGCAAATTTTAATTACGCCAGGGATTGCCTTTTCTATAGTAAATTATTCAAAAAATAATTTTCAACTGTCGCAACTTTTAATTGCGCCAGGGATTGCCTTTTCTATAGTAAATTATTCAAAAAATAATTTTATACTGTCGCAAATTTTAATTACGCCAGGGATTGCCTTTTCTATAGTAAATTATTCAAAAAATAATTTTATACTGTCGCAAATTTTAAATACGCCAGGGATTGCCTTTTCTATAGTAAATTTCTCACAAATTAATTTTTTACTGTCGCAAATTTTAAATATCCCAGGGATTGCCTTTTCTATAGTAAATTATTCAAAAAATAATTTTATACTGTCGCAAATTTTAATTGCGCCAGGGATTGCCTTTTCTATAGTAAAATATTCAAAAAATAATTTTTTACTGTCGCAAATTTCAAATCCGCCAGGGATTGCCTTTTCTATAGTAAATTATTCAAAAAATAATTTTCTACTGTCGCAAATTTTAAATACGCCAGGGATTGCCTTTTTTTATAGTAAATTATTCAAAAAATAATTTTCTACTGTCGCAAATTTTAATTACGCCAGGGATTGCCTTTTCTATAGTAAATTATTCAAAAAATAATTTTCAACTGTCGCAAATTTTAATTACTCCAGGGATTGCCTTTTCTATAGTAAATTATTCAAAAAATAATTTTTTACTGTCGCAAATTTTAATTACGCCAGGGATTGCCTTTTCTATAGTAAATTATTCAAAAAATAATTTTCTACTGTCGCAAATTTTAATTACGCCAGGGATTGCCTTTTCTATAGTAAATTATTCAAAAAATAATTTTTTACTGTCGCAAATTTTAATTACGCCAGGGATTGCCTTTTCTATAGTAAATTATTCAAAAAATAATTTTTTACTGTCGCAAGTTTTAATTACGCCAGGGATTGCCTTTTCTATAGTAAATTATTCAAAAAATAATTTTTTACTGTCGCAAATTTTAATTACGCCAGGGATTGGCTTTTCTATAGTAAATTATTCAAAAAATAATTTTTTACTGTCGCAAATTTTAATTACGCCAGGGATTGCCTTTTCTATAGTAAATTATTCAAAAAATAATTTTCTACTGTCACAAATTTTAATTACGCCAGGGATTGCCTTTTCTATAGTAAATTGTTCAAAAAATAATTTTCTACTGACGCAAATTTTAATTGCGCCAGGGATTGCCTTTTCTATAGTAAATTATTCAAAAAATAATTTTCTACTGTCGCAAATTTTAATTGCACCAGGGATTGCCTTTTCTATAGTAAATTATTCAAAAAATAATTTTATACTGTCGCAAATTTTAATTACGCCAGGGATTGCCTTTTCTATAGTAAATTTTTCAAAAAATAATTTTTTACTCTCGCAAATTGTAATTACGCCAGGGATTGCCTTTTCTATAGTAAATTATTCAAAAAATTATTTTCAACTGTCGCAAATTTTAATTACCCCTGGGATTGCCTTTTCTATAGTAAATTATTCAAAAAATAATTTTACACTTTCGCAAATTTTAATTACGCCAGAGATTGCCTTTTCTATAGTAAATTATTCAAAAAATAATTTTCTACTGTCGCAAATTTTAAATACGCCAGGGATTGCCTTTTCTATAGTAAATTATTCAAAAAATAATTTTCTACTGTCGCAAATTTTAATTACGCCAGGGATTGCCTTTTCTATAGTAAATTATTCAAAAAATAATTTTTTACTGTCGCAAATTTTAAGTGCGCCAGGGATTGCCTTTTCTATAGTAAATTATTCAAAAAATTATTTTCTACTGTCGCAAATTAAAATTGCGCCAGGGATTGCCTTTTCTATAGTAAATTATTCAAAAAATAATTTTCTACTGTCGCAAATTTTAAATACGCCAGGGATTGCCTTTTCTATAGTAAATTATTCAAAAAATAATTTTCAGCTGTCGCAAATTTTAATTGCGCCAGGGATTGCCTTTTCTATAGTAAATTATTCAAAAAATAATTTTATACTGTCGCAAATTTTAATTACGCCAGGGATTGCCTTTTCTATAGTAAATTATTCAAAAAATAATTTTCAACTGTCGCAACTTTTAATTGCGCCAGGGATTGCCTTTTCTATAGTAAATTATTCAAAAAATAATTTTATACTGTCGCAAATTTTAATTACGCCAGGGATTGCCTTTTCTATAGTAAATTATTCAAAAAATAATTTTATACTGTCGCAAATTTTAAATACGCCAGGGATTGCCTTTTCTATAGTAAATTTCTCACAAATTAATTTTTTACTGTCGCAAATTTTAAATATCCCAGGGATTGCCTTTTCTATAGTAAATTATTCAAAAAATAATTTTATACTGTCGCAAATTTTAATTGCGCCAGGGATTGCCTTTTCTATAGTAAAATATTCAAAAAATAATTTTTTACTGTCGCAAATTTCAAATCCGCCAGGGATTGCCTTTTCTATAGTAAATTATTCAAAAAATAATTTTCTACTGTCGCAAATTTTAATTGCGCCAGGGATTGCCTTTTCTATAGTAAATTATTCAAGAAATAATTTTCAACTGTCGCAAATTTTAATTGCGCCAGGTATTGCCTTTTCTATAGTAAATTATTCAAAAAATAATTTTTTACTGTCGCAAATTTTAATTACGCCAGGAATTGCCTTTTCTATAGTAAATTATTCAAAAAATAATTTTCTACTGTCGCAAATTTTAAGTGCGCCAGGGATTGCCTTTTCTATAGTAAATTATTCAAAAAATAATTTTTTACTGTCGCAAATTTTAATTACGCCAGGGATTGCCTTTTCTATAGTAAATTATTCAAAAAATAATTTTTTACTGTCGCAAATTTTAATTACGCCAGGGATTGCCTTTTCTATAGTAAATTATTCAAAAAATAATTTTATACTGTCGCAAATTTTAATTACGCCAGGGATTGCCTTTTCTATAGTAAATTATTCAAAAAATAATTTTTTACTGTCGCAAATTTTAAATCCGCCAGGGATTGCCTTTTCTATAGTAAATTATTCAAAAAATAATTTTCAACTGTCGCAAATTTTAATTACGCCAGGGATTGCCTTTTCTATAGTAAATTATTGAAAAAATAATTTTTTACTGTCGCAAATTTTAATTACGCCAGGGATTGCCTTTTCTATAGTAAATTATTCAAAAAATAATTTTTTACTCTCGCAAATTTTAATTACGCCAGGGATTGCCTTTTCTATAGTAAATTATTCAAAAAATAATTTTTTACTGTCGCAAATTTTAATTACGCCAGGGATTGCATTTTCTATAGTAAATTATTCATAAAATAATTTTCTACTGTCGCAAATTTTAAGTGCGCCAGGGATTGCCTTTTCTATAGTAAATTATTCAAAAAATAATTTTCTACTGTCGCAAATTTTAAGTGCGCCAGGGATTGCCTTTTCTATAGTAAATTATTCAAAAAATAATTTTTTACTGTCGCAAATTGTAATTGCGCCAGGGATTGCCTTTTCTATAGTAAATTATTCAAAAAATAATTTTTTACTGTCGCAAATTTTAATTACGCCAGGGATTGCCTTTTCTATAGTAAATTATTAAAAAAATAATTTTATACTGTCGCAAATTTTAATTACGCCAGGGAATGCCTTTTCTATAGTAAATTATTCAAAAAATAATTTTTTACTGTCGCAAATTTTAAATATGCCGGGGATTGCCTTTTCTATAGTAAATTTCTCACAAATTAATTTTTTACTGTCGCAAATTTTAAATATCCCAGGGATTGCCTTTTCTATAGTAAATTATTCAAAAAATAATTTTATACTGTCGCAAATTTTAAATACGCCAGGGATTGCCTTTTCTATAGTAAATTATTCAAAAAATAATTTTCAACTGTCGCAAATTTTAATTGCGCCAGGGATTGCCTTTTCTATAGTAAATTATTCAAAAAATAATTTTTTACTGTCCCAAATTTTAATTACGCCAGGGATTACCTTTTCTATAGTAAATTATTCAAAAAATAATTTTCTACTGTCGCAAATTTTAAATACGCCAGGGATTGCCTTTTTTTATAGTAAATTATTCAAAAAATAATTTTCTACTGTCGCAAATTTTAATTACGCCAGGGATTGCCTTTTCTATAGTAAATTATTCAAAAAATAATTTTCAACTGTCGCAAATTTTAATTACGCCAGGGATTGCCTTTTCTATAGTAAATTATTCAAAAAATAATTTTTTACTGTCGCAAATTTTAATTACGCCAGGGATTGCCTTTTCTATAGTAAATTATTCAAAAAAGAATTTTCTACTGTCGCAAATTTTAATTACGCCAGGGATTGCCTTTTCTATAGTAAATTATTCAAAAAATAATTTTTTACTGTCGCAAATTTTAATTACGCCAGGGATTGCCTTTTCTATAGTAAATTATTCAAAAAATAATTTTTTACTGTCGCAAGTTTTAATTACGCCAGGGATTGCCTTTTCTATAGTAAATTATTCAAAAAATAATTTTTTACTGTCGCAAATTTTAATTACGCCAGGGATTGCCTTTTCTATAGTAAATTATTCAAAAAATAATTTTATACTGTCGCAAATTTTAAATACGCCAGGGATTGCCTTTTCTATAGTAAATTTCTCACAAATTAATTTTTTACTGTCGCAAATTTTAAATATCCCAGGGATTGCCTTTTCTATAGTAAATTATTCAAAAAATAATTTTATACTGTCGCAAATTTTAATTGCGCCAGGGATTGCCTTTTCTATAGTAAAATATTCAAAAAATAATTTTTTACTGTCGCAAATTTCAAATCCGCCAGGGATTGCCTTTTCTATAGTAAATTATTCAAAAAATAATTTTCTACTGTCGCAAATTTTAATTGCGCCAGGGATTGCCTTTTCTATAGTAAATTATTCAAAAAATAATTTTCAACTGTCGCAAATTTTAATTGCGCCAGGTATTGCCTTTTCTATAGTAAATTATTCAAAAAATAATTTTTTACTGTCGCAAATTTTAATTACGCCAGGAATTGCCTTTTCTATACTAAATTATTCAAAAAATAATTTTCTACTGTCGCAAATTTTAAGTGCGCCAGGGATTGCCTTTTCTATAGTAAATTATTCAAAAAATCATTTTTTACTGTCGCAAATTTTAATTACGCCAGGGATTGCCTTTTCTATAGTAAATTATTCAAAAAATAATTTTTTACTGTCGCAAATTTTAATTACGCCAGGGATTGCCTTTTCTATAGTAAATTATTCAAAAAATAATTTTATACTGTCGCAAATTTTAATTACGCCAGGGATTGCCTTTTCTATAGTAAATTATTCAAAAAATAATTTTTTACTGTCGCAAATTTTAAATCCGCCAGGGATTGCCTTTTCTATAGTAAATTATTCAAAAAATAATTTTCAACTGTCGCAAATTTTAATTACGCCAGGGATTGCCTTTTCTATAGTAAATTATTGAAAAAATAATTTTCTACTGTCGCAAATTTTAATTACGCCAGGGATTGCCTTTTCTATAGTAAATTATTCAAAAAATAATTTTTTACTGTCGCAAATTTTAATTACGCCAGGGATTGCCTTTTCTATAGTAAATTATTCAAAAAATAATTTTTTACTGTCGCAAATTTTAATTACGCCAGGGATTGCCTTTTCTATAGTAAATTATTCAAAAAATAATTTTCTACTGTCGCAAATTTTAAGTGCGCCAGGGATTGCCTTTTCTATAGTAAATTATTCAAAAAATAATTTTCTACAGACGCAAATTTTAAGTGAGCCAGGGATTGCCTTTTCTATAGTAAATTATTCAAAAAATAATTTTTTACTGTCGCAAATTGTAATTGCGCCAGGGATTGCCTTTTCTATAGTAAATTATTCAAAAAATAATTTTTTACTGTCGCAAATTTTAATTACGCCAGGGATTGCCTTTTCTATAGTAAATTATTCAAAAAATAATTTTATACTGTCGCAAATTTTAATTACGCCAGGGAATGCCTTTTCTATAGTAAATTATTCAAAAAATAATTTTTTACTGTCGCAAATTTTAAATATGCCAGGGATTGCCTTTTCTATAGTAAATTTCTCACAAATTAATTTTTTACTGTCGCAAATTTTAAATATCACAGGGAATGCCTTTTCTATAGTAAATTATTCAAAAAATAATTTTATACTGTCGCAAATCTTAAATACGCCAGGGATTGCCTTTTCTATAGTAAATTATTCAAAAAATAATTTTCAACTGTCGCAAATTTTAATTGCGCCAGGGATTGCCTTTTCTATAGTAAATTATTCAAAAAATAATTTTTTACTGTCCCAAATTTTAATTACGCCAGGGATTACCTTTTCTATAGTAAATTATTCAAAAAATAATTTTCTACTGTCGCAAATTTTAAATACGCCAGGGATTGCCTTTTTTTATAGTAAATTATTCAAAAAATAATTTTCTACTGTCGCAAATTTTAATTACGCCAGGGATTGCCTTTTCTATAGTAAATTATTCAAAAAATAATTTTCAACTGCCGCAAATTTTAATTACGCCAGGGATTGCCTTTTCTATAGTAAATTATTCAAAAAATAATTTTTTACTGTCGCAAATTTTAATTACTCCAGGGATTGCCTTTTCTATAGTAAATTATTCAAAAAAGAATTTTCTACTGTCGCAAATTTTAATTACGCCAGGGATTGCCTTTTCTATAGTAAATTATTCAAAAAATAATTTTTTACTGTCGCAAATTTTAATTACGCCAGGGATTGCCTTTTCTATAGTAAATTATTCAAAAAATAATTTTTTACTGTCGCAAGTTTTAATTACGCCAGGGATTGCCTTTTCTATAGTAAATTATTCAAAAAATAATTTTTTACTGTCGCAAATTTTAATTACGCCAGGGATTGCCTTTTCTATAGTAAATTATTCAAAAAATAATTTTTTACTGTCGCAAATTTTAATTACGCCAGGGATTGCCTTTTCTATAGTAAATTATTCAAAAAATAATTTTCTACTGTCGCAAATTTTAATTACGCCAGGGATTGCCTTTTCTATAGTAAATTGTTCAAAAAATAATTTTCTACTGTCGCAAATTTTAATTGCGCCAGGGATTGCCTTTTCTATAGTAAATTATTCAAAAAATAATTTTATACTGTCGCAAATTTTAATTACGCCAGGGATTGCCTTTTCTATAGTAAATTTTTCAAAAAATAATTTTTTACTCTCGCAAATTGTAATTACGCCAGGGATTGCCTTTTCTATAGTAAATTATTCAAAAAATAATTTTCAACTGTCGCAAATTTTAATTACCCCAGGGATTGCCTTTTCTATAGTAAATTATTCAAAAAATAATTTTATACTGTCGCAAATTTTAATTACGCCAGAGATTGCCTTTTCTATAGTAAATTATTCAAAAAATAATTTTCTACTGTCGCAAATTTTAAATACGCCAGGGATTGCCTTTTCTATAGTAAATTATTCAAAAAATAATTTTCTACTGTCGCAAATTTTAATTACGCCAGGGATTGCCTTTTCTATAGTAAATTATTCAAAAAATAATTTTTTACTCTCGCAAATTTTAAGTGCGCCAGGGATTGCCTTTTCTATAGTAAATTATTCAAAAAATTATTTTCTACTGTCGCAAATTAAAATTGCGCCAGGGATAGCCTTTTCTATAGTAAATTATTCAAAAAATAATTTTCTACTGTCGCAAATTTTAAATACGCCAGGGATTGCCTTTTCTATAGTAAATTATTCAAAAAATAATTTTCAACTGTCGCAAATTTTAATTGCGCCAGGGATTGCCTTTTCTATAGTAAATTATTCAAAAAATAATTTTATACTGTCGCAAATTTTAATTACGCCAGGGATTGCCTTTTCTATAGTAAATTATTCAAAAAATAATTTTCAACTGTCGCAACTTTTAATTGCGCCAGGGATTGCCTTTTCTATAGTAAATTATTCAAAAAATAGTTTTATACTGTCGCAAATTTTAAATACGCCAGGGATTGCCTTTTCTATAGTAAATTTCTCACAAATTAATTTTTTACTGTCGCAAATTTTAAATATCCCAGGGATTGCCTTTTCTATAGTAAATTATTCAAAAAATAATTTTATACTGTCGCAAATTTTAATTGCGCCAGGGATTGCCTTTTCTATAGTAAAATATTCAAAAAATAATTTTTTACTGTCGCAAATTTCAAATCCGCCAGGGATTGCCTTTTCTATAGTAAATTATTCAAAAAATAATTTTCTACTGTCGCAAATTTTAATTGCGCCAGGGATTGCCTTTTCTATAGTAAATTATTCAAAAGATAATTTTATACTGTCGCAAATTTTAAATACGCCAGGGATTGCCTTTTCTATAGTAAATTATTCAAAAAATAATTTTTTACTGTCGCAAATTTTAATTACGCCAGGGATTGCCTTTTCTATAGTAAATTATTCAAAAAATAATTTTTTACTGTCGCAAATTTTAATTACGCCAGGGATTGCCTTTTCTATAGTAAATTATTCAAAAAATAATTTTCTACTGTCGCAAATTTTAAGTGCGCCAGGGATTGCCTTTTCTATAGTAAATTATTCAAAAAATAATTTCCTACTGTCGCAAATTTTAAGTGCGCCAGGGATTGCCTTTTCTATAGTAAATTATTCAAAAAATAATTTTTTACTGTCGCAAATTGTAACTGCGCCAGGGATTGCCTTTTCTATAGTAAATTATTCGAAAAATAATTTTTTACTGTCGCAAATTTTAATTACGCCAGGGATTGTCTTTTCTATAGTAAATTATTCAAAAAATAATTTTCTACTGTCGCAAATTTTAAGTGCGCCAGGGATGGCCTTTTCTATAGTAAATTATTCAAAAAATAATTTTTTACTGTCGCAAATTTTAATTACGCCAGGGATTGCCTTTTCTATAGTAAATTATTAAAAAAATAATTTTTTACTGTAGCAAATTTTAATTACGCCAGGGATTGCCTTTTCTATAGTAAATTATTCAAAAAATAATTTTCTACTGTCGCAAATTTTAAGTGCGCCAAGGATTGCCTTTTCTATAGTAAATTATTCAAAAAATAATTTCCTACTGTCGCAAATTTTAAGTGCGCCAGGGATTGCCTTTTCTATAGTAAATTATTCAAAAAATAATTTTTTACTGTCGCAAATTGTAATTGCGCCAGGGATTGCCTTTTCTATAGTAAATTATTCAAAAAATAATTTTTTACTGTCGCAAATTTTAATTACGCCAGGGATTGTCTTTTCTATAGTAAATTATTCAAAAAATAATTGTATACTGTCGCAAATTTTAATTACGCCAGGGATTGCCTTTTCTATAGTAAATTATTCAAAAAATAATTTCTTACTGTCGCAAATTTTAAATACGCCAGGGATTGCCTTTTCTATAGTAAATTTCTCACAAATTAATTTTTTACTGTCGCAAATTTTAAATATCCCAGGGATTGCCTTTTCTATAGTAAATTATTCAAAAAATAATTTTATACTGTCGCAAATTTTAAATACGCCAGGGATTGCCTTTTCTATAGTAAATTATTCAAAAAATAATTTTCAACTGTCGCAAATTTTAATTGCGCCAGGGATTGCTTTTCTATAGTAAATTATTCAAAAAATAATTTTCAACTGTCGCAAATTTTAATTACGCCAGGGATTGCCTTTTCTATAGTAAATTATTCAAAAAATAATTTTATACTGTCGCAAATTTTAAATACGCCAGGGATTGCCTTTTCTATAGTAAATTATTCAAAAAATAATTTTCAACTGTCGCAACTTTTAATTGCGCCAGGGATTGCCTTTTCTATAGTAAATTATTCAAAAAATAATTTTATACTGTCGCAAATTTTAATTACGCCAGGGATTGCCTTTTCTATAGTAAATTATTCAAAAAATAGTTTTATACTGTCGCAAAGTTTAAATACGCCAGGGATTGCCTTTTCTATAGTAAATTTCTCACAAATTAATTTTTTACTGTCGCAAATTTTAAATATCCCAGGGATTGCCTTTTCTATAGTAAATTATTCAAAAAATAATTTTATATTGTCGCAAATTTTAATTGCGCCAGGGATTGCCTTTTCTATCGTAAAATATTCAAAAAATAATTTTTTACTGTCGCAAATTTCAAATCCGCCAGGGATTGCCTTTTCTATAGTAAATTATTCAAAAAATAATTTTCTACTGTCGCAAATTTTAATTGCGCCAGGGATTGCCTTTTCTATAGTAAATTATTCAAAAGATAATTTTATACTGTCGCAAATTTTAAATACGCCAGGGATTGCCTTTTCTATAGTAAATTATTCAAAAAATAATTTTTTACTGTCGCAAATTTTAATTACGCCAGGGATTGCCTTTTCTATAGTAAATTATTCAAAAAATAATTTTTTACTGTCGCAAATTTTAATTACGCCAGGGATTGCCTTTTCTATAGTAAATTATTCAAAAAATAATTTTTTACTGTCGCAAATTTTAATTACGCCAGGGATTGTCTTTTCTATAGTAAATTATTCAAAAAATAATTTTCTTACTGTCGCAAATTTTAAGTGCGCCAGGGATTGCCTTTTCTATAGTAAATTATTCAAAAAATAATTTTTTACTGTCGCAAATTTTAATTACGCCAGGGATTGCCTTTTCTATAGTAAATTATTCAAAAAATAATTTGTTACTGTCGCAAATTTTAATTACGCCAGGGATTGCCTTTTCTATAGTAAATTATTCAAAAAATAATTTTCTACTGTCGCAAATTTTAAGTGCGCCAAGGATTGCCTTTTCTATAGTAAATTATTCAAAAAATAATTTCCTACTGTCGCAAATTTTAAGTGCGCCAGGGATTGCCTTTTCTATAGTAAATTATTCAAAAAATAATTTTTTACTGTCGCAAATTGTAATTGCGCCAGGGATTGCCTTTTCTATAGTAAATTATTCAAAAAATAATTTTTTACTGTCGCAAATTTTAATTACGCCAGGGATTGCCTTTTCTATAGTAAATTATTCAAAAAATAATTGTATACTGTCGCAAATTTTAATTACGCCAGGGATTGCCTTTTCTATAGTAAATTATTCAAAAAATAATTTCTTACTGTCGCAAATTTTAAATACGCCAGGGATTGCCTTTTCTATAGTAAATTTCTCACAAATTAATTTTTTACTGTCGCAAATTTTAAATATCGCCAGGGATTGCCTTTTCTATAGTAAATTATTCAAAAAATAATTTTATACTGTCGTAAATTTTAAATACGCCAGGGATTGCCTTTTCTATAGTAAATTATTCAAAAAATAATTTTCAACTGTCGCAAATTTTAATTGCGCCAGGGATTGCCTTTTCTATAGTAAATTATTCAAAAAATAATTTTCAACTGTCGCAAATTTTAATTGCGCCAGGGATTGCCTTTTCTATAGTAAATTATTCAAAAAATAATTTTATACACTCGCAAATTTTAAATACGCCAGGGATTGCCTTTTCTATAGTAAATTTCTCACAAATTAATTTTTTACTGTCGCAAATTTTAAATATCCCAGGGATTGCCTTTTCTATAGTAAAATATTCAAAAAATAATTTTATACTGTCGCAAATTTTAATTGCGCCAGGGATTGTCTTTTCTGTAGTAAATTATTCAAAAAATAATTTCTTTACTGTCGCAAATTTCAAATCCGCCAGGGATTGCCTTTTCTATAGTAAATTATTCAAAAAATAATTTTCCACTGTCGCAAATTTTAATTGCGCCAGGGATTGCCTTTTCTATAGTAAATTATTCAAAAAATAATTTTATACTGTCGCAAATTTTAATTACGCCAGGGATTGCCTTTTCTATAGTAAATTATTCAAAAAATAATTTTTTACTGTCGCAAATTTTAATTACGCCAGGGATTGCCTTTTCTATAGTAAATTATTCAAAAAATAATTTTCTTACTGTCACAAATTTTAAGTGCGCCAGGGATTGCCTTTTCTATAGTAAATTATTCAAAAAATAATTTTTTACTGTCGCAAATTTTAATTACGCCAGGGATTGCCTTTTCTATAGTAAATTATTCAAAAAATAATTTTTTACTGTCGCAAATTTTAATTACGCCAGGGATTGCCTTTTCTATAGTAAATTATTCAAAAAATAATTTTCTACTGTCGCAAATTTTAAGTGCGCCAAGGATTGCCTTTTCTATAGTAAATTATTCAAAAAATAATTTCCTACTGTCGCAAATTTTAAGTGCGCCAGGGATTGCCTTTTCTATAGTAAATTATTCAAAAAATAATTTTTTACTGTCGCAAATTGTAATTGCGCCAGGGATTGCCTTTTCTATAGTAAATTATTCAAAAAATAATTGTATACTGTCGCAAATTTTAATTACGCCAGGGACTGCCTTTTCTATAGTAAATTATTCAAAAAATAATTGTATACTGTCGCAAGTTTTAATTACGCCAGGGATTGCCTTTTCTATAGTAAATTATTCAAAAAATAATTTCTTACTGTCGCAAATTTTAAATACGCCAGGGATTGCCTTTTCTATAGTAAATTATTCAAAAAATAATTTTATACTGTCGCAAATTTTAATTGCGCCAGGGATTGCCTTTTCTATAGTAAATTATTCAAAAAATAATTCTTTACTGTCGCAAATTTCAAATCCGCCAGGGATTGCCTTTTCTATAGTAAATTATTCAAAAAATAATTTTCTACTGTCGCAAATTTTAATTGCGCCAGGGATTGCCTTTTCTATAGTAAATTATTCAAAAAATAATTTTATACTGTCGCAAATTTTAATTACGCCAGGGATTGCCTTTTCTATAGTAAATTATTCAAAAAATAATTTCTTACTGTCGCAAATTTTAAATACGCCAGGGATTGCCTTTTCTATAGTAAATTTCTCACAAATTAATTTTTTACTGTCGCAAATTTTAAATATCCCAGGGATTGCCTTTTCTATAGTAAATTATTCAAAAAATAATTTTATACTGTCGTAAATTTTAAATACGCCAGGGATTGCCTTTTCTATAGTAAATTATTCAAAAAATAATTTTCAACTGTCGCAAATTTTAATTGCGCCAGGGATTGCTTTTCTATAGTAAATTATTCAAAAAATAATTTTCAACTGTCGCAAATTTTAATTGCGCCAGGGATTGCCTTTTCTATAGTAAATTATTCAAAAAATAATTTTATACACTCGCAAATTTTAAATACGCCAGGGATTGCCTTTTCTATAGTAAATTTCTCACAAATTAATATTTTACTGTCGCAAATTTTAAATATCCCAGGGATTGCCTTTTCTATAGTAAAATATTCAAAAAATAATTTTATACTGTCGCAAATTTTAATTGCGCCAGGGATTGTCTTTTCTATAGTAAATTATTCAAAAAATAATTCTTTACTGTCGCAAATTTCAAATCCGCCAGGGATTGCCTTTTCTATAGTAAATTATTCAAAAAATAATTTTCTACTGTCGCAAATTTTAATTGCGCCAGGGATTGCCTTTTCTATAGTAAATTATTCAAAAAATAATTTTATACTGTCGCAAATTTTAATTACGCCAGGGATTGCCTTTTCTATAGTAAATTATTCAAAAAATAATTTTTTACTGTCGCAAATTTTAATTACGCCAGGGATTGCCTTTTCTATAGTAAATTATTCAAAAAATAATTTTCTACTGTCACAAATTTTAAGTGCGCCAGGGATTGCCTTTTCTATAGTAAATTATTCAAAAAATAATTTTTTACTGTCGCAAATTTTAATTACGCCAGGGATTGCCTTTTCTATAGTAAATTATTCAAAAAATAATTTTTTACTGTCGCAAATTTTAATTACGCCAGGGATTGCCTTTTCTATAGTAAATTATTCAAAAAATAATTTTCTACTGTCGCAAATTTTAAGTGCGCCAAGGATTGCCTTTTCTATAGTAAATTATTCAAAAAATAATTTCCTACTGTCGCAAATTTTAAGTGCGCCAGGGATTGCCTTTTCTATAGTAAATTATTCAAAAAATAATTTTTTACTGTCGCAAATTGTAATTGCGCCAGGGATTGCCTTTTCTATAGTAAATTATTCAAAAAATAATTGTATACTGTCGCAAATTTTAATTACGCCAGGGACTGCCTTTTCTATAGTAAATTATTCAAAAAATAATTGTATACTGTCGCAAGTTTTAATTACGCCAGGGATTGCCTTTTCTATAGTAAATTATTCAAAAAATAATTTCTTACTGTCGCAAATTTTAAATACGCCAGGGATTGCCTTTTCTATAGTAAATTATTCAAAAAATAATTTTATACTGTCGCAAATTTTAATTGCGCCAGGGATTGCCTTTTCTATAGTAAATTATTCAAAAAATAATTCTTTACTGTCGCAAATTTCAAATCCGCCAGGGATTGCCTTTTCTATAGTAAATTATTCAAAAAATAATTTTCTACTGTCGCAAATTTTAATTGCGCCAGGGATTGCCTTTTCTATAGTAAATTATTCAAAAAATAATTTTATACTGTCGCAAATTTTAATTACGCCAGGGATTGCCTTTTCTATAGTAAATTATTCAAAAAATAATTTTTTACTGTCGCAAATTTTAATTACGCCAGGGATTGCCTTTTCTATAGTAAATTATTCAAAAAATAATTTTTTACTGTCGCAAATTTTAATTACGCCAGGGATTGCCTTTTCTATAGTAAATTATTCAAAAAATAATTTTTTACTGTCGCAAATTTTAATTACGCCAGGGATTGCCTTTTCTATAGTAAATTATTCAAAAAATAATTTTCTACTGTCGCAAATTTTAATTACGCCAGGGATTGCCTTTTCTATAGTAAATTATTCAAAAAATAATTTTTTACTGTCGCAAATTTTAATTACGCCAGGGATTGCCTTTTCTATAGTAAATTATTCAAAAAATAATTTTTTACTGTCGCAAATTTTAATTACGCCAGGGATTGCCTTTTCTATAGTAAATTATTCAAAAAATAATTTTCTACTGTCGCAAATTTTAAGTGCGCCAGGGATTGCCTTTTCTATAGTAAATTATTCAAAAAATAATTTTATACTGTCGCAAATTTTAATTACGCCAGGGATTGCCTTTTCTATAGTAAATTATTCAAAAAATAATTTTTTACTGTCGCAAATTTTAATTACGCCAGGGATTGCCTTTTCTATAGTAAATTATTCAAAAAATAATTTTCTACTGTCACAAATTTTAAGTGCGCCAGGGATTGCCTTTTCTATAGTAAATTATTCAAAAAATAATTTTTTACTGTCGCAAATTTTAATTACGCCAGGGATTGCCTTTTCTATAGTAAATTATTCAAAAAATAATTTTTTACTGTCGCAAATTTTAATTACGCCAGGGATTGCCTTTTCTATAGTAAATTATTCAAAAAATAATTTTCTACTGTCGCAAATTTTAAGTGCGCCAAGGATTGCCTTTTCTATAGTAAATTATTCAAAAAATAATTTCCTACTGTCGCAAATTTTAAGTGCGCCAGGGATTGCCTTTTCTATAGTAAATTATTCAAAAAATAATTTTTTACTGTCGCAAATTGTAATTGCGCCAGGGATTGCCTTTTCTATAGTAAATTATTCAAAAAATAATTGTATACTGTCGCAAATTTTAATTACGCCAGGGACTGCCTTTTCTATAGTAAATTATTCAAAAAATAATTGTATACTGTCGCAAGTTTTAATTACGCCAGGGATTGCCTTTTCTATAGTAAATTATTCAAAAAATAATTTCTTACTGTCGCAAATTTTAAATACGCCAGGGATTGCCTTTTCTATAGTAAATTATTCAAAAAATAATTTTATACTGTCGCAAATTTTAATTGCGCCAGGGATTGCCTTTTCTATAGTAAATTATTCAAAAAATAATTCTTTACTGTCGCAAATTTCAAATCCGCCAGGGATTGCCTTTTCTATAGTAAATTATTCAAAAAATAATTTTCTACTGTCGCAAATTTTAATTGCGCCAGGGATTGCCTTTTCTATAGTAAATTATTCAAAAAATAATTTTATACTGTCGCAAATTTTAATTACGCCAGGGATTGCCTTTTCTATAGTAAATTATTCAAAAAATAATTTTTTACTGTCGCAAATTTTAATTACGCCAGGGATTGCCTTTTCTATAGTAAATTATTCAAAAAATAATTTTTTACTGTCGCAAATTTTAATTACGCCAAGGATTGCCTTTTCTATAGTAAATTATTCAAAAAATAATTTTTTACTGTCGCAAATTTTAATTACGCCAGGGATTGCCTTTTCTATAGTAAATTATTCAAAAAATAATTTTCTACTGTCGCAAATTTTAATTACGCCAGGGATTGCCTTTTCTATAGTAAATTATTCAAAAAATAATTTTTTACTGTCGCAAATTTTAATTACGCCAGGGATTGCCTTTTCTATAGTAAATTATTCAAAAAATAATTTTTTACTGTCGCAAATTTTAATTACGCCAGGGATTGCCTTTTCTATAGTAAATTATTCAAAAAATAATTTTCTACTGTCGCAAATTTTAAGTGCGCCAGGGATTGCCTTTTCTATAGAAAATTATTCAAAAAATAATTTTCTACTGTCGCAAATTTTAAGTGCGCCAGGGATTGCCTTTTCTATAGTAAATTCTTCAAAAAATAATTTTTTACTGTCGCAAATTTTAATTACGCCAGGGATTGCCTTTTCTATAGTAAATTATTCAAAAAATAATGTTATACTGTCGCAAATTTTAATTACGCCAGGGATTGCCTTTTCTATAGTAAATTATTCAAAAAATAATTTTTTACTGTCGCAAATTTTAAATACGCCAGGGATTGCCTTTTCTATAGTAAATTTCTCACAAATTAATTTTTTACTGTCGCAAATTTTAAATATCCCAGGGATTGCCTTTTCTATAGTAAATTATTCAAAAAATAATTTTATACTGTCGCAAATTTTAAATACGCCAGGGATTGCCTTTTCTATAGTAAATTATTCAAAAAATAATTTTCAACTGTCGCAAATTTTAATTGCGCCAGGGATTGCCTTTTCTATAGTAAATTATTCAAAAAATAATTTTATACTGTCGCAAATTTTAATTACGCCAGGGATTGCCTTTTCTATAGTAAATTATTCAAAAAATAATTTTCAACTGTCGCAAATTTTAATTGCGCCAGGGATTGCCTTTTCTATAGTAAATTATTCAAAAAATAATTTTATACTGTCGCAAATTTTAATTACGCCAGGGATTGCCTTTTCTATAGTAAATTATTCAAAAAATAATTTTTTACTGTCGCAAATTTCAAATCCGCCAGGGATTGCCTTTTCTATAGTAAATTATTCAAAAAATAATTTTCTACTGTCGCAAATTTTAATTGCGCCAGGGATTGCCTTTTCTATAGTAAATTATTCATAAAATAATTTTATACTGTCGCAAATTTTAATGACGCCAGGGATTGCGTTTTCTATAGTAAATTATTCAAAAAATAATTTTTACTGTCGCAAATTTTAATTACGCCAGGGATTGCCTTTTCTATAGTAAATTATTCAAAAAATAATTTTATACTGTCGCAAATTTTAATTACGCCAGGGATTGCCTTTTCTATAGTAAATTATTCAAAAAATAATTTTTTAATGTCGCAAATTTTAAATCCGCCAGGGAATGCCTTTCCTATAGTAAATTATTCAAAAAATAATTTTCAACTGTCGCAAATTTTAATTACGCCAGGGATTGCCTTTTCTATAGTAAATTATTCAAAAAATAATTTTCTACTGTCGCAAATTGTAATTACGCCAGGGATTGCCTTTTCTATAGTAAATTATTCAAAAAATAATTTTTTACTGTCGCAAATTTTAATTACGCCAGGGATTGCCTTTTCTATAGAAAAATTATTCAAAAAATAATTTTTTACTGTCGCAAATTTTAATTACGCCAGGGATTGCCTTTTCTATAGTAAATTATTCAAAAAATAATTTTCTACTGTCGCAAGTTTTAAGTGCGCCAGGGATTGCTTTTTCTATAGTAAATTATTCAAAAAATAATTTTCGACTGTCGCAAATTTTAAGTGCGCCAGGGATTGCCTTTTCTATAGTAAATTATTCAAAAAATAATTTTTTACTGTCGCAAATTGTAATTGCGCCAGGGATTGCCTTTTCTATAGTAAATTATTCAAAAAATAATTTTTTACTGTCGCAAATTTTAATTACGCCAGGGATTGCCTTTTCTATAGTAAATTATTCAAAAAATAATTTTATACTGTCGCAAATTTTAATTACGCCTGGGATTGCCTTTTCTATAGTAAATTATTCAAAAAATAATTTTTTACTGTCGCAAATTTTAAATACGCCAGGGATTGCCTTTTCTATAGTAAATTATTCAAAAAATATTTTTTTAATGTCGCAAATTTCAAATCCGCCAGGGATTGCCTTTTCTATAGTAAATTATTCAAAAAATAATTTTCTACTGTCGCAAATTTTAATTACGCCAGGGATTGCCTTTTCTATAGTAAATTATTCAAAAAATTATTTTTTACTATCGCAAGTTTTTAATTGCGCCAGGGATTGCCTTTTCTATAGTAAATTATTCAAAAAATAATTTTTTACTGTCGCAAATTTTAATTACGCCAGGGATTGCCTTTTCTATAGTAAATTATTCAAAAAATAATTTTCAACTGTCGCAAATTTTAAGTGCGCCAGGGATTGCCTTTTCTATAGTAAATTATTCAAAAAATAATTTTCAACTTTCGCAAATTTTAATTACGCCAGGGATTGCCTTTTCTATAGTAAATTATTCAAAAAATATTTTTTTACTGTCGCAAATTTTAATTACGCCAGGGATTGCCTTTCCTATAGTAAATTATTCAAAAAATAATTTTTTACTGTCGCAAATTTTAAATATCCCAGGGATTGCCTTTTCTATAGTAAATTTCTCACAAATTAATTTCTTACTGTCGCAAATTTTAAATACGCCAGGGACTGCCTTTTCTATAGTAAATTATTCAAAAAATAATTTTATACTGTCGCAAATTTTAATTACGCCAGGGATTGCCTTTTCTATAGTAAATTATTCAAAAAATAATTTCCTACTGTCGCAAATTTTAAGTGCGCCAGGGATTGCCTTTTCTATAGTAAATTATTCAAAAAATAATTTTTTACTGTCGCAAATTGTAATTGCGCCAGGGATTGCCTTTTCTATAGTAAATTATTCAAAAAATAATTGTATACTGTCGCAAATTTTAATTACGCCAGGGACTGCCTTTTCTATAGTAAATTATTCAAAAAATAATTGTATACTGTCGCAAGTTTTAATTACGCCAGGGATTGCCTTTTCTATAGTAAATTATTCAAAAAATAATTTCTTACTGTCGCAAATTTTAAATACGCCAGGGATTGCCTTTTCTATAGTAAATTATTCAAAAAATAATTTTATACTGTCGCAAATTTTAATTGCGCCAGGGATTGCCTTTTCTATAGTAAATTATTCAAAAAATAATTCTTTACTGTCGCAAATTTCAAATCCGCCAGGGATTGCCTTTTCTATAGTAAATTATTCAAAAAATAATTTTCTACTGTCGCAAATTTTAATTGCGCCAGGGATTGCCTTTTCTATAGTAAATTATTCAAAAAATAATTTTATACTGTCGCAAATTTTAATTACGCCAGGGATTGCCTTTTCTATAGTAAATTATTCAAAAAATAATTTTTTACTGTCGCAAATTTTAATTACGCCAGGGATTGCCTTTTCTATAGTAAATTATTCAAAAAATAATTTTTTACTGTCGCAAATTTTAATTACGCCAGGGATTGCCTTTTCTATAGTAAATTATTCAAAAAATAATTTTTTACTGTCGCAAATTTTAATTACGCCAGGGATTGCCTTTTCTATAGTAAATTATTCAAAAAATAATTTTCTACTGTCGCAAATTTAATTACGCCAGGGATTGCCTTTTCTATAGTAAATTATTCAAAAAATAATTTTTTACTGTCGCAAATTTTAATTACGCCAGGGATTGCCTTTTCTATAGTAAATTATTCAAAAAATAATTTTTTACTGTCGCAAATTTTAATTACGCCAGGGATTGCCTTTTCTATAGTAAATTATTCAAAAAATAATTTTCTACTGTCGCAAATTTTAAGTGCGCCAGGGATTGCCTTTTCTATAGAAAATTATTCAAAAAATAATTTTCTACTGTCGCAAATTTTAAGTGCGCCAGGGATTGCCTTTTCTATAGTAAATTCTTCAAAAAATAATTTTTTACTGTCGCAAATTTTAATTACGCCAGGGATTGCCTTTTCTATAGTAAATTATTCAAAAAATAATGTTATACTGTCGCAAATTTTAATTACGCCAGGGATTGCCTTTTCTATAGTCAAATTATTCAAAAAATAATTTTTTACTGTCGCAAATTTTAAATACGCCAGGGATTGCCTTTTCTATAGTAAATTTCTCACAAATTAATTTTTTACTGTCGCAAATTTTAAATATCCCAGGGATTGCCTTTTCTATAGTAAATTATTCAAAAAATAATTTTATACTGTCGCAAATTTTAAATACGCCAGGGATTGCCTTTTCTATAGTAAATTATTCAAAAAATAATTTTCAACTGTCGCAAATTTTAATTGCGCCAGGGATTGCCTTTTCTATAGTAAATTATTCAAAAAATAATTTTATACTGTCGCAAATTTTAATTACGCCAGGGATTGCCTTTTCTATAGTAAATTATTCAAAAAATAATTTTCAACTGTCGCAAATTTTAATTGCGCCAGGGATTGCCTTTTCTATAGTAAATTATTCAAAAAATAATTTTATACTGTCGCAAATTTTAATTACGCCAGGGATTGCCTTTTCTATAGTAAATTATTCAAAAATAATTTTTTACTGTCGCAAATTTCAAATCCGCCAGGGATTGCCTTTTCTATAGTAAATTATTCAAAAAATAATTTTCTACTGTCGCAAATTTTAATTGCGCCAGGGATTGCCTTTTCTATAGTAAATTATTCATAAAATAATTTTATACTGTCGCAAATTTTAATGACGCCAGGGATTGCGTTTTCTATAGTAAATTATTCAAAAAATAATTTTTACTGTCGCAAATTTTAATTACGCCAGGGATTGCCTTTTCTATAGTAAATTATTCAAAAAATAATTTTATACTGTCGCAAATTTTAATTACGCCAGGGATTGCCTTTTCTATAGTAAATTATTCAAAAAATAATTTTTTAATGTCGCAAATTTTAAATCCGCCAGGGAATGCCTTTCCTATAGTAAATTATTCAAAAAATAATTTTCAACTGTCGCAAATTTTAATTACGCCAGGGATTGCCTTTTCTATAGTAAATTATTCAAAAAATAATTTTCTACTGTCGCAAATTGTAATTACGCCAGGGATTGCCTTTTCTATAGTAAATTATTCAAAAAATAATTTTTTACTGTCGCAAATTTTAATTACGCCAGGGATTGCCTTTTCTATAGAAAATTATTCAAAAAATAATTTTTTACTGTCGCAAATTTTAATTACGCCAGGGATTGCCTTTTCTATAGTAAATTATTCAAAAAATAATTTTCTACTGTCGCAAGTTTTAAGTGCGCCAGGGATTGCTTTTTTCTATAGTAAATTATTCAAAAAATAATTTTCGACTGTCGCAAATTTTAAGTGCGCCAGGGATTG